>OX453274.1:1860000-1957500 GCA_949710005.1 Ricordea florida
TGGTCTACGTGTGACGGTTGTGGCGGTTATCATTGTCATTTAAGAAATAGAAAACATTTCCGTGTGTCTATCGAGTTATAGAAACAGGCAAACTTTCACGAGTGTTTCTATAACTCGATAAAAACATGAAAATGTTTTCTATTTCTTTTAGAAAATAGTGCAATGCCTGTGACTACGACAACTCTTTTTGTGTCTTTTTTTGTGTTTCATCGAATTATAGAAACACGATTTTTAACCAATCAGTGCGCGTATTTTCCTTGGGATATTTTCTAAATGCAAATGCATCAGGGTTAAGGTTGGCCATAATTTTAAAAAAGTCAAAATGCTCAACCAAATTGATAAATGCTCGAGGCAAACCCTCACTAAATACCCACTCACAGGACGACACAAATAAGATATGGATGCGCGCATTTGTAACTGGTACTGGTGCTGGCCAGCCCCAAGGTTGGTGTTGCGGGCTCCAACTCATCTCGACAATCAAATCAAAATTGCGAAGAGGTAACTGGCTGTCAGAACAGAAATTCCCTGCTGCGCGAGAGGAACGCTTCAGCGCAAAGCTAAAAGGTTGAGATCATTGCAAACCAATGTTTGCTCCCTCTTTTTAATTACACCATTATACTTAATAGTCACTTTCCCTGTTATGCTTTCATCCTCCCCTTATGCCCACTGTGCACTGTGGTGACTTGGGAACCCATTAACTTGAAGATCCCATTACATGCAACACTATGAAAGCCACAAAGGTTGCTAGAAAAACTACTGTTCTTTCTCTTTTTTTTTCAACAACAAAATTCCGTTGTGTATGCGCGCGGGCTTTGTTGCGTTCACGCTGCAGCTTGGAGAGGTTTAAAAGCTTGTTGATTAAAACGATTTGAAGACACTTTGTGGAAATTATCTGCTAGCTTGAAAGGTCTTCCTTATACGCAACGTTTCTACCTGCACAATACTAAACGTTGTGCATTTAGGGGACTCTTCTAAAAGTTCATACATGTTTGCACGCGGCTATGTTGTCTATTGGATCAGAGCCCCTAATACATCAAGTTGTATCCTTATTCAATGCAAGTGTTTCGTGAACGAGGGAAAGCCCATGACGCTTTGAATTTCCTGAGCTGTGGCAAAGACGAGCGTCGCGAATAATGATTTGTTTAACGGGGATATGAAACTCTTAAGAGCGATAGTTTTTGGTTTGTAAGTGGCACTGGACAGAATAAATTTCTGAGTAGCAAACGAGCAAAGTTACTTCTGCTACAACAAAATCCGCAATGTTCTTACAACGCCGTTTCACACGTTGGCAAGAGCCCATTTACTTCCCTTATTAATTTTGTTCACAATGAAAAGATATGCGAACAAAAAGTCGCCAGTTTGCATGTGGTAACCTACCTGTTTTCGGAAGCGTAGATATTTTTCGCTCTACTGATTTCGCGCTTTTCGTGTTTTGCCGGTATCTTTCGGCAATTCTTAATCATATTTCTAAGTAATAGAGTAATTGAGATATCACTTTCAACGGGTTTTCCAAATGCAGGTGTTAAAATATACTACACCTGTTCGAATGAATTAACGGGTATAACTTCATGTGAGAAAGAGGCCGGATGGGACAAAAAGAAGGATGGAGAAATTCTCGTTGACCGCCATGTCAGTTCTTGTTGGTTTTACGCTCAGGGTTCAATAACGTTAGTAGCAGCGTTAGTGACCTTCTGAATGTTGCGCGTTCTAGGTTAAGGAAGTACTGGGTTATTGGGGCGTGTTCTGGTAGTGGGAGTAAAAAGTCGTGCAGACAAGTCACAGAAATAATTTTTGTTTTCTTCAAGTACGGTTTTTGACACCAGGAGCACAAACAAACAATACTCTCTGTTCTCCCTGTTCCTTCAGTTTCACAAATTCCTATTCAAAGAGCAGCCAGTGAAGCAACTGCGATGGACAAGTGGTGGTATAACCACTGCGTGAAGGGCAGATAACCCGCTGAGAAATCTCAAAGCATTTCCCCTCAAGGTTATACCAAAGTGACAGATTGAACTTTTGACGTGAATCAGTACTAATTTCTAAAGTTACTAAGCTAGCTTTTGGCTACTTATATCCCACTGAATTCTGTCGGAATTACAAACTAAATATATTGTGTGCATATTATTTTCGATAATCATGACGTCTATGAAAAGTGGCAATCGTCCTTTAAACCCCCCAAAAATTACTTAAGTACTCCTCTACAAACTTGCCAAGACTGGGAGGAGTTTTACCCAGCAAATGACTAAAAACGCTATGATTTGTCAGCTTATCTTTAAGCGACAAAATGTCTACTCAGTTGAAGGTGAATTCTGTTGTAAAAAAGGAACGTGCTAGAGTTAATACAGTCAAACATTACCAGAAGACCAAAGCGGGTCATTCTGTCAATTAATAAACATTTGAGTTTGTCATCTGTTTTTGATGAGAACAAGATTAATTTGAGAGATTCCATGTCAGTACGTGACAGCTTAAAACAGTTCTCTGGATCCTTCTCCCGGTTAGACAGATAAGACTAACTTAGACATTAAGTGCACTCGTTTCTTCTGCGGAACAAACTTTGTAGGGCCGCAAGATTGCTAGACACAACACTGAAGAACAGAACCAATTCTGTCGCGAAATCAGAAAAAATGCGAAACATCATTACAGGGAAAGTTGTTGACCGTTTTTACACTTGCACGAGGAATTTAACCTCTGTACACCAGTGGAAGTAGTTCAACAGCGAACATTTTGAGTTACAATGACATCGTGTCGGTTTTAACAGGCAGAATTTAGAAAGTCAGTTTTTTAAGCAAAATGCCCAATTTATGTTTCTTGAATGTTGACAATTTTCAATCGGTTTTTATAAAACTTGAGGATAAGCAGCTTGAATGTTACCATCCTGTGGAATTCACGGATTAGAGGGCCGCACTGATATATGAAAGCGTAAATATTCAGGATTCAAACAGTAAATTATAAACAGACAGGTTAGTAGAGTATTCCCGCGTGTCCATGGCATACAGTGGAGCAAAGAAAACTAATAGTCTTCGAAAAACAGAATAGTAACAATTTTACACAGGCAACAATAGTCACAAATGACGGAAAATAAACATTTCAGGAACAAACACAAGAGTATTTGAATAACTGTTCACTGAACGTACGTGTGGACAGTTACCATTTTGATACATTGATAAACGTACTTGGTAAATATTGCACACTGCAAAGTCAAACCTGACATTTTCTTTAACCGCGCTTTCTGTGAGTAGCACTCATAAATGGCTGTCTCCTAATTCAAGTATTTTTAATTTTCACTTATGTAGAATTTTTGCACAGTAGTTGCAGATGAAATACTTTATTTTCCCAGGAGTCATGACAAGCTACATGAAGAAAGAATTATATATACAAGATTGATTTGGACCAAAGCCCACTTGCAACAAGAAGTGCATCAGAGAGCAGAGCCCGACACTTAACCAAAAGACTAAAAGTATTGGAGAAAAGGGGGCAGTGAAATTGTCAGGCATTATTTGCCATTTCGTTTGTTTAATACATAGCAGGCATCGCACATCGAGCTTGAATTCTTACCAAGATGATATGAAGTGTGTGCTGAAAGAACTTGAAATCGTTACTCTTGTTCTCATTGCTTTTTCCTAGGTTGAACCAGAGGTTCTGAAAAGCCAGCAGTAGACGTAAAAATGCTGTAGCTGTTTATGTAGGAAATAAAAACTGTGAGCTCTGCCATGCACGGAATATCGCAGACTCAGTCGAGTACATTGTACATTAAGAAAACGAGTTTTTCTTTTGTTGATTGTGTTTGTCACAGTAACAGTCTGCATATTCAAGACATAACAACTTAACTGCTCAACAAGTTTCACAATACTAGCTTTACATAAGATAAAGTTATTACCATTCAGTTTTTCTTTCTTTATTCTTTACATTTGAATAAGTTCACTTTCAGGGTACCGAAGACTTTCATAACGAAATAGATTTCAAGCAACTACATTTTTATTTTGGACACACGCAAAATGACTGGTCATGTTTGGTGCCATGATGAATTTAGATATAGCGTATGAAACAGAAAATAATCATAAAACGTACAAACGAATCTTACAGTATTAAAAAAATACGATAAAAAGTGTAAAACAATTCCTTTGGCTTATCATAAGATTTGTACAAAAAAGTCGGTTATCGTAAAATGCGTTTTTTTTTTCTGAGTGAATCTGCTTGGATAATGGCGGTAGAAATCACTGAATGTAAATAAACAATCGAATGAAGGTTTTCTTTATTAGTTCTCGCTGGCTTCGCCACTAGCAGAGCTCTCTCAGAAAACACGTGGAATGAAATCAAAGGAACAAAACGCTTTGAGATTTGGGCAATTTCGCCCTGAACGTGACTACATGTGACTACAAAACATTATGAAGTCTAAGGCAGGGGTCAAGAACAGCGCCAACAGACGCAGTCATTATACTTAGGTGGTTTGTAACCTTGAAGCTTACAAGCCACTTATTCATTCATTCCGCATCACCAAAACTCTTGAATGCACTAAAATCTGCTCTATTTAACTGAAAGGTAAAGTTAAGTCATAACCCTCCGCCTCTTTGCCGCCAGTTCCCTATGCGGGTGAGCGTTCGTGTCTCGAGATTGTCTTTCTCTGTGATACCGTTTTGTCAATATGTCCGAATAATGAATAAAAACCTGTATGAAACAGCACTGCTTTGTTGTATCGCGTCATGCTCTGGCCCTAGCCACTGTACAGGTACACTGTACACTGTACAAATTTAGTTTGGCTCTTGATATCGCATCCTCTATCTCGGATCAAACGAAATTTATTTGTCTTCATGTTGCCGTAGGAAACTGCTCCTCAAAAAACGCTTTTCAAATTTCATCTAAAACAACGAAAGACTATAAAATGTTGAATGATTAAGTTCTCAAATGCGTCGACCATTTTTGACTACATTGCTGGTTATTAACAAGACGCCAAAAGAGACAGTTTGTCAGTAAGTTTCACCCAATTCAAAGTTTCACCTAACCACGACAAAATCTGCCGGTAGGCGGACTCCCCCTGTACAATTTATCTACAAACCGTTAGCAAGTTTAAGAACTAACAAACCGGGAGAGAGAAAGGAGAACAGAACCCAAAGGAGTTATAAAATGAAGCCAGTAAAAGGAAAGCATAATTAGTGCAAACGTCATTTCTTACTGCCAGGAGAAAAATAACTGCAAAGATCTTTAATTACGAAAAGTCTCGCTTCAAATGATTCAGCGAAGGTTGAAACAAAAACACCCGTGTTTTTCACAGGTGTCGATGTGAAAATGACATTTTGCTTCTTTCAAATCTTTGTTTAAATGATTTATAATCACGATGTGTACGCCTGCGCCGCTCTAGCCTGGCATTGACTAAGTCGTTACGGACGTGTTATGGGGATGTCTTCAAAACACTGATTTAAATTTAGAAGGTGTAATGTGGCGGTTTCGGATTGAATTTCTCTTGAAAGGTATTGTGCCGTACACGTTTATGACGGCTGTTGGGTTTTCACCGTCAAGGCAAGCTTTGAACAGCATCAGTTGAATAATGTTCAACCCAGAACAGCCAGCATCACTTAATTAAAGCCATGCTCGATAACCTGGAAATAGTATTAATTGTGGTGCTATTATTTTATTCAAGAGTAAACTTGTCAGACACCCTTTAAATCCTGGGTTAATTTGCTTGTGGGAGTTTCTCGCTTTGTGAGCCCTCTTGTTCTAAAGGGAAAATATGGCAATAACCACAGGAGCAGATCGCCGGTCAAGAAAAAAACCGTAAACATTTCCAGGACACTGGATTTAATGGAGTGTTGGCTGCGGTTTGTTTTCAGAACAACCACTTGTGCCCCGCTGATATTTTTCACCCACAAGAAAAAGGCAAAAAAAAATAGGCACATGGGCGTCAAATTGTCTCCACCAATAGCAGAGAAGTCGACATTGACGACAACCCAAACGCCGCACGAGTGAATTTTGCGCTTTTCAATTCCCGGTTTCGAAGGGTTGTTCTTGAAGTTATTGAAGCGTTTCTATCCGTGAATGTCAAGTGTAACGTCAAATTCTTTTTTTCTGATTAATTGGATTAAATAGAACAATGCAAAACAAAACGAAACCTCATTATTTAAATTGCCCAGCCCTGATTAAGCTAACGCTGCAGGTTTTCCCTTGTATGGTTTTGTGGTTGAAGTTTTGGCGTTTCGCAGCTCAAAGTTGGGTCAGGGCCTTTTCTTTCAATCCACTTATTATGCTTTTAAATTCTGTATTCCTTACCACCAAAGCTCTTACTTAGTAAACAAAGGGAATCGTCAATTGAAGACCAGTAAGGTTCATTGTTCCTCGGGTATTCTGTTCTTACCGTAGTCTATAAACCAATATGGTGTATGAGTTTATAGAAGTTGAAAAAAGTCCTTGAGGAAAAAAAGTTAGTTATCAAAATCAAGCGTTATTTTGTCAAGTGTATTTTTATTTGAATATGGCGAGGAAGTTTCATTTAGCATTGATAATTTCTACACTCTGATCGAGATAAAACAGCACTGCGAGGTGAACCTGAAGTCTGCCAAGAAATTCTTAAACTGTTTTCCACCGCCGCAAAATATTGCACGAGTTACTTTCTTGTGTCTACAAGAAGGTTTTGCTTGTTTGTTTTTAGACCTTTCATCCCGGGTTTTTGTTCACTGCGTTTTCCAGGTAACAAACAAGCGAAATGTAAGGTAACCAACGCAGGAGTCTTATTCGGATGATACACAAACAGCGCACAACAGTTGCACAATTAAAATCGATCTCTCCGGATCACAGCGATATTAATAATGACTTAGAAGCTTCGTTGTTCATTTATTCGGGCACTGTGTACTTTTAATTCAAGGTTAAAACAGTAACTAAAACATCATCATAAGAGATAAAACATAATAAAAGATATAATTATACAAAACGAATTTGAGGAATGGTCTACGGTGACTCAGTTATAAGCACGGAATTTATCTTTGATTTGCGAGAACTGAAATTACCAGATAAAACCGATTAGTAAGGGAAAACTTAACAATATAAAAAACTACACCGCTTTTTATGCTCGACTGTTATGTGGGCGTTCCTTGCGGTTTCCAAATAACTATTTTCCTACCTTTTAAAATACCGTTTGTTTGGCCGCATTATTTTATGGCCTACTTAAATCTTCCACTTGGTTTTATCATTGAGCGACACTGTTTTATGCCGGAGATTTATTACGTGTCAAATCCTCAAGGCTTAGTTACAGAAATTAAATCAGATGTGTCCTTATTACGACAGCGTTTTTTTTTTAACTGAATTCAGTCGAGTCCACCTAGCAGATTTACCATCTGTTCCTCATATATCGATCTATTTTAGGCAATCGTTCCAACTCACTGGCCCTCCTGGCATTCAATACAAACTTGCGTGAAAAAACGGCCAGTGGCGATTGCCATTCAACTGTAGCTACGTTTGTGAATCCACTAGAATGCACGGTTTGGCGGGGGATTGAGCAATCTGCAAAACCAATCCACGAAAGATTGATATGAATATCATCGAACATAACCATTTGTTACAAACACAAACGCAGTACCAGTTGTTTGAAAATACGTTTTGTTGCGGTCCAAGTAAAAGTGTAACAAGCCCAGCGTGGACTTGCTCAACATCCAAGCGTTAAATGATTATTCATAGGGTGTATTCAGTTGCATGCAAACTTGTAAAGCAATTAGAATCTCTCTTCTTTGGCTAGCAGTTCGTTGGGTAATTACAGTTCGCAGCACTTTCAAGCAAACGGAATAATTCATTAGAAGCAGTCTTAATTGCGGTGCTTTAATGTAATCCCTTGATAATGTCAACTTCATTCATTATGGATAGTTTGTGACCAAAGAAGAGATAGTGGATGAAGAAAAGATGTTTATTTTTAAGGTTTGTCAATGTGTATGATTGAATAATAGCAGAGTGCGTGATACAACAAATAGTACAACAGTCCATTTCCTTTCTACTGAGTTTCCTGCTTTTAAAGAAACTTTTACAAATAAAAGTAACAACAGTGTACAAAAGCGTCTTGCGACAGCTGTTTCGCGAATCTTTAAGTCTCCTGGCACAACGCGTACAATTATTTTTCGCCATAAACACGAACAACTCTTCAATTAGGCCACAAAACTGAGGAACAATGTGGAATAATTAACGGGTTGTTTTGTTTAACAATATCTCTCTTTACAAGCTTTCTACAGCCATTGTTAAGTGCCGGGCAAGAGCATGCGCGCTGCGGTACGTGAAGCCATTTGATTGGCCAGTTTTTGGCAGGTGCATGGCACATTACATTGCTCGTCAAGCAAACCATTTCAGTGTCAATCGTGTCCTTGATGCTCTTCTTAGTTCTCTAACACAAATATTTACTTCCACATCGCTAAGAGAGCTAAGTAAACTTCATAATGCCAAAGTCGTTTTTGGTCAAGAAGTCCAACGGAGTCTCGTTCCAGCACAGTCGGGGAGCGGAAGGTAAATCCTTTGAAATTTTTTGAATGTAGCTGAAATCACGACTTTACAAAATGTTGTGGCTTTCACAGGGTGCAAGTAACAAGTAGATGTCAAATATGCCCGCCCCGATCCGGCTAATTTTCCATCATCGTACATGTCTCTGTTTCAAGAAAATACTTTTGCCTGCTCACGACTTAGTTTAGAATCACTTTAAACCGCAAAATTAGTAACATTAAGTGCGCGTCAGGAGGTATCCAAGTGAGAGGAGATCAGCAGAATGAGGAAGTAAAACATTGTGTGACTAACGCACGAAGTCTTTGATTCAAAACTAACAATCCACTCTCTCTTGAAAAGTAAATACTCAATTCACTTTAGGCTGTCTCTTCAAGGATAGCATTGTCAAAGTCTTTAGTCTGAAATCCGGTCAGGCTGTGAGACAATCAATACGCAGAGTAGATTTTCTACGGACCTTCGAGCAATCTGGTAAAAAGTTCAAGGTTTGTTACTTGAATTCATGGAGGCAAAACGCCTTTCCTAACAGTTTTGTTACCAATGCCTTGAATCGGGGCAGGCTCATACGTCAGGGCAGATGCGAGCAAACTGATGTTGACAAAACGTTTAGTGGTGATAAAATAGTTAATGATACAGCTTTGTAAATCCCCAAGATTACCAGAAACCCAACAAAGAATGAACGGGGACGGAACTAACATTAGAAAAGACTTGTGTACAAAGGATAGTTTATAAACCCTCTTTAATGTTTTTATTGCTCGCAATTTCATGGTAAATAAACGACTGTTTTAGAGCACCTCTGAGGAAGTCGACATCGCACAAAACTATATTCAATAACAGCCATCGGAAAAGCAATATTGTGAACTAAGAAAATACTGGGCTCCCCGCGGCGAATCCGGAGTAAGTAACTGCTCTTCCATTTTGCACAGGTGTTAGGAGTTGACGGTTGAAGAAAGGACCCTTTTTAAATATTCATAGTTCGTCTTTGCAGTTGTTTGGCATATCACAGGTTAAATCTTCTGGTAGCAAAAGAAGAACTAAATGAACTCAGCGAGAAAGCTTTTCCACCAGTAAAAGCATGTGCTTTGGAGCAAAGAGAGTGGTGAACAACTCGTTAGAAAGTTAACCGCATCGAGCACGGCCATCACAACTTAGGGCTCTTAGAATAACTCTTAGAATACCAACAGAGGTGATGAAAAGTTTTCGAGGATGGTACTTTTTTACAGGCAAGCGTCAAACCGTTGAGGCGTTGTGTTTTAGAGAAACGCAAATATATTACAAGACAAACACCTTACACAAATTTCAAAATACAGGAATTTCGAACAATGCTTCAAGAAGGCATGCAAAGCAAAGGCAGAAAGTCCTCGTGCGAAAGCAAATTGATTGCTAGGTTTCAAAGATTTTTAATTTGATGTTGAAATGTTTGACAGTTAAAGACAAATCTTCCGGTATGTTTCTCTCCCTTTTTAACGCCAATCTAGCGGACCACAACTGAGAACTTAAGAATATATTAACTTAATGGGAAATATTTCAACCATGGAGGCGGTAATATTTTACGATTTAAGTCAAATCTTAAATTTTAAATCCTCTTCATTAAAATGACGCATTGGATTTGTCATTATTTTACACCGTTCCTTACAGATTTGTTCTCCAGGCTACTTACTTGCTTTTTATGACTGCAGTACTCGAATTAATTCTTAAACGAACATGATTGTCTTTTATTAAAATCACACAGTCTTGACGAAGGCGAGGACTAAATCTTTCCAAACTCTCTTCCCATGTTTCTTGAAAGCACTGTGCCACTGACGTAACGCGAAAATTTCTGTAATAAATGCAGAAGCTTACCTTATTTAATCCAGAATTCTCTATATTGAGACAATTGTCATTTCCCAAAACTTAAAACATATAAGTTGACATTGGCTCAAGCATTCATTCTCAAAGAGGACAATGCTCTGCGATTGTACTTACTTGTCCAACTGATAAATTAATTCACAATTCTTTCTATAATCTCTTCAATTCGCTGCCGACTCAAATTATAAGCAAGATTTTTATCGTAACAAAATGTCCACATATTTTCAACAAAGAAATACAACTTGACAATAGGGCGTTCCTTCAAGGTCAAGTTCGCTAGCGAAATGAACTAACTCTTGCCATGAGCTCTGGTTTTGGCATTCATATTTACCGAGTTTTTAAATTTCTATTATAAAAATTTCCTCCAACTATATATTACCGATTTTTCATTTACGTGCAATATATTCCAGTACCTTGGCTTCCATTTCTTTTATATTTCTACCACCTACAGCGCCTGTCTTGTAAATCGAAGAAGTCAGTCGAAATCTTTTCTCTTATTTTCTTTGACAAAAAAAACAAATACATATTTTTGAACCGCATCAATTGCGATAAACCATTAGTTCGTTGACACAAACCATATTTTGACTGAATTCACTGAACCATAGGAAGTCTTTTGTAGTAATTTTTTATTTCGGGTAAACTGTTCAACTTGCCTACACCCTGACAAAACCATACCTTTGAATACAGGAACCTTCTACTATTTTTGAAAGAGTAAGGCCAAACTGTTTTTCATTTTGTTTCTTAGATACGTTAGTTTAAAGTACAGTTTGTTCATTGCTGAGTTGGAAAACCATTTCGATTGTGAAGTCGTAAGATTTATCGCAACTGCAGACATAATGAGAATTTCAGCTACTACAGTTGACTTCAAATATATTATATAAATTTCCAGACTTTTGCATTTGATATTTCTGCCAGCCTTTGAACTTAAAAGCGCAGTAATAGAACCTGGTATGCTCTTTTGTTCGATTCTCCTGTTCTTTCGGATTCAAATATCCTAAAACGTGCTAAGAAAAAGTGAAGATATGTTAATTTTAAAGAAAAGAAAAATAAAATTTTGTTCAACGTCTAAAAAGCTAGAAAAAAAAATCTGACTTCCCCACAGCAGCGAAAAAAAACGATTTTGGACGGAAACTTTTGAACACCACTTGCACGCTTTACTGGTAATCATCTTGCCTCAGTTATAAATTTTTCTCGGTCAAAGAAGACTACTATCCATCAACTGTGAAATAAAACAACGTACAAATAACAATTGTGACACCCTCCCCAAAGTTTCGATTTATGAACTCTTCTCGATTTGATCGATTCGCTAGCATCTTTAAAATGACGGTAGGGCTTTCAAAGCCACAAGTCATCGTTCACATAAATAAAGTTCCTACGCGCAGCCTTTATGTTTGAAACCTTTTTAGTTGGCGTTATATTCGCTCGTGTTCTAAAGAAAAAAGGAAAGAAAAACGACTTCTATTCGAGTTTGCACAGTCACATTGCAGAAACTGGAAAGAAACTGGCTTGCCCATTAATTTTGTGTCAGCCTCTTAGATGATTAGTTCACCTTGTTGAAAGGTGGCTTTACTTCTAGAAAGTTTAAAAGTTACGTTGAGTTAAAACTGTGGACATATTTTGAATCAGTCGATATTGGTTTTTGATGAGGATAGCTTTCTCAATTGTCTTTTTTATGCTGTATGATAAATTAAGAAAAATGAATACATGGTTATTAAGCGGATCCACTAAGTAAGCTGTGTGGATCTTCTCTTCAGTAGTAAAGTAGCTTAACTGACAATTACAAACACCGTTTTAAAGTCACCAGTAAAATGCAATTTTTTTAATTCAGAAGATGAAAATTCTCAAGACGTTTGCACACCCAGAAACAGTATTCAAACCAGGTCATTTAATCAGAACATTAGAAGCCAACATTTATCAGTACTTATCACAAGGATTATCTTATCGATTTTAGTCCGGCATGTTAATACTTGTCCAAAACTTCCTCGGTTCTTATTTGATATCTCGATCTCTATCAATGACATGAATTTTAAAACAATTGAGATTAAGATTTTACAAATAGTGTCTCTATCTCCCTGAGAAGATGACTAGGCCAATACAACTGTTTTCTGTCCTCTATCAAAAGATAAAACACAATTCATCATAGAAGGGATTTTAAATGAATCAAAAACAAAAATCACTCAGTGACTCAAAAACAAAACAATCATCTCTGCCAATCAGAACAGATGCACACTTTCCAATAAACCAATCCGAACTAAAAGCGAATACATGTTGTCAGCAGCACACGTGGGAAAGCACGTGCATTCTCGTCATGGCTGGTTTACTTTTTATTCCTGATTGATAAGTTGCAAAAAGAACGTCAGACATTTTAGCCAATTACTTGTCGAAGTAATGCACAACAAAAGCACTCAAAATTATACATGATTATACCGTAAATTGAGAACCACCTTTTCTATTATTTCACTCCACTTGAGTAAAGAACATGATACCATGATGTAGTCTCCAATAAATATTACAACGGATTCTTCGATACTTTCAGTCTGATTAAATAAACATTGTGCTAAGGACTTAAACATATTAAATATAAAGATCAAAGGCTCCTTCGAGCTACCTCATGGTATGTGGTAATTATTCTATGAAGTGCTGTCCTTTCCCCAGACCATAAAGCGTTCATTCCGAATAGTTCGTTTTGTGCACTCTTGCTACGACTGATCGATTACTCATCGTCCAAATTGGAGACATCGTCACTTTTAGGACTTTAAAACCCATTTCTTTTCACTCGAGCATTCTTGAACACATTTCCTGTTCGTTCGCGAGATCTTCAAAAGTGTACTTTGATCAAAGATGGAGCGAAAGGAACGAAAACCCGCCTTGATAATCTTTGCGTCGGGCTCGACACAACAGATGCCATTTTGTAAACATGTGCTGCCGTTTTGTCTTACCCCCTCCCCACACATATGTGAACATAAAACAATTGCACGACGTTGTGGACAAAACCAAACCTAGTAGGGGAGACAGGGGTAAACCTGTTTAATTTCACATTTACTGCAGATTTAATGCATAAATTAATTGTCTAACGGGACATATGACATACATACCATGAGGTAAAAACATAGCTTGCTTGTTTCAAATGACTACTTCATTATCGGTAAAAAACTCTACAGATAGCCTAAGGGGCGGACCATTAGAAAAGTGATGGGGGGGGGGTGGGGAATTTTAAGCTTGCACGAATTTTTTTTTTCGCTCACTGCTTGTGCAGGAATTTTTTTTTTCAGGTGAACCCCTCTGCACGAATTTTTTTTACTACGTGTGAAAAAGTCACAATTGGACCTTCCTTCTGCATTAATTTTTTTTTTTACCTTCTTCTTTGCATGCATTTTTTTTCTTGGCATTTTCCCTTGCATGAATTTTGTTGTTGTTTCCCCCCCCCCCCCCCACCCCCATCACTTTTTTAATGGTCCGTCCCTAAATGGCGGTGAAAACTATTTACCCATGGTCGGGTTTCTTGCGGAAATGTTTGTTCTCCGGCCTGTTTCATATAATTAAAATCTGCCTGGTACCTTTGTTTTCAGTGAAACCACCAAAACCGTCGGAGGATCACTTTACTTATTCTACCCATGAAACCATCCAAGTTCAACAGAGCTTGGGTAAGACTTCCTTTGACCGGGCTAAATGGGAGGCCTGGGAGCCACTGGACATGACTGAGTACGAAAGTAAAGCAGAATCGGTCCAGAGCGTGGTGAGAGAGTTTCAACAACAGATAGCGATTCTACCTTGCAGTCCAATAGTGTATTCGCCGCCCAGTGAAACAAGACACGTACAGAGTCCTTACCCAGAATCCCCCTTGCTATCCCCATCAAGTGACAGCACGTCCACCAATGAAGACTTAGATAAGGTCAAAGAGAAGCCATTCAAGTGTAGCTACTGCGTGATGTCGTTCACTCGACCCAGTGATCTTCAGCGTCACTTGCTTATTCACAACAGCAACAAACCTTACAAGTGCGAGGAATGTGACCGCGAGTTCACCTGGTTTGGCAACTTCCAAAAACACGTGCTGTCTCACATGGGCGGCAGCAACAAGGTGCCCGGGAATTTGCCATTCTCAGCCATGTTCACATTCTTAGCACGTGAACAAGTCAAAGATCTTTTCATCAAAGATGGAGAAAAGTTCAAGTGCCGACTGTGTGCTAAGGATTTCACGCGGCTCAGTGGTTTGAAGACTCACATACGAATGCACACGGGAGAGAGACCATACGTTTGTGAAGTTTGTTCCTTTGCATTCACAACGTCACGAGCTCTGAAGATGCACGTGCGCTTACACACTGGAGAAAAGCCCCACAAATGTGAGGAGTGCGGGCGCGCATTTACAAGACGAGACGAAATGTACACTCATATGTACATTCACAAAGGTGAGAACTTAAAACTAACTTTCATGAAAAACTAACTAAATATTCCAAAGAGTAGGGATGTAAATACCTAGCTCAAGGCTCTTAGGGTTCAAAATCAAAATTAATTAATATTAAACAATTTTATCATGATAAAATTATGTTTGCAGAAAGAGAGGTACCAAGTGAAAAAATCAATTGTCTCATGTAGTAGTGGTGAAAAGCGGTTTGTGGGACATGCAGAAATTTGCCTGAGATTTGCCTGAGATTTGTCTGAGATTTGCCAGAGATTTTGCCAAGCCGACGCAAAGCCGACGCAAAGCCGATGCCAAGCCGATGCCAAGCCGGTGCCAAGCCGACGCAAAGCCGATGCCAAGCCGGTGCCAAGCCGATGCCAAGCCGATGCCAAGCCGACGCAAAGCCGATGCCAAGCCGATGCCAAGCCGATGCCAAGCCGATGCCAAGCCGATGCCAAGCCGATGCCAAGCCGATGCCAAGCCGATGCCAAACCCCACCAAACCTTATACTACACCCTCCCTTTTCCAACATCCAGAATAAGTTTTGCAAAGTTTTTACAAAGTTTGAGGAAAGTGGATGCGGAGAATTCGCCATCCATATCCAAGCCCGCCCCTGCATAAGTATCCGCGAAATAAAATTTTGATTTTAATGTTAATTTAAAGAATAACTTACGAAAGTATAAATGGAAGAGTTACAAAATAAAAAAGTTGTGGAATTGAAATTTGTACAACTGAAAAAAATTGCTAAAGAGTTGAAAATTAAAGGACGATCTAGAATGCGAAAAGAAGATTTTATTAATGCGTTAAAAAAATTTCCAGATGAGGAGATTAATAAATTAATACTAAAAGATACTATCAATAATTATGATTATATTTGTATTCATGGAAAGTGTAAATATTTCTGTAGAGAGTGTGGAGGAACACAAATATGTGAACACAATAAAATTAAGTCATACTGTAAAGAATGTAAAGGCTCACAAATATGTGAACACAAATTACAAAAGTATATATGTAAAGAGTGTAAAGGAAAAGGAATATGTGAACATAATAAACAAAAGAGACAGTGTAAAGAATGTTGCTAAATATAAAAAAAATGATTTTTAATGTTATTTAAAGATATAAAATAAAATATAAAAGATGGAAGAAATAGATTTTTTCGATAAATACAATTATAATTCTGATGATGATGATGTTGATATTAAACCAATAATTATAGAGAACGAAAAAATGGAATTATGTTGTTTTATTTATGAAGTAGATATTACTTTAACCTATTACAATAAAAAAAGACTTTGTTTTTGTGATTTTATAGAGTTTATAATTAATAAAGATTTGTTAAAAAGACTAACAAAAATTCGCGGTTTTATTGATTATCATTACGATGCAGATGCTGGTATGTTTGATATTTATGATGAAAAAAGCGATCATATTTATTTTCATATTGTTTATGATTCTTTTGAGGATGAAGATCTAGCGGGTGGAGGTAAATTTACCAACAATAAAAATTTTGGTGTAAATGGAATAAACGTAAGAAAGTTTGTAAAAGAGATATTAAAAAAATTTAATGGAGATTATGAAGAAAGTATTAATTCCATTGAATATGAAGAAGATGAAGGTTGTAGAGAATATGTTGATAAAACCTATCATGATAAGGAATGTGATATTAATAACTTTGATAAAAATTTTTTTGTTAATTTTTTGGAGGTTACTTTATATGTAGATCCTTTTAAAATGAAACATAAAAAGAAATTTTACAAACCCCTGCATGACGAAATAACGGAGGCGGCTTGGGATCCAAATTGGTATCTTGATTTTCAAGAATTAAGAGATTTGAAAGAAAGATGGAGTAATAATTAAAACTAATTATGTTATATAACCCAAAATGGTTACATAACAAAAATTTATCTAAATCTTAAACTAAAAGTTATGGGAGAACCCATCAGATCAAGTTTTTTCCATTCAACATCTAATATGCTTAAATCAAAATGATTTATAACGCTATCATATTTTCGAACTGGGATTGTTGGATAATCCTTTGTGGGTATGTTTGCAAGTAGGTGTGATGGTGAGAGTTTAACAAGTTCCCCATATTTGGTTTTATTCATATATGATGACTTATTATCCACTATACTACACATAAGTCTCAGTGGTTCCTTAATCTGTATATTTATGGGGTATAATTTACCAGGATTTATAACTCTGGGTATACCTAAACCAACCGCTAACCCTCTCGTAAGTTTAATGTTAAAGTTCTTATTGGAATAAAGATAGTCAACAGCGTCTGTCTCGATGATTGTTATCTTTGCCCTATCGGTATCATTAAGAAAGGTCGACTGAATATCACGCAACGAATATGTGCCGGGTTGTATTATTATTAGAGGCTGATTCTCATCATTAAACAATATCTGTTGTTCCTTGAAATTAATCAATCTTTTGGTTTGTATATTACAATCCAGGAGTTGTATCTCCTGAAGATTTTTCAGCGGAGGATCTAAATAAATCCTTGTTTCAGACTCGTACATGGTAATGCTTAACATTTTTGTTTTCAGCGAAGCTGGTCTTTAGATCTGATTACATCATTGACGTAATCACATTCCTGAGCGACGTTAGAAACCGACCTTTTTGAAGTAAACATAAAATCTACTTTTCGATTTCAAATCCACTTTACATTTTTCTTGTTGCTATGTCGTAAAAGTATGCAATCTATTGTTCTACACGTGAACGCTAATCCAAAAACAATGATAATCACGTGAAATGGTCATGAACTACCGAAATAGATACCACGCCAACCCTCCGCCGATAATTATAAATGTTAATATACGCACTTCATGCTCGCTTTGTGGATTGGTTTCATGTTGCGTAGTCACATCCTGACCTTTGGATGACTTTTCGTTTTGCGATGGAGGGATTTTTGGTTTCGGATTTGTATCAACTATTGAATGAGGTAATTTTAACTTTGAAGATCCTAAGTTATGACTTATTCCAACCGGTTTTGATTCCATGTTTAGGGAATTATTCACCCCAAATTTCATATCATTAGTCGCTTTCATAAGTTTGTTATTATATCCAACCACGCTCTCAGTATTTATGATCATATTACTTGGCATCAACCACACACCAGGAGCAACAGCTAAATCAAGCCGTAATTTCGCTTCTTGTACAGCTAATTGATAATTTTTAACAGAATTCGAAATGTCATTCTCAATCACACTACTTTCAAATAAAGCTAAGAATTCTTGTTGTGTCTCAATCGCTCCTCCACCATTGCCGTAAATCGAGTTTCTAGTGTTGACTTGTGCACCTAATATACAGTAAACAAAAGCTTCTGCAGATCGATTCAATCTCCCCAAACCAGCTTTTGTTATTCCGTGACCACTTTCTGGTATAAACCAAGCATATTTGAAATCCTCAAATTCAATATTTCGAAGCAATGAGATTAAATTACCATCTATTTTCTTCCCTCCATCATCTGAAAATTTTGCTGAATCGCTCGGCCATATATTAGCTTCAGGATCATAATTTCTTATAATTCTAACATTTTGATCTCCCCCTCCCTGCCCATGAACGCTTCCAGGCGGCACGTATCCTTTTCCGTAATTAATGTAAACATCTCCCAATCCACCGTTTGTTCCCCCCTTAAATCTAAAATCAGCTAAAGGTTTATTTAATCCCTTAAAGTCTTGATTATTACTAAGTCCAAATTCTGCACACAATCGATTATATGCCAATTTGTTGTATGGGTTATTTTTTACAGAAAAAGTTTGTTCTCCTGGCAATGGTAACCCCATTTCATACAATATTCTCCTTATTGTGAAATACACATGAAACTTTATAAAACTACTAATAACTTTGGGGTAATTTAAACTTTCAATTAAGCTAACTCCGCATCCAGATGTTGCACACCATACAGCCATATTTAGTTGTTGTGGCCAATGATTAATATTGGGTTTATTCAACCAAGCTCTACTCTCTTTACCGCTATAAAGGGAAATAACTTGCGATTTAAATATATTTCTCATAGGAGCAGTGAATTTCTTTGTATCTGAAACATATATATCTAAAAAGTTTAGCATTTTTGTTACATCGGGAGCCATGTCATCAAATTTAACTCCAGGTATTGGATAAGATTGATTTGTAAATGATAAACTCTTTGGAAATGAACTAACCTTAACTTTATTTTCTAACCCCAAATCTTGCCATAATAATGTTTTCAAATTATTAGAAAGATTATCAGTCCATGTTTTTCCAGTAGGGTCATCATTAGACATTATTGTTGTTCCATTAACTTTCCACTTAATATATCCTCCAAATGAATCATTAACAAATGTAAATTTATCAAGGTTTGCGTTTGGATATCGGGTTTTGAAATCGTTTAATAACATCTTATTCTTTGTGTTTCAGATAATATGGTCTTTAGATTAAGAATAAGATGTAAAGTATTAATCTTCAATAGTATTTCTAATACCTGCAAAACAATTACAACCCACATCAGTTCTCTCATATGAAATTTTTAATGAGCGGGACCGGTTAGTTCTTTTAATAGCTCCGATCGAACTTCTCTTCTTATCTGCGACATGTTTAAGTTTTTTTCTGTATCTCTCCTAAATTTTTGGCGAACTTCTTGTTTTAGTTTTTGAAACTTTTCCAACTCTGCTAAAATTATAGAAAATTCTTGATCGGATATAACATTATCTTTCAATGCCTTTGAAACCAAGTCGTTAATGGTGTTTAATTTTGATTTTGCAATTGCGGTGGTTTGTTCGTGTTTGCTAACTTTATGAGAAAGTTTTTTAGCAGCAATACCAAATCCAACCGATAATCCGCCAAAAACTCCACCTACAACACCCAAAGGCACACCAACAACAGCACCAAAACCAGTAAGAGAAGTTCCTAAACCGCTTGCAGATAGAATAACTGAAATCATACCGCCACAAACACTTATTTTTGTAAATATTCCTCTAGCTCTATTATATTTTTTTCTTACTTCTTCGTAATGTCTAATTTCTTTCTCAAGATTTTGTAATACTTCGCTTGATTTTTGCAGTCTGAAATTAATAGGATCAGGATTATTAGGCAATCCAGGGTAAATCGAGCTTCGATCGGGGCCGGCAGGGCCGTAAATTCTATTGTATTCATCCATATTGTATTTTTACTGAACGGTATGATATCTTTAAATTTGTTACTTTCTCTTGCTCTTTTTTATACTTTCCACAAAATATAGAACCACAGCCATTATCAAAAGCCATGCATTCTTACCTAAAAATCCAATAACCTCACCTGCTGTTTTGAATAGAAAGCTCACGATTGCCCCAACCATTCCAGGCAATATTTCACCTAGTTTCTTACCGAGAGTTTTCAAACCATTACCTACACCTTTTCCTAAAGTAGATAATCCTTTTGAAAGATTAGAAACTATAACCCCAATAATGACGCCTACAGCGCTAACAACAGCAAAAACTGTAAAACCATACTTTTTGAAGATTGACTTAATTCGTTCCCTTAATGACATTCTTTCTCGGATTTGTTCACTCTCACGATCCATGGCAGCTATTTCATTATCATCATCAGCAATTTCTCTATCTAAAGTCTCTATTCTTGCTCTTTCCTCTGGCGTTTTCATTGGTTTATCCTCAATGAATTTTTTCTCCTCCTTCTTTTTATTTTGTGATTCTTTTATCTTTTCAACCTCACGATCATTATCTTCAATGATATCTTCTGCTCTTGGCCCTAAAGCATTTTTTAGTTGGCCGTCACGAAGTTTAGCTCCACTTTTAAGATTTCTAAATTCGCCGCCTCTAAGAACATATGTAGCCGCATTAGTTCTACCTGTTAATTTAATTGCTGGTAATTTTATTCCTTTCCCTACATTTTGTAAAAATGTTATAATATGTTGAAATTTTGGTTTTGGATATACAATTTTTATATCATCTTCAGCTTCTTTTTTTTCTTTAATCCTTTCAAAAAGAAGCTTATTTTTATTAATACCACCAAATGAAGTTTCTGCCTCCTCCTCCCGCTCATCATCTTGGTTAATTAAACGAGTGGTTGATGATATTGTATCCAATTCCATATTTTGTTCATCAATATCATCATTATCATCATCATCATCTTTTGTTTCATTTAGTTCAGTTGGATCTAAATCTTCTGGTAAATATCCTCCTTCTGCCATATTTAGATTTTTTACTCATCAGTAAGAAATCTTTAAACTAATCGCATACAATTAACTATATGAATTTACTAGCTATATAACCTAAGGCTAACATACCGCCACCTACATATACCATTTCACCCGTCTTTTGATTATCGCTGGGTCTATAATAATCCGAGAATTTTGGTTCTTGCATTTGTTCATATAATGCAAATTGTTCATTTGTAGTTGAAATATTTTTTGATGCTTGATATTTTTCATCTTTTTTCTTTATTTTCCAATCCATTAGTTTTTGTCTTTTTTCCTGATATTCTGCATAATCTCTTTGATATTTTTCCATTGCTTTATCGTGTCTTATTTTTTCTGTATCCGCATTATGTCCTGAAAGTCTTTTTGCAAGATAGTTTCCACCAATAAATGCAGTTGCATTTAATACAGCTCCTCCAATCATAAATGCTATTGATGCCATTTTTATATTCGTTAATTTGGAAGTATCTTTTGTTCCTCTAAATATGTTTTTAGATACATACTACCCGATAATACAGCAACCCATTTTGCATAATTTGTAATACTTGAGGATGGGTCGTTCATAAATGATTCTTTCATCATCTTTTTAGCTACATATCCAACTCCGGCTGCCAATCCGATAAGGACTGCAGAATCAGTTACAGTTTTCACAAGTTTATTTTCGTTTGACATGATTTTTTACTACATCAGTAAGAAATCTTTAGATCCCTTTTGAGGCGTGATTAAATTACATCATTCCAATTTTTGGACGATCTAGGGGTGGTGCTTGAGTATTTGTTTGTGGATTATGAACCTTTATGGGCGGAGCTTGAAAAGGTTGTGGTATTTGAGGTATTCTATTTTTGTAATATTCATCCCCAGCTTTTTCCCGATATCTCATAAAAAGATCAAATGCTGTAAAACCTAATACAACAATAGATAAAACAGTAGTAAAAGATAACTCTGGCATCCATGATTTTGATTCACCATCTTCATTAGTCTCTTCTTCCTGTTTCATTTTTTCTTCACGTTTCATTTGCTCCTCGGCACGCTGTGTCTCTCTAGCTAATGCTTCTTTTGCCTTTTTATTATATTCAGCTAATTTCTTACCTGCTGCTACTTTTTTAGGATCTTTTTCCCGTTTTTTAGTATCTTTATTTTCCGGTTTGGGATCAGCTGTAATTTGTTCAACAACTTCTTCCGACATTATTTTATTTCCAAAGTAAAGAATCTTTAAATCAGTTGTGCTTAGTAAACAGTATCATACCCATCAACACCTTGCTTAGTAGTCTGATCAGTTTTGTTAGAATCATCTGTATTAGTACTTGAAACTTGCTGTATTTTTCCTATTTTAACATGCTTAGCAACCTGAAATATACCGCTAGCAAGTGCTGCCAGTCTTCCTGCTTTCAATGCTAAGAGACCTACAATGTTTGTTAGTTCACGATTAACCAAATCATCATTCTTCAAATCCACACAAAGAGCTTCTATATCATCAACCGGAACTAAATATGAAATAAGTTTGGAAACTAATTGAAGGGATGAATCAACCAATCCGCCGTTAATTTTTTTACCCATTACCGCTTGATATCGATTAAAATATTTTTCTACATCTTTTTCTGATAATTTTTTTACATCACCCAGACTCATATCAACCCCTAAATATTCCTTTGTTGTTCCTAGGGTTGCGAGAATGGCTAGTGATTCTTGTTTAATTTCAATATCATCAGATTTTACCTCATCTTTTACCTCGGGTTGTTCTTCTATATAATCTTCAACTTCTGTCATCTTTTATGGTGGTACATTTACTATTTTTAAATCGTTATTCGCCATTCGGAACTTCCAAATAACAATTAAATGGGTATCGCAAACTTAAACATAGCCTAGAATATTTTTCTGTTTTTAATAATTGCATAAACTTTTTACCTAATTCGTAATCCAAATCGCCTCCATAATCTTCGAAAAACATCTTCATACCCTTCTGTGATGGATTATGAAAAGTAACAACACAAGCTACATTTTCACGGAATGGTTTTGCTATCGATGTTAATTGCTGAGTGAGAACCCAAACTGATAATCCGTGATGTCTTCCGGAGAATGCTAAATCTATAAACTTGTTTGATCTTTTCTTCAAATCATTAGAAACGGCACAATCATCTAAAATTATTAATGTATTTGTTCCAGAGAATAAAGTTTGGCAATCATTTAACAATTCATTAATCTCATCTACATTACTTGCATCTGGTGATAATACAAAGAAACGTTTATCTCCTCGGGCAAAATTATGATAGGTTTTATTCTTAGAATAAGTTGGGCATATTAAAACAATGTAATCAAAAATTTTTCGGAATGGTCCTCTTAGCTGATTAATGAGGTACTTTGTTTTTCCACAATTTGTTGGTCCGGTTATGATACAATGGAATGGTATTTTTTCTCGTAGTTCTTCCATGATTTTTGTATCATAACTAAAGGTTTTTAAATCTATTCAGTTAGTACTTTATTGATCTCAAACCTGAATTCATTATTTCCATCATTGCGTCAGCTACAACAAACATATGGCATGTTATTATTCCAGATCCGACTTGTTTTCTTTTAATTTCTAGTTTTACACCATCTTGTGTATTGTTTAATGCTAGACCACCACCATGAATACCATTATCTGGGTGAGTTCTCATATCAACCCAAAGAGCAAACTTATCAGCATAAAAATCCTTTTCCTTTACACCATCTCTTCCGAAACGTTTCTTTACTGACTCCCATAGATCTGATGGCATCATCCCCTTAGAGTATAAACGATTTGGCACGCCATCAACATCTATATTGATCGAGGTTATACCTGGATTGTAAAAATTCTCAGAGTTACGTGCTCCTGCTGCGGTTGGTGATGTAAACAAACATAATATCCCCGTCATTGATCTTCTAGGTAAATTAATATGCTGGTTAATAACACCATCACCGCCTATAGAAAATGTAAAAGTTTTGTGTAGAGTGACATTTTCGTAAAAGAATCCTTTACCGACTTGATAAGCTGCTTGTGCCTCGCGAGCCAAGTATTCACTTGAAATGGAGGAATATTCTAACTCAAGGTTTTTGATTGAATAAGATGGTGTCTTAGTAGTGTCAGAATAAACAACAATATCATTAACTGGAGCAAGTGTAATCTCAAAGATTAGATGATGATCTAGTGCCTTTGGATAGAAAACTCCATGATCGTTTAGAATAGGATGGTTTAGTGGTATACGATACTTGGTGTTATGTAATGATGCAAGGGTCACTGCCTTAACATCTTGTGTTTTCTTATCACCCGCATTTGTCCTTAGTTTTCTCATGTTTTCAGAAGAAATACCTTGTTTTAATCTATCTTCGCGTTCTTCATCTGTTAAGAATAAGTCTTGATAGGTTTGAAAAAGATCATATCTTTGAGTATCCTGTAATGTTTCACCTCCAAAAAGAACTTTAAGTCTAGATACAAGATTCCTTCCCACATTATTCACAACTGTATTATTAGCATGTCCATCTACATCTAAATCAAATAACAGAGATACGCTTCCAGGTACAATCACTAAATTATCAGAAAGTTTAGGAATATTTATATATAATGTTTCTCCAGGGCTGGCTGAGGATGGATTTAATGTGATTCTATTCAAAGTTGATTCTGCTTTCAACCCAAATGGTTCTCGTGGAATTCTGTTTGGATTAATTTTTTCAGACGTCATTGTAATTTATAAGATACTTTGGTTAATCTTTAAATGAGTAACGAAAAGATATCTCGAAGGGGCTCTCTCTTCGGGCGTATATATTATTCAACCGAGGGATATTGGAAAGGATATTCCGCAATTCCTAAATTAGCACAAAAAGCAAATGTAAGTGAAAATGAGGCAAAACAATGGTTACAAAAACAAGCAATATGGCAAATATATCTTCCATCTCCAAAATATATACCCAGACCTCACTGGACAGAGGATAAACCTAATCAGATTCACCAAGCAGATTTATTATTTTTACCGCATGATAGAGTTGGAAGAAAAACATACAAATATGCATTAGTTGTGGTTGATGTTGCCAGTAGATACAAAGATGCTGAAGCATTAACCTCAAAAGAAAGTCATGAGATAACCAAAGCTTTTGAAAAAATATATTCCAGAAAGTTAAAATATCCTAAAACATTAATGGTTGATCCTGGAAGAGAATTTATGGGTGAGGTTTCAAAACTTATGAATTATCATAATGTGAAAATACAGAGAAGTGAAGCTGGAAATCATAGAGCTCAAGCATTTGTAGAAAGAGCAAATAGAACATTAAGTGAAAAATTATTTAGTCATCAATATGCACAAGAAATGGTAAGTGATGATCGATCTAGAGTGTGGGTAAAACGATTACCTGATATTTTGAAAACTTTGAACAATACACCGACGAGAATAACCGGTAAAGAACCTGATAAAGCTATAAAACTGAAAGAGGTTGATATTGAATCAAAAAGATATCATAGAATTGTAGGTCTTGATGAGGATAGATTACCTCCTAGTGTTAAAGTTAGATATCTATTATCTCCCGGTGAACTTGAAGGTGGGGAACGAAGAAGAGCAACAGATCCCATTTGGAGTATAAAAGTTTATGATATTTCTAGAAGTGTGATTTCACATAATCAGCCGGTTTTATATTATTTATTGGATGGTCCAAGACGTGGATTTGTAAGGGAAGAATTGCAAGTTATTCCTTATGATACAGAGTTACCACCTAATTCTGTGTTGCAACGATAATGCCCGTATGCAAAAGTATTTATTCCATCTTCACAAATTATTCTCTTGTCATCATCGCAAGACAGTGCAACTTTGTTAACAGTTTCAGTATAAACATCATGTAAACGACTTCTTATTACATTCATCTGTCTCATTTGTGGTTTTTTATTGAAAAGACAATCCTTATAATCATTAAATCTTATTGTCTTTTTTACTACTGGTGTCTTTATACCTTTATCCTTTTTTATCTCTTCGCCTTCATCCATTCTATAAGAGTATAGCTTAGCTCGTAGACCAACAAATTCAGCTATCTGCCTACCGCCGGCTTCATCTTTAAACATATTAACAACTTTCTTATTTATGTTATTCTCTATACCAGATTTATGTTTTTCAGGAAAATTGCTTGTGTCAAACTTATACTTTAAATCGGGTTTTATATCTTTATAGAAATCTTCTGTTTCTATTTCATATGCAAGGCTGTCCGTATCTGTAAACAACAATTTTGCTTTTTCTCCATATTTAGGTTTAATATAATTATAATGAAAATCGTACATTGTTGTTTTGCTTAAATCTAAAATACACATACCCAAGTAAACAGGTTTATTGAATACTAGCTTTGTTTTCTTCATGTGGATAGCCACAAGATTTTCACAAAAGATAGTACGATGCTGATAGTTAGGTTTTGATATTAATTTTTTTGCATCTTTTTCATTCGTAACTAATCGCACATCCACCCTTTTTCTAATGTTTTCCATTGTTTTACCAAATACGGAGTTATTCATAAGTTTGAAGAAATCTTTTTCAAAATCATTTTTTGCTTGAGATCTTAGTTTAGTATTCAAATCAATGTAGGGTTTTAACCAAGCTGACTCTTTGAATGTAATACCTCTATGAATTTTTGTAACTTTTAATCCAAGACTTTCGTAAAGTTTTAGTGTTTCATGATGAATAACATACTTTACCTTATTGTTTAGATTTGGAATCAATTTCTCAACCTTATTAATGGTAAGTCTCTCTGGAGCGAGGGGGTAATCATTATGCAAATCATGAAGGCTAGCTGAGTATTCCAAATCAGCCTCTATTATACATGGGATATTTTTCCAGTTTTTAAGATCTTCTTCACTCATCCGTCTAAAACCATGCGTGGGTAGTTTTTCGCTCATTCCCCCACCATATAGATTGTTTGCGTCGAGATATGTAATATACTTTGTTTGCAGTTTTGGATCATATTCGTTCATGTAGGGGTTGTTAGCTTTCCCATATCTAGTGGAAATCATAGATACGCCACCGCGAATACCTCTCTCAATCATAAGCAACATATCTATGTCAGTTAGCAACTCTAAATTTACTTTTGTTTTCTTTAATGCCGCATCCCAAGCTAGTCCGGGCGCTGTATAATAGTGTGCAGGATCTAATCCATAGTTTTTACTACAAACATCTCTAAAATTCTCGAATACATCTGCTAAAAGTAATACATCCGACACAAGATATAGGTCGTGATATTCCCTCATTGTTTTCATATTGAAGGTTTCCCACACCTTTTTAGCATGCTGGTAGTTATCTTCTGTTATATCTTCATCGTTGAGTTTTGAGTAGAACGCTTCTTTAGGTGGAAGTTTAGTTTCGTTGAGTTTATCGAGGCCGTCAATATGATCATACGGATATACACCCTTTCTCAATAATAACTTTAATTCTTCACCTTCAAAATACTTTGTAATTTCATTTAAGTTTTTATCTGTTGGATTAAGACACCTACCTTTTATTACGCCTTTACAAACATCACACTTTCCGCATTTAGTAAGATTACTAGATAAATTATCTAGACTTGTTGCCATAAATTTAAATGAATCTATGAATCTAATATCTCGCCTCACCTCAACCAGCTTGCCTTCTTTATTTGTAAATGTATCAACCACAATCTGTTTTGTGAAAGAAATATACTTTTCCTCATTATTAGGTATGCAGTTTATATTACCTTTTGTTGTACCAAGATTCTTGATAAAAAGATGCGCGTCATATCCAGATAGGTTGTGAAATATTACGGGAAAGAACTTTGGAATCTTGTAATTTAAGTTGCATTCATTATGAGCTGCTCCTCTATACTTTCCTGTAAGATGACAGTGATCTAATACCTTATCTTCTCCTAATTTTTCTTCACATATATGACAGTGAGTAGCATTTTCATATTCTTTTTTATCCATTTCTGCCATATTTCTCGCCTTCTTATGGTATTTTGTCTTATTGTAAATTTTTTTAATATCCTGCTCTAAATTATCTACAAATATCTGCGGGATATCATCATCTGGGGATTCTGCGGTGTATTGTACAAGCTTGGGTCGAAATATTTTATCATCAAAAGATTTTATGAGATAACTGAATCCTGATGGTTTGTGTTTTTGGTATTGATTAGTAAAACTTTCTCTTTCATCTGGTGAGCAGGTGTGTATTTTCTCTGTGTAACACTCAAAGTCCGCATATACAACAAATGGCACTCTCATTTTTCTATTGAAGTTCTTAAAATTAATAAACTTAGGATTTCCATCTTTATCCATAGGCATAACAATCTTTACTTCTTCATTTGTAGAGCAATATTCAAGATGTTTTTCTAATGATTTTTCGGCTTGGAATGCGTTTAGACATCTAGGACAAAAGTACATCTTTGATTTATGTTTACTAACTTTTGAGGCTAACAATCTACTAATATTCTTTATCCAGCAGTAGTGATTATTTTCACCTTCTGATATTAGAAGTAGGTTGATTAGATAGCCTTTTTGTTTTTTACTTATTCTTAGTGGGAATACATCACCATTATCATATCCGTAAACATTAATAGTGTAGTAGGGGTTTTGTTTTTCAAACTTGTTAATTTGTTTTAGTGGGGTAGGAAACTCCATTCCCGACCAGTCTAAATTCTTTGAGTTTTCTATCATTTGTTTGTTTAGCCTTTCTGGGTGAATTTTTTGTATGTAAGCGGCAGATGTTACGGCCCACTTAAAACACTCATGATCATTTTCATTCTTAACATTTATAATAGCCTTCTTTTTTGCTAATATTTGCGGTAATTCAATATATGAACTTCCAACAAGCGGCTCGAAGGGATCAATGTTTATATCAAAGTATTCAACTTGATCGAATTGCCAACCAGAACCTTGATTTTGAAACTTTGCAACCTTTTCAAGCTGGTAATCTGTCATTGTATCGAATAAGTTAGAGAAATCTGTTGAGTCAGTAATCGTTTCTGGTTTTTTGGTATGAAAGGGCTTTGATGTTTCATCAATCTGTCCTGTATCTGGATTCTCTTTTATAAATTTACATTTAAAGATGAACTTAATTTTGATTGGTTTCTTTTTCTGGTTAATTAGATTAAGAACTTTTGGTTTTATTTTAATGATAAATTTCTTTGGACCAAACCCTTTTTGTCCATCTATCCTATAAGTTTTCAGATATCCCCTCAATGCTGTTTGTTGTTCTTCTATATTGAATTCTTTTTTATCCAATTCATCTCTCACACTATCATACAATTCATCTCTCACATCTTCTCTTGGTCTTGGTTTTGGATTGATGTTATTAGTAATTTTTATGATATTTTCATTGGTTAAATCTGCAAGCTTTTTGGAAAACTCATCTTTATCCATAACCTTAAATGAATAATTTCCCCAATTAAAAGTTTTGTTTGATGGTTTTTGTGGTTTTATAAAAGTTGGTGCTAGTTTCCTTTTTGTAATATTTTTTCTAGGGCCGGGTGGTGGTTCTTCATTAAATCTTTGTATTTGTCTTTGTCTTTGTCTTTGCAGATTACGCATCTCTTCCATAACTTCTGGAATATTTCTCAATGCTTCAACTAGTTCTTGTTTACGTCTCAAATTAGAAAATCCCCTACCAATATGTGTGCGGGCAAGTTCTTTCAATTCCACAACTTTTTTATTTTGTAACTCTTCCATTTATACTTTCGTAAGTTATTCTTTAAATTAACATTAAAATCAAAATTTTATTTCGCGGATACTTATGCAGGGGCGGGCTTGGATATGGATGGCGAATTCTCCGCATCCACTTTCCTCAAACTTTGTAAAAACTTTGCAAAACTTATTCTGGATGTTGGAAAAGGGAGGGTGTAGTATAAGGTTTGGTGGGGTTTGGCATCGGCTTGGCATCGGCTTGGCATCGGCTTGGCATCGGCTTGGCATCGGCTTGGCATCGGCTTGGCATCGGCTTGGCATCGGCTTTGCGTCGGCTTGGCATCGGCTTGGCATCGGCTTGGCACCGGCTTGGCATCGGCTTTGCGTCGGCTTGGCACCGGCTTGGCATCGGCTTGGCATCGGCTTTGCGTCGGCTTTGCGTCGGCTTGGCAAAATCTCTGGCAAATCTCAGACAAATCTCAGGCAAATCTCAGGCAAATTTCTGCATGTCCCACAAACCGCTTTTCACCACTACTCATGTATAAATGTACATGTAATAAACCGTCCCCGAGTTCAAGAGTAGAAACAGCGAAATTGTTGACATCTATGACTTAAAAAAAAAATTTGATTACATTTGGGAGTGAGAGATACAACGCACCATTTTGCTTTGTCAATTAGGTGAGAAGCCATTCAAATGTGACATCTGTTCATCATCATTCATCCGTTATGGACATCTGCAGCGTCATTTGTTGATCCACAGTGACGACAAACCCTACAAATGTAAAGTGTGTCCCAAGTCTTTCACTCAATACCGCAACCTACAGACACACATGTATAAACACACTGGTGAAAGGCCATACAGGTGTCAGTACTGTCCCAAAGGATTTACCCAATACGGTACGCTCCAAGCCCATGAAAGAACGCACACTGGAGAGAAGCCATTTCAATGCGAGTTATGCGAAAAGGCGTTTATTACGTCATCACATCTCCGATGGCATGTCAAGACACAGCACAATGTGAAGAACGAGCAGTAGATTAGATCACGTACAGACTTCTTATTTAAATATATTAAGGTTATTTTTTCTTTTTAATAAGTATTTTAAAGAATTTCTTCTATGTTTTAGGGTCAATAAGGAAACCTGGGAAAGAAATGTTTGAAGTTTACAAGCTTAAACCTGGTTCTGTGAGATAAACATAAAGATGTTCACACTGGCGACTTACACGGGCGCAGTGCGATAGTTGAATTCTTGTGCTTATGTTTGTGATTATCTCACGTCAGTTCCCACTTGTGAAATAAGCATACCACATAAGGAAAATAAAAATGATTTGTTTTTCTTGTGCTTATGTCTGTTCTTATTTCACCTCGGTGCACACTAGCGTTTTCGTTTTCTTGTGCTTATCATTGCGCTTACGCTTGTGTTTATCTCATAGAGTACAGTTAAATTTAGGTTAGATTTAGTGACTGAGAAACAGATACTCAAAATCCTAATTCATGTAGTAAATTCATTCCTTTTTCATAACGTCAAATAACTGTTTGTTTATCACACATGTTTGAAAGGATTAATGAGCTTCTCTTTCTCGTTCCAATGTCACATCTTTTGTACAAAACGGGACCAGAGAAACGAGTCCGGATAGTCGAGTCAAACTGTATCAGTAAAAATCAAACAGAGAAAAAGTCGGCCGACAACTAATTTATAATGCGATATATCACTAAGTTTACTGTCACATCTGAGGCCCTCTTATATGAAACTGCAAAAAGAGGCAACTTACTTGTATGCTGGCTCAAAATTTCTTGAAACTGCAAAGAGCTTAAGACTTAAATTGAAGTAGAAATCTAATAGGCATACTATTACTAAGCGTTAACTTTATTTTTGGGTAGGTTAAGTTATTTTCGGTGATTTTAAAGGTGCTGGCTGATAAGAAGTTAATTTTCAGAAAAAAAAAGAATTCGTGACTTCTGCTTAGGAATTCCCCCATGATCTGGGGAATCGACCACCTGAAAGAGTCTGGTTCCAACAGACATCACAGCTTTATTGTTTAGAGCAATGGTTAGCAAACCCAGAATAAGCAACAACTTTGAATTTACCTCTACACGTTTGAAATGATTCAAATTTTTGCATAACTCTTTAGTTTAGGCTTGACAATTTATAATGTAAAATAACTTATTCAAAAGAAGTTTAAAATGCATCGAAACAAGACTAATTAAAGTTTCTCTCTGTGTTAGCGTTATCGGCTTTCGAAGGTACGGGCTCGGTTCTTACTGTCTGGGAACTGAATGTTGTCCTGTACGAAGTCGTTGTGTTGTGAGATACTCAGTTCTTCGATGGTCAGAGAGTTTGATACACGGGCAGGCACTTAAATATATTTTTCGTTCAAAATACTTTCCCGCCTCTGGCTGGCCAAAATCCACTGATCAATTCTCCGTGAAAAATATGTATAAAAATAGTCGTGCAACATACAAAATTATTAGTAAAGGTAATCATACGGTTTCGAGTTCAATTTGGAATTAATTTGCACGAGTGAGTTTTTCAAAAAGCTGAAATTGCACGAGCCGCTTCGGCGAGTGCAATTTCAGCTTTTTGAAAAACTCACAAGTACAAATTAATTCCAAATTGAACGAGCAAAGCCGTATGATTACTTATTAATAATATAAACATGAAAAAATTCGCCTGGAACTACGAACTCAACGCGGTTCGTTTAAAAATAAAAAATATCATAATCCAGAAAATCGATGTGTAATTTGCACTGGTGTTACACTTTTTGCACTGGTATTACACTTTTTGCACTGGTGTTACACTTGAACTGCACTGCTCTCAGCCAATCAGAATCGAGTAATTTTTTCATGTATATCATCACTCATGCAGCAGCGGTTTTAATGAGCGACTTCATGACCGCGGACATCGGGTATGAGGCTTTGCAGGAAGAAAGAAATACAGAATAACAAAGACACTAAGCAAAAAAGCAAAAGGCTACGAAGCGAAGCCTCTTCATTTTGAAGTATATTTTCATTTTTTACGATTGTTGGAAATCATAAAACGGCCAAAGAATTGACGCGAGAGATTTGGAAACTCCACAATGATGCGACAACACGACGGCGCCATCCTCTGTAAATATTTTTAATGAAAAATAGAACAATTAAGATTGTACTTAGTTTTCATATAATACTTAATGTTTGCAAATCTCGGAAAATGTTAAAACATCCTCCCTCATCTGCATTATCGTTCGATTCACACTCAATACATTAAATATTTGATGTCAACCATATCTCTTGGAGATGATGTATAAGTTACTTAACTTCACAAAACAACAGGAATACAGTACTGTTGCTAAAAGCTACAAAGCAAAAGCGTTTTCCTGACCAGAAAAATATCTACGCTGTCTTACCTACTGGCCACTTTGTACATATGCAATGCATAATTTATCTTATTGCTCAAAATAATGGAGTATCTTACCTTAAGAAATTACCAATATGTTCAGAGGAGCTTCGTATGAAACTGCAGACTTACCGCTGACCTTCCCTGGGCAAATGTTGTCGTGTACACAACACGACTGTTGCCTGATGTTTTTATACTTTTAACCTTTATGTTTAGGTTAAGGTAAAGGTTGATTTAAGTAAGGGTTAAGGCTGGGAGCCCTGTTTATGGTTAGGGTTAGTATTTGTCATACCTGGCCTTGTTATTTTAACAATCATACAGCCAAAAGACTTAGCATTCAAGGTGAGTTTAAAACCTTCCTGTTGAATCAATCGTCAACAGTTATCTGGGCATTATCAACCTGCAACCTGTGACCCGCAAAAAAAACTGTCGAGTTTCGCGCGCTTTTCCACACCGACACCCCTGCCACAAGTGAAACTGTTAGTTACATACGTGACTCTTAGGCTTCGAAAGCCACATTCAAACGTAACAGAGCTGTCTAGTAGTTTGTTAGCTATTTTGTAGTTTTTACGACCAATTTACCTGTTTTTTTTTTTTTTTGTTTTTTTTTTGTGGGGGGTGGGGGGGGAATTTCGTGTTTCTCTTTGGCTTGTACTAAAACATGGAACGCCGGAATACCAGAACGCCAGAACGCTAGAACGCCGGTACGCCAGAACGCCAGAACGCCGGAATACCAAAACCCGGAACACAAAATTACTAAAACCCGGAACGCGTTTTAGCATTATAGTCACGATGTTACCTATGCTACTCCCAGGTTTACTTTTTCTAATGTTATCATTCAAATGTGACTTTAGTTGTCATAAAATTTTGCGATTAGTATCAAGATTCCCCAGTCTTTGTAGTTGGATCTACTTCTAACATTGGACAGAGATAAGGGAGGGACCATTAGAAAAGTGATGGGGGGGGGGGGGTGGGGAAAAAAAAAAAACAAAAAAAATTCATGCAAGGGAAAATGCCAAGAAAAAAATTTATGCAAAGACGAAGGTAAAAAAAAATTGATGCAGAAGGAAGGTCCAGTTGTGACTTTTTCACACGTAGTAAAAAAAATTCGTGCAGAGGGGTTCACCTGAAAAAAAATTCCTGCACAAGCAGTGAGCGAAAAAAAAATTCGTGCAAGCTGAAAATTCCCCACCCCCCCCCCCCATCACTTTTCTAATGGTCCGTCCCTAAGTTGTTTATGCTTCGTGTTACTGATCATTGATAAACTCATTGTTACATTAGAACGTTTCAGAATTGTTTTTGCCATCTTTAAATAAAATGTTAATTATTTTGACATAAGTGTATCGAAATGTATTGGTGCCTGCTTTTAATAATCAACCCGTAGTTCAGTTATCACGAAGAATAACATTCTTTGGTGCCAGTATCGATGTATCAGACCACAGGCAATTGAAAACAAATATCTTGTCAGGGAAGCTCAGTTTTTTCGAAAGATAAGACGATTGTCGTTTGACTTGATGTGCAAAACGTTTCATTAAATTAACAAAAATGTTAACGTAAAATGGGAGAAATATTCACCATATTACATAATTGAGCGCGCGCGCCAGCTGATCAACTCGTCCACAGTAAAAAAAGCCGGCGAGCACAGTCAGCGGTCAAACGCAAAAATCCAACGCCAAGTATTGGTAATCGGGTAGAATATTTTTTTGGGATCCTAACATCCGAATTTCGAGTTTTTTATTTATATTTATTATTTTTTTATTCATTTATTTTTCATGCGTTACGGGTTTTAGTAATTTTGTGTTCCGGGTTTTAGTATTCCGGCGTTCCTTGTTTTAGTACGGGCCTTTCTCTTTCACTCTTTCATTTTGGAGTTTCGTTTGATGATAGTAGAGACCAGAAGCCACCCCCACCCTCAGATTTGTAACGCCTGACAGATATTGTATTCAACATGGCGGATCATTGGGTAGCTGAAGTCTTCCCTCCGCGGTTTCAGTTTCAAACCGTGGATGAAATGTTAAAGGATTCAGGAGATGAAAAGAGAGGAGAAAAGATAGGTGAGAACCTTTGTGGAGTTTACCGACGAGTTTTAATGGAGATCGAGCAAGCTAAAACACTAACAACAGCTTACGAAGAAATTTGTAATGATGGAACAGACAGACATCAGACCGTGATCTCCGATAAAGATAAGAAGAAAAAGAAACGCGAAGAGAAAACAGACATCATGCAGCAAGATGATTGTATATGGAACGAAAAGGAATTATCAATGCTACGCAAGTTTCTTCAGAAGGCTAAGATGCAAAATTTGAAACTTGCTGTCATGCTCGAATCAGTACAAAACGAAACTGATTCTTGGAAGCAGAAATACAGAGAGGCCGCGAAAGGTGAGAATGTTGCCAAAAGCAATCTATACATTTTCAGAAAGAAATACGAAAAGCTTAAAGTTACTTACAAAGCCTTAAAGGAGGACATGAGGAAGTATCACGCAAATTTGAAAGTCTCTAGAAACGATTGTGAGGAGTTGAGAACTGACAGGTTGGAATTAGTGAAGGCGTTGAATCAGGTCAAAGCAGAGCTCGATTCAGAACGAACTGAAAAAGAAAATCTTCAGCTGGAGGTAAATGACAGTGACAAATACTATGCTGAAGTTATTGAGGGGCGTGAAAACCTTGTAACACAGCAATATTCCCTGGAGGTTACCTTGCTACAGAGGGAAATTGACAAATTACAGGAGGAACTTAAAAAGGAAAAAGAGGACCACTCTCTGAATAAGAAGGCTCTAGAACACTTAAGGAGTCATTTTGCCAATTTACAAATGGACAGCGAAACTAAACTTGAACACATAATTTCGGGTGATGTTTTAAGTGTTATTGATATTGAATATCTCCCAAAATGAAACGCACCTTCATTTGGTTTTTGCTGTATTCAACTGAGATGTGACAACCAGCAGTGACTTGTTCTTTAATTAGCAGCAAATACATTTACTGAGTAGTGTAGTATACCAAGGGATTCTGTCAGTTAGTCTGTAATCTCAACTTATAACTCCCTGTAAAGTTGACCACACACTATTTATTAGTGTTCAGATAAGTGCAATGTAAAATTGGGAAAACGTTTGTGTAATGCCTTTTCAAAAAGACATCATACTGTGCATTTATTCCTGTAACTATTACTCCATAATTAATTCTAAACTAAAAGTGTTCTTATGTTCAAGGTTGAATGCAGTTATTGTTGAGCATGTACTTTCATTGCCAGACAGCAATACCGGTATTTTTTCATTCCTCTATTGTAATATGAAACTTAATTTATGTATTTAATCTGAAACATTGGATTGCCCATGCATTCAGCATAGATTTAGCCAGTGAATAACTATGAATAGTATCAAAACTTATGAACTGTCTAAGAGTGTGCTTCTGTGGAGTATCTCAAATATGGCAAAACATTTTGAGGAAATACCCTAAGTAATACAAGAAATAACAGAGTTTTCTATTACCTTGAACAGGAGGCTTTTTAAGAGCAAAATTTCAATTTTTGTTTTCTCATGACAAGGAGCTAGCCATTTTTGTCTAAGAGTGTGCTTCTGTGGAGTATCACAAATATAGGCAAAAAATTTTGAAGAAATACCCTTAGTAATACAAGAAATAACAGAATTTTATATTGCCTTGAACAGGCGGCTTTTTACGGGCAAATTTTCAATTTTGTTTGATCATCACAAGAAGATAGCCATTTTTGGCTTGTCACACTTTATTCTCAGATAACTTAAAAATTATTGGCCAAGAAAGCCAAATGTCTTTAAAAATTTTGTGTTCTCTTTTTTCTTTTTCTTCTGCGTTCTTCCTTTTCCTCTTCATCTATTTCAGCTGTGAAGAACAATGGCCTACCTTATTTGGCACCCTAGCAACCTTGATTATGCAAAAGCGCTTTTTGGGGTTTAGCCATTCAATAACAAGTCAACTCACGTACGTAATGAGCAATCAGTTCCCCTATCAAATTGTGAACTCATTTCTGTACTTGGCTAAACATCTGCACAGGCTCTATTTTATGCTTATTTCGTTGGATAAAGGGCAAATACAGGCACGTAATGAGTTATGAAAAAGGTTTCCAAAAGCTCTACTTCACATGGCCTGCTTCGTCTGAACACGAGCCAATATCGCAGGGAATACAAGAGCGGTGCTGTTTACCACGGGGAACTCGAAGGGAATAAAAAGAACGGAAAGGGAATTTTTAAATGGCCTAACGGAGCTTGTTACGATGGAGAATACGTAGACAATGCGAGGTATGGCCCGGGTAAACAGTACTGGCCCGATGGATCAATCTACATTGGCGAGTTTGTAAGGGATTATCGGCACGGATATGGCACTTTGACGTGGCCAGATGGCGAAGTAAGTACAACTGTACTGTATGCTGTAAATCTGGGTTGGAAGGTTAATCATCTAGGCTTCTCAGAACGCATAAATGCATGCCACTGTCGCTCGCACTCCCGTAGAGATAAAGTACTCGAAAGTCTAATTAGCCTATAACTAACAGTTCTCGAACGCACTAAACGTTCAGTTTACTTGTCTAAAGAGACCCTTCAAAGCTGATTGTTTAGTTACTTGTTACAGAGAAACTGCTATCCTATCCGCCCTCGTTCGAAATGAGGGTTCATAGCAAATGGACCGCAATGGCTGGCGTTTTTTTCGTTTAGCCTCGATGCTATTTCAATTGCGAAATTGAAATTATCCCAAAAAGCTAAACATAAGCAGATAACAAAACCGTTTTACACCAGAATATTGATTATATATTTACATTTGTATTTAATTTATACGTTTACAACCGGCGTGTAATATTAGGGTGCGTTCCTTTGGTATGATCCGGATTTGGATTTGTGATGTAAGATCACACGGATCATGGCGGATCAAGGGACGAATTAATCCTTCCCTAGAGTGGATTTATCGGTTCCTTTGATGTGCCATGATCCAGGTGATCTCGGATCACAAAGCCAGATCCGGATCATACCAAAGGAATGCACCCTTAAGGTGCTGTTAAACTGTGCAGTGTTTTGTGCAACTTGTATTGCATTTATGCAGGTGCAATATGCCATTTACAATGTCTTCGATTTGTAAGAGATTTACTGGTTTACTATAGTCTAAAATAAACTTTCTGATAATGAAACATGATTTTAGTTGATGTTCATGCTGTCTTATTTCTTCTCTCTTTAGAGTTACACTGGACAGTTTCATCATGACAGAAAACATGGGGAGGGAACATATACGTGGCCAGATGGAACAACATTCAAGGGTCACTTTGAAAATGACAAGAAAGAGGGCTTTGGAACATTTACTTTTCCAAGTGGCAATGTGTTTCAGGTCAGAATCTACAAAAACATGGGCCTTGCAATGCATGTACACCTTGCATCTTTACGGCTTTTAGCCCTGTGAAACTTTTGTGTTGTCTTATAATTCATCTCCCTTTTATTTCTAGGGAATATACAAAAGAGATGAGAGAGATGGCCCAGGAGTGATAACATACTCTAACAATGAAGAAGATTTGGGTCTCTGGAGCGGTGAACGTCTCATTAAACTCTGCTCTGTTATGGAAAGTGCATTTCTCTTTCAGCATTATTCAGACTACAATGTCAATGCAGGGAATAATTTATCAGGCAAAGTACGGCGTGCAAACACAGCAAGGGAGGGAACCCGGAACTCTCCCTCACTGTTGGATTTTGAGGGAGCCTCTGCAAAGGCTTCCAGTAAGCTGATGTCACAGATGCCAGATTCATTTCCATATTTAGACATCTTAGAGGGTGTCCGTGTTAGTGAAGCCCAAAAGGGACCCATAGAATGTGCCTCAGAGGATCTGCTGAGCTCAGCAGCTGTGGGAGACTGCGTTAAGGTGCAGACATTAATCCAGAGTGGAAAGGTTCATGTGGATGTGGCTGATAAGACTGGCTACACAGCTCTCCTTGCTGCATCTGTAAGTTAATAGCTGTCCAATTAATAATGTAACAAAACTTGTTTTCCTTGACACAATTGTCTTACTAGAAATTGTAGTGTCTTTGTATTAGTAAAATACCATTGAGTTGTATCTGCATGCATTGTGGGTAAAACCGGAGGATCCTGGTTGAATATAGATGGCGTGTTGCTGGAAACAGTTGTTATAGGTTTCTCAATCCGTACTAATCTGTTGAGATAGTACAGAAATAACACATGCAGTACAGCCCAAAAATACCATGTGAAATTACATGAGGGATTGAGTGGTTTATTTCTCATTTTCTCTCCCAAGCAAGGATATTCACTTTTACAGTAGGTTATACTTCTTCCTATTGTAGACCAGCAATTTCTATTACTGGTGAGCTGTACAAACTAATTTTGTGCTTTGATGTTACAAATTCCAGGTAAATTGTCACAGAGATGTAATAAACTGTTTGCTGGACAATGGTGCTAATGTGAACAAGCTGAATGATGAGGGTTTGTCCGTGCTGGCAGCTTGTCATGTCCTGTTTTACACTAAACACACTTGGAAGGACAATATAGCAGAAAATATGCCAGAGGAAAATTTATTCAATTGCATTCAGGAAGATCGCCAAAAGGGTGTATATGTTCATCGGAATTTTCGCCAAACTGAAGATGTTAAGATTGAGACAAATTTAGAGCATGATGAAGAAGACACCAACACTGTGGAGGAACACAAGGAAAACACTGAGAATGTAAACAACAAGAATGAGTTTGAGGACCAGAGGAATTATAGAATAATTGACTTTACTAACAACAGTTTCAAAGACAATGATGATACTGAATCTGAGAATGGACTGATAAATGAAACCAGGACAGGAAGAACAGAGTTTACAATAACAGGGTTTCAAAAATATACTTTGGATCAAGATAATGCAATTCCAGCTGGTCTGGATAATAAAGCCAACTCAAAAACGTCCAGTCCAGGAAGACTGACTCCAGTGAAAGACAATTTGTCATTCTTAGAAAAAACTGGAGACCTTTCTGGAAAATTAAATATTGGCACATCACTATTTAGTGTACTGAGTGTTAAGAGCAGCACAAGACAGCAATCAGAATCTGAAGACATGTGCAGTGAAAACAGCTTGGAGCAAAACAAACAAGTCTTACTGGCAGTACAAAGGTAAACTTTCAATTTCAAATTTCTGTTCTGAAGTGAGTCATCTTGTTTTGTTTCACTAGCGAATAATGCAAGATGCTATCATAGACATGCTGTGGATGTCAGGGAGGGAGGGAGTTTGTTGATTTCTCCCAGGAGAGGTAACAACATTGTAAACTTCATCACCACTAAATATTTTAAAGTTGTGTTTTAAGCTGCAATGATCAAGACAGTTTTCCCTCTATATAGGCTCAGGATGCCATCTACCCACCCTTAATCTTTCCCGCCTTAGCCCTCCCCCCCTTAGTCATTTTTGTAAATATAAATCTGGGTATTTCTTAGAGAACGTACCTGAAAATTCAAGGTAACTTTTTTGCCTAAAACCAGGCGATGCCCGGAATTGGGCCTAGCAGGCGTTCTTCATTTGATGGGGGAGAACGGCTGCGATGGTACCAACAAATAGTTCATACCCAGTTCTACAGGGTTGTCACTAAGATTTCAAGTTGCCGGGTATTTGTTGTTAGTTGCCAGGGAAAGCCGCAAGCGGTTATGGAGCACGCTTATCTCCTTTTTAATGTAGAATTTTTGGTTTAATATAACGACAAAAGTAGCCAGGGGTCCTGCCCTGAGTAGCCGGGGGAAATCCCCAGCCCCCCGCCCTAATTGACAACCCTGGTTCTATCTTGTTGTCTTTGTCAGACTGGTGCTCTTGTTTTGTCGGAGGTAGGGTTAGGGAATTTTGGTTTTAAAGCTAAACATCTCTGTTATTTTATTTAATTTCACGTCTCAGTGGTTTCAGTGTGTAATCAGAGCTTGCGTAAGGTGCTTTATTTTGCATGTAAACCCTAGAGACAGGCCCTCTGACAGGGTGCGGGAAAAAAAAGAAAATTGTGCGGGTTTTGGGAGGCAAATTGTGCGGTAAAAAACGGCGATTGTGTGGGAATTGTGCGGGATTGCGCAATCGTGTAAACAAACAAATATTCGATCACTGGGCCCAAAAAAACGACATGGAGGAATTTCTGGATAAATGGAAAGTGCAACAACTCCCCCCTTAATGTGGCAATTAAACATAAACCAAATTTCTATTTTGCTACAACTTTGGCCAAAGTTTGTATCAACAAAATCATGTTGCGTGACACGATCGATTAAGTTTATTCAAAACTGTAATTCCCTGGCGTAATTCCGCTTCGAAATAAAATGTTTTCGACCAGAACAAGTTACTTTATGAAAAATCCCGACATTTTTGTACTTTCTTTGATATGTAGAGCGATTATTATCTCGTGAAGGTTTAAAACTCTTCACGCTTGAAATTGCTGCAAAAACCAGAACACCGAGACAAGATTAGACTGAAACTAGTGCCCAGGCCGGCACGGAGCTATGAAGAGCGGCCTTGTTGTTTTTATATCCGCTTGAGCTGTTCAATCGCGGCAGCGGCGGATTTCTCGATTTTTTTGCTTGGTAAATAGCCTAAATATAGCCTAAAAAGTTTCTTTAAACCTTGGCAATCGATGGGAATACTGAGTTAATTAGATTTTTAACCAAATCTTTCCATATTGTGCGGGATTTCGTGGATTTTCAGAAATTGTGCGGGATTGTGCGGCTTCGATCGAATTGTGCGGTCCTGCACCCGCGCACCCTGTCAGAAGGCCTGTAGAGAGAGTTAGTGATGCTGCAGGGGGGGTAGGATGGGGTGGCAGGGGGAGTGCATGGAAGCAGTAAGGGGGGAGGACAGGGATGGGGGGCAGAAGGGGGGCCTAATAGGCTTTGGTTTATGTCTGGCTAAAGTAATTGGTCTGAAATGCTAAGCTCAAAGCGCTTTGATTTTTCATTTCAGCTGAAATTTCTTTAGGTACATTTTCTCAGAAACGGCTATATATAGGCTCAGGATGCCATCTGCCCACCCCTCCTTTCCCCCTTACCCCTCCCCCCTTATACATATACCATCTCTCCAACCACCCTACCCGTTCTTAGTCATTTCTGTTAATATATATGCTCTCCTCAAGATCTTCCTCTACTCTTTACATCACTTTATTTAGTGCCTCTGAAATAGAGAAATGAAGTTTAAATGAATAGGATCAAAAATGTGGTACAGTAGTTATATTCCAGTGGTAAATGGACTTGCACCTTTCAGGCGTCCTCATCTGGAAGCAACAGTTCGTCTTTTGCTAAAGAGAGGGGCAGACCCTAATGCATCATCCCTGCCGATGCCTGTGCTGTTCTTTGCCGTTAAAGCAGCTGACACAGCTGCTGTTGAGATATTACTACAGAAAGGTGCTGACACTTCTGCAAAGCTTTCCAAGGAGGTGAGAACATGGATATAAGTGTTTTGTGCTGCAAGTCCAGTCACTAAGATCTTCATCTGTGCATTGTGGTTCTCTTCCAACCCGGATGAATTAGTGTATTACTTTTTAAGGGACGTGTAGACATGCAAGCTGTATTGGAGCTTCCCATGGGGTCTGTACCATAAGATGCAGCAAAGAGTGCCCCCCCCCCCCCGCCATTCCCAGCTGAATAGTAGGCCTTTCTGCATAATAACACAGTACTGCGACCTCAGTTTATTTATTTGCTTATATTAGAAATTAGGGATCACCCCTCTTCATATTGCTGTGGCACTACCAGATGACACAGGGGTAAAAATAACTGAGCTGTTACTTAAAGCTGGAGCTGATCCAAGCATCAGGGATAGTGCATTTGAGGGAGAGGACAATGGGAGGACACCTGCCCATATCGCATGTTCACGGGGTGACAGTGATAAGGTATATACAGTACTTGTATGGCATAGCAGTGTTCTGAGGAAGGTGATTGTGTCTTTTTCTACCACCTGCTAATGGATAGTAGAAAATGAGCAACATTCAGATTGTTAATCTAACACACCAACTGTCCTGCAAACTAGTATTACTATACATGAACCTGTTCCACTGGACCTCATTTTTGGAAGTTATATTAGTACAAGCCTTGATTGTGGCCTTGTTGCATTTCTGTAGCAGAAGTGTTAACCCCTCCTAGCTGATGTCATCACCAAGGTGACAGTACATGTAATCGATGTAAAAATTTAGAAATTAGCGTGTGGGTTAATACTATGATGGACTTCTAACACTCCTCACAATAAGGAGGGTGGTGATTTCTCTAATGATAGGTACATGAAATGTGTAATGTGTTTAATGTAATTGACCTCATCACCAGTAAGAGTTGTTAAATTTATCATTTAGAGACAGTTTTCCCGCTTTGTTAGCTCAGGATGCCAATTCTCCCACCCCTTCCACCTAGTAGTCAAAGTTACCATTGTGGCAGAACTTCCGTCAGTAGTCTTTCTATTGCCATTTCTAGGTGTCCTGTGCAGTTGTGCAGCTCCTGTTGGAGTATGGTGCCAACCCAGACCTCCTGTGCGAAGGTCACTCTGCCCTTTCTTTAGCCATTTGTAGTGGAAATGACATGGTGAGTCGCAGGTAGATTACAACTGTCGGTTTGAGAATCTGTTGGAACAAAAAGTAAGAAAGAGAAATGACTGACTGACTATTTACTGAGTTGGATCAGTCTAAATGGACATAGCATGAGTCATGAACTAGAGCCAGATATTTTCCTGTCTGGCCCTCCCACTCCATAAATACATACTCTGTTGAATAAACCACTAGTAGGGGTAAAAAGCGGGTTCTGGGACAAATTTTTAAAGTTGTCGGAAAAATCAATTTTATTTTCAAAGTCGGGAAAGCGTCGATCTTGGGGGCAACTTGGATTTTTAAAAAGAAAAAATCAATTTTTATTTTCAAAGCCGGGAAAGTACCGATCCTGGGCGCAACTTGGATTTTGGAAAGAAAAATCAAATTTTTTTGGGAAAGTATCAGGAAAGTATCGGGAAAGTATTGGGAAAGTCTCGATTGGATTTTAAAAAGAAAAAATCAATTTTTATTTTCAAAGCCGGGAAAGTACCGATCCTGGGCGCAAATTGATTTTTAAAAGCCGGGAAAGTACCGATCCTGGGGGCAACTTGGATTTTGGAAAGAAAAATCAAATTTTTTGGGAAAGCCGGGAAAGTACCGATCCTGGGCGCAACTTGGATTTTAAAAGTCGGGAAGGACCCGGTTATAGAACAACTTGGATTTTGAAAACTAAAATCAAATTTTTTTGGGAAAGTACAGGGCCTGGCGTAACTGCGCAACTTGATTTTGTAATTTACACGAAATTATCAAGGATTTTACCAATCACTTCACAAGTCGTGCCGGCCGGCGGAGCGAGCTGTGCGAGCGGAGGGCGACCCCTCACGAGTAACTGATGAGTTTGTGATGATACAAAAGCGATTAAAGGCTCTCAATACTTTGAAAAAATTGAAATTTAAAGACAAGAATTAATTCATTAAAAAATGGAACAATTGAATGATTTGTATTTTGGTGAACTAAAAAGAATTGCGAGAGAGTTAAAAATTAAAGGAAGAACAAAAATGACGAAAAAAGATCTTATTAACGAGTTTAAAAAATACAAAGAGGAGGAGATTATTAGTTTGATTGAAAAAGTTACTAGTAATAGCATTTACATTTGTACCCACGGAAAACTCAAATATTTTTGTAAAGAATGCGGCGGATCGCAAATTTGCGAACATGATCGAATTAAGTACGCTTGTAAAAAGTGTAGAGGGTCGCAAATTTGTAAACATGGCAGAGTTAAGTGTCGTTGTAAAGAATGCGGCGGGTCCCTTATTTGCGAACATGGTAAACAAAAACAACAATGTAAGGATTGCGGCGGATCGCAAATTTGTGAACACGGTAAACAAAAAGCTTCTTGTAAGGAATGTAGAATGAAAATAAAAAAAAATGAATTATGATTTAAAGATAAAAGTAAAAAATGAAAATGGACGTATTAAAAGTTGATTACGAAAATGAAGAAAAGTTAAGTATTTGCGATTTTATCGAAAAAATAAAAGAAGATTTACATCAAAAATTATCAAAAAATCGACAATATTTTCTTGATACCTGGGATTATGGTAGTGTTAAGCCCAATGAAATAATTTTTGGTTTAGACTATTCTAATAACGATTTTTTTCATCGAATTGTTTTTGAAACAAAAATGGGTTTTAGCGTTGATGGAATAAGTGTGAATAAATTTGTAAAAAAAATTTTAAAAGCCGCAAATCGTAATTTTTTAATTTATGTTCCTAAATATAGTTTTTCTCCGTCCCGTGATTGGTTTATTACAAATTGGGATAATTTTAATTATTTTCATGATGAAGATGGTTTTTATCGTGGTTACTATGACAATGAATGTTCAATTGACATCTTTGATAAAAAGTTTATTATTGAAAAATTATATGTATTTGTAAGATTAAATAAATACAAGATTGCGCATAAAGAGGCGATTTACAAGGACTTTCACGATGAATTAATGATAGTAACATGGCATCCAGACAGAGTTAAGGATTGGTGCTACGACATTGAGGAACAAGCAATTTATAATTCTTTACAGGATGAATAATCTTATGTAATTGTGTTATATAACTCAAGTAATAGTTATGTAACAAAAAGGCCTTAAGGGCCAACCACGTCGAAATTATCTAAATCTTAAACTAAAAGTTATGGGGGAGCCCTTAAGGTTAAGTTTTTCCCATTCATTGTTCAATATGGTTAAATCAAAGTGGGTTATGACGCTATCGTATTTTCGAACTGGAATTGTTGGATAATCCTTTGAGGGTATGTTCGCGAGTAGGTGTGATGGTGAGAGTTTTACAAGTTCACCATTTTTGGTTTTGTTCAAATACGAAGACTTGTTATCAACTATACTACACATAAGTCTCAGTGGTTCCTTAATCTGGATATTTATGGGGTATGATTTACCAGGATTTACAATTTCAGGCACCCCCAAAGCAATCGACAATCCTCTCGTAAGTCTAATTTTGAAGTTCTTATTTGAATAAAGATAGTCAAAAGTATCAGTCTCGATTATTGTTATCTTTTCCGTATCAGGATCATTAAGAAAGACTGATTGAATGTTACGAAGAGAGTATGTGCCGGGCTGAATTATTATGAAACCCCGATTCTTATCATTGAATAAGGTCTGTTGGTCCTTAAAATTAATCAACCTTTTGGTCCTTAAATTGCAATCCAGGAGTTGTATCTCTCGAAGATTTTTCAGCGGGGGATCTAAATAAATCCTAGTTTCTGAATCAAACATTGTAATACTTAACATTTTTCGTGTAGCTGGAAAGTCTTTAGACTGATTTGTTTTCATCTTTAGACCCTTTAGAGCCGCGAAGCAAATCGAGCTTAGTTCGGGTTCCTCCCTTCGGTCGGAACATTAACGAAATAGGAACCAAGCTAATGCCCCGCCAAAAACCATAAATACTATAAGATTATCTTGATGGCGGGTTGAGTCAATATCGCCTTCCAGGCGGATATTATTTTCTCGTTTCATCGAGTCTGTTTTCGTTTCAGTTTTACCTTCCGAGAGAATATGGGGCAGCTTTAGCTTTGAAGACCCCAAGTTATGACTTATTCCAACTTGTTTTGTTTCGGCATTTAATGCATTATTTACCCCAAAATTCATATCTTCAGTGGCTTTAACCAACTTGTTATTGTATCCAACCACGCTCTCTGTATTGACAATCATATTACTCGGCATCAACCAAACACCAGGAGCAATAGCGACATCAAGACGTAATTTCGCTTCTTGTACAGCTAATTGATACCTTTGGATAGAACTAGAAATGTCATTCTCAATCACGCTACTTTCAAATAAAGCCAAGAATTCTTGTTGTGTCTCAATCGCACCACCTCCAATGCCAACAATCGAGTTTCTAGTGTTAACTTGTGCCCCCAATATACAGTAAACAAAAGCTTCCACGGATCGATTCAATCTACCAAGCCCGGCTTTAGTGAGACCATGACCGATAGTTGGGATAAACCAAGCATATTTGAAATCAGCAAAGTCATCATTACGGATGAATGAGATGAGATCACCTTTTTCCTTCTTGCCGCCGTCATCAGCGAATTTACCACCCTCGCCAGGCCATTGGTTTGCATCTTCATCATATTTTCGGATCACATGAACGTTTTGAAATCCTCCTCCTATTCCATGGTAGCCAGCTCCATAGTCAATGAAGATGTCACCAAGACCATGGTTTCGCCCACCTTTCCATCTGAAATCGGTCAAAGGCCTCCCCGCTTCGCGGAAGTCAGAATTATTAAGGTTCCTCCCTTCGGTCGGTATCCCGAATTCAGCGCACAATCTTTGGTAAGCAACCTTACTGTAAGGGTTGTTGTTTATGACAAATGGCCCAGCTCCGTTCCTCCCTTCGGTCGGTCCCTCCGGACGGTCATCAGGGAGTGGAAGACTCAGTTCATACAATATCCGCCTTATTGTGAAATACACATGAAACTTGATGAAGCTACTCACTACTTTGGGATAGTTAAAGCTCTCAAAAGGGCTTATCCCACAACCAGATGTTGCGCACCATACTGCAAAGTTGAGTTGTTGCGGCCAATAATTCATATCAGGTCCGTTCAACCATTTTCTACTTTGCTTTCCAAATTTGAATGTTACAACTTGATTGGTAAAAACATTACGCATCTTTGCGGTGAATTTCTTCGTCTCTGTTACGTGTACATCTAGAAAGGTTAGCATTTTTGTTACATTAGTTGTAAAGTCAATTCCTCCCAATGGTCGGCCAAAATTAACAGCAGGTATTGGGTAAGATCGATTGGTTAATGTTAAACTCTTTGGGAAAGACGCGGATGAACCAACTTTAGGTTTCTTTTCTAAGCCTAAATCTCCCCATAACAGCGTTTTCAAATTATTAGAAAGATCATCAGTCCAAGTTTTTCCAGTAGGATCATCATTAGACATTACAGTCATTCCATTAACTTTCCACTTAATATACCCCCCATATGAGTCATTCACAAATGTAAATTTATTGAGGTTGGCGTTTGGATATCGGGTTTTGAAATCCTCAAATAACATCTTATTCTTTTTGTTTCAGAGAATCTGGTCTTTAAACCAGAAGATTTAGAATAAGATGTAAAGTATTAATCTCCGCCCGATTCACTAGTATTTCTAATACCCGCAAAACAATTGAACCCAACATCAGTTCTTTCATATGAAATTTTTAATGTTCTTTCCCCCCGGTTAATTCTTTTAATAGATCTGCGCGAACTTCTCTCCTTATCTGGGACATGTTTAAGTTTTTTTCTGTATCTCTCCTAAATTTTTGACGAACTTCTAGTTTTAGTTTTTGAAACTTTTCGAATTCCGCTAAAATTATGGAAAATTCTTGATCGGAAATAACATTATCTTTCAAAGCTTTTGAAACCAAATCAGAAATGGTGTTTAATTTTGATTTTGCAATTGCGGCGGTTTGTTCGTGTTTACTTACTTTATTTGAAAGTCTTTTTGATGCGTATCCAAATCCAACCGATAATCCCCCAAAAACTCCACCAACAGCCCCTAAAGGAACGCCAACAACAGCGCCAAAACCAGTAAGAGAAGTTCCAAGTCCACTTGCAGATAGAATAACTGAAATCAAACCGCCACAAACACTGATTTTTGTAAAAATCCCCCTCGCTCGATTGTATTTTTTCCTTACATCTTCGTAATGTTTAATTTCTTTCTCAAGATTTTGTAGTACTTCACATGACTTTTGTAGTCTGAAATTAACCACCCCGCTACGCGGATCAGAATTATTAAGGTTCCTCCCTTCCTCTCCCTCCGGTCGGTCGGTCGGTAATTGTGGATAAATTCTATTGTAGTCATCCATATTGTATTTTACTGATCAACAGGAAATCTTTAAATGAATTCGAAAAGGTTCGTTATTTAAGTCAGCCTTTCTTCCCTTTTCATCTAAAATCAACAAATCAAAGTAGTTGACCGGATTTTTGGTTTGTAAAACTCTTAAACAAGGATGATTTTGAGATGGAATAACAGCTAGTAGTTGTGAGGGTTTAAGTTTTACATTTTCACCTTCGGGTATACAACAATTGGAATATGAAGACTTTGACTCTATAAGATCACACATTAAGTAGAAAGGATTTGTATTCAAAGCCTTAGGAATGTAGCTAAATAGCATTTGTATCTCTTTTACATTGGTTAAGGGTGGATCCAGATAAATTCTTGTTTTGGGGCTTAGCATATAGATAGATAGAAACGTTGTCTCATTCATGTTTTTACTTAGCGTCTCTTCTTTTTAAACTGTTCCACAAAATACAGAACCACAGCCATTATCAAAAGCCAAGCATTCTTACCCAAAAATCCAATGACCTCACCCGCCGTTTTGAATAGAAAGCTCACGATCGCTCCAACCATTCCTGGTAATATTTCGCCGAGTTTCTTACCAATAGCTTTAAACCCATTACCAACTCCCTTACCCAAAGTAGATAAACCCCTTGAAAGATTAGAAACTATAACACCAATTACTACACCAACAGCACTCAAAACTGCAAATACTGTAAAACCATACTTTTTGAAGATATACTTCACACGTTCTCGTAATGGCAGATTTTTAAGAATTTCTTCATTTTTACTCTCCAGATCAGCTATTTGTTCTTGGTTGTAAATAATACTCTTTCTTGTTAGTTCCCTAAATTTATCAACTTCAGCTTTCAATCTTTCATTGCCGCGTTCTAACATTGTTAAATTTGACTGCCCCTTCTTATACTTATCTATTTCATCTTTGTATCGATTCAATTCAGCTTTAAGTTTTTCAACCTCTGTTTTAGCTAATACCTTCCGTTCTTCAGCCAAATCTAAATCGCCTTTAATTTCCTTAATTGTTTTTATTTGTTTATCAATTATAGCTCTCAACTCTTTTCTATCAGTTGTAACATATTTTTCCATTTCCTTTTCGCCTTTTTCTACAATTGAGGCAAACTCACGTAATTTATTATTTAAATCATTAATTTTTTTATTCTTTTCATTCAAATCATTACTTAGTTTTTCATTATTTTGAATAAGAGTCACAGAATCAATACCAAGCGCTCTCCTAATTGTAATAGGAAGTGAATCAATATTTTTTACCAAATCCCCATTAGATTCAATGAGTAAATGCTCCCTATTATCGACTCGATCAGTCAATCTAACCCATACCCTTCCAACATCATCAATTCTTGCACTGAATGGTGAATTTAGTGGGTCGAAATTGTAGAACTTTTCTTTTATCTTTTGTAAAGCTCGTGACCTATTGTCTTCTTTACTTTCATTAATAGGTGGAAGTTCTTTATCATCACCACCAAACGATGTTTCTACCACCCCCTCATCAGGGATAATTACCCTAGTGGTGGATGATATTGGTTCCATTTCAATAGTTTCACCACCATCACCATCACCTTCATCATCATAATCTCGACTTAATAGTGGAATTTTTTCTTCTGCCATGATTTTTTACTCATCAGTAAGAAACCTTTAGACCTGAAGTTATTTTGGAATCAAAAAAATTGAATTATGATTTAAAGACAAGAAAGTAAAAACAAAAAAAAATCATGAGTAAAGAAGAACAAGAATACAAAACTATTAAAATTAGCACCGACGATTATGTAAATTACGCCAAAAAAATGGGATTAGATATTTCATATCAAGATGCCAATAAATTTTTAAGTAAATTTCAAAAAGAACATGATCCAGATACAAACCTTGAAGAATATAAAAGGAAACTGAGAGCTAAATTAACTGAAAGATATGGAATAGAAAATGATAATAGTATTAGTGATGATGAAATGTTGAAAAAACTTGTCTCAAAAATTAAAAAATAAATCATTTGTGTTATATAACTTTATTAATTGATGTATTAAAAGTTACATAACAAAAGTAATGTTTTAAAAGAATTTACTAACTGTGTACCCCAAAGCTAACATTCCTCCTCCCACGTATAACATTTCCCCCGTCTTTTGATTGTCACTAGGTCTATAATAATCAGAGAATTTTGGTTCATCGAGCGAAGCTCTCCCCGACTCCGTCGGATGCATTTCACTATACAATTCTAAAGCTTCATTTGTTTTTGAAAGATTTTCTGAGGCCTGGTATTTTTCATCTTTTTTCTTCATTTCCCAATCAATTAGTTTCTGCCTTTTTTCTTGGTATTCTGCGTAATCTTTTTGGTATTTTTCTAATGCCTTATCGTGTCGTATTTTCTCTGTATCGGTTTTATCTCCTGATAGATATTTTGCAAGGTATGATCCGCCAACAAAGGCAGTTGCATTTAATACTGCTCCTCCCAACATCATTGCTATTGTTGCCATTTTTAATTTGAGGTTCCTCCCTTTAGGTCAGGTTTCCTCCTTCGCTTGCTTCGCTCAGTTCGGTAAAATCGATCGAAGATCGGGCCCGGCTACGCCGGTAAAATCTTTTGATCCTCTAAATATGTTTTTAAGTACATACTACCCGACAATACAGCTACCCATTTTGCATAATTTGTAACACTTGAGGATGGATCGTTCATAAATGATTCTTTCATCATCTTTTTAGCCACATACCCAACTCCAGCGGCCAATCCGATAAGTACTGCAGAATCAGTAACAGTTTTCACAAGTTTGTTTTCGTTTGACATGATTTTTACTACATCAGTAAGAAATCTTTAGACCCCTTTAGGTTTTAAAATAAAATCAAATCATTCCAATTTTCGGAGCTGGAGGAGTATAGATATTTGATTGTTGCTGAGTGAGTGGTTGCAGTATTTGAGGAACTTGCGTTAAATCAGGTATTCTGTTTTTATTATCCTCCTTTTCAACGTAGCTGGAGCTGGTCCTGCGGATTTGTCGGTATCTCATAAAAAGATCAAATGCTGTAAAACCCAATCCAACAATGGATAATACAGTTGTAAAAGATAACTCTGGAAGCCATGATTTCGCTTCACCTGTTTGTTCTTCATTTTTCTCTTCTTCCCTTTTAATTTTTTGCTCCCTTTTCATCTCTCTAGCTAATGCTTCTTTCGCTTTTTTGTTATACTCCGCTAATTTCTTACCAGCAGCGACTTTTTTAGGATCTTTCTCCCTCTTTTTAGAAGCATTACCTTCAGTTTTTTCTTTTGGAGGATCCATTGTAATTTGTTCCGCAACTTCTGTTCCTCCTTCACTTCGTTCAGTTTGGCCAGACATTATTTAAAATATCATTAAGAAATCTTTAAATCATGCTTAGTAAACAGTATCAGACCCGCTTGCATCTTGCTTAGTAGACTGCTCAGTTGTACTTGAAATCTCTTGATTTTTATGCTCAGTTGTACTTGCAACTTGTTGATTTTTGTCCTCTGAGGTCTTGAATTTAACGTGTTTAGCTACTTGAAATACCCCGCTAGCAAGTGCTGCCAATCTTCCTGCTTTCAATGCTAAGAGACCTACAATGTTTGTTAGTTCACGATTAACCAAATCATCATTCTTCAAATCCTTACAAAGAGCTTCTATATCATCCACAGGAACCATGTAAGAAATGACTTTAGAAACTAATTGAAGGGATGAATCTACTAATCCACCGCTAATTTTCTTTCCTAATACCGCTTGATACCTATTATAATATTTTTCTACATCTTTTCCTGATAATTTTTTTACATCTCCCAGACTCATATCAACCCCTAAATATTCCTTTGTAGTTCCAAGGGATGCTAGAATGGCTAGTGATTCTTGTTTAATTTCAAGTTCATCATCATAGTTTTCTGTTCCTCCATTCGGTCGGTCTGTCTTTTCTTCAATATAATCTTCAACGTTTGACATCTTTGTTAAATCGCCTCGGGAATCTCTAAATAGCAATTAAACGGGTACCGTAAACTCAAACATAGCCTAGAATATTTTTCTTTTTTCAGGAGTTGCACAAACTTTTTACATGTTTCATAATCCAAATCACCCCCGTAATCCTCGAAAAACATTTTCACCCCCCTTTGCGAGGGGTTATGAAAAGTAACAACGCAGGCAACATTTTCACGGAATGGTTTTGATATCGATGTTAATTGTTGAGTGAGAACCCAAACTGATAAACCATGATGCCTTCCGGAGAATGCTAAATCTATAAACTTATTCGTTCGTTTCTTCAGATCACTCGAAACAGCGCAATCATCTAAAATTATTAGTGTATTTATTCCCGAGAATAAAGTTTGACAATCAGTTAATAACTCATTAATCTCATCAACGTTACTTGCATCCGGTGATAATACAAAGAAACGTTTATCTCCTCGAGCAAAGTCGCGGTAAGTTTTGTTTTTGGAATAAGTCGGGCATATTAAAACAATGAATTCAAACAATTTTCGAAATGGGCCTCGTAGTTGATCAATGAGGTACTTTGTTTTCCCGCAATTTGTTGGGCCTGTTATAATACAATGAAAAGGAATTTTATCTCGTAATTCTTCCATCTTCCCTTTAGTCAGTACATGATTGATCTTAAGTTTGAATTCATAACCTCCATTAACGCATCAGCAACCACAAACATGTAACAAGTCATAATGCCAGAACCAATAGCTATTCTTTTAATTTCTATTTTTATACCATCTTGTGCGTTGTTTAAGGCTAAACCCCCTCCATGAATGTTATTATCTGGGTGTGTTCTCAAATCGATCCACAGAGCAAACTTATTACCATAAAAATTCTTTTCCTTTACCGACCAACGGGAGGAACCCGACCATCGAGCAAAGCTCTCCCCGGCGAAGCCGGAACGGGAGGAACCTTCATTTCTCCCAAATCTCTTCTTTATCGACTCCCAAAGATCAGACGGCACCATTCCCTTTGAGTAAAAACGATTTGGAACGCCATTAACATCGACATTGATTGATGTGATTCCCGGATTGAAAAAATTCTCAGAATCTCGTTTTCCTCCAACGTATGGTATCACAAACAAACATAATATCCCCGTAATTGACCTTCTCGGGAGATTAATGTGCTGGTTTATGACACTATCAGTGGGTCTGGATATGGTGAAAGTTTTGTGTAAAGTAACATTCTCATAAAAGAATCCCTTACCAACCTGATAAGCTGCCTGTGCCTCACGAGCTAAGTATTCGCTTGATATACATGAATATTCCATCTCAAGATTTGTGATTTTGTAAGTTGGGGTCTTTGTTGCATCAGAATAAACAACAATATCCCGAACTGGAGCTAAAGTAATCTCAAATATTAGTTGATGATCTAACGCCTTTGGGTAGAAAACCCCGTGATCGTTTAGAATAGGATGATTTAGAGGGATTTGGTACTTGGTGTTATGTACTACTGCAAGTGCTACTTCTTTTGCGTCTGTGTCTACCTTATCGCCTGCATTTGACCTTAGCTTCCTCATGTTAACAGAAGAAATACCTTGCCTTAATCCATCCTCTCGTTCTTCATCCGATAAGAATAAGTCGTGGTAAGTTTGAAATAGATCGTATCTTTGAGTATCCTGCAGTGTTTCACCTCCAAAAAGAACCTTGAGTCTGGATACGAGGTTACTACCTACATTATTCACTAGGGTGTTATTTTCATGCCCCTCAACGGTCAAGTTAAATACTAGGTATACGCTTCCTGGCACAATCACTAAATTTTCAGAAAGTTTTGGGATATTTACGTAAAGCGTTTCTCCGGGATTGGCTGATGAAGGGTTTAGTGTAATTCTATTCAATGTCGATTCCGCTTTCAAACCTAGTGGTAATCTCGGAATCCTGTTTGGGTTAATTTTTTCAGATACGGTTGTCATATTTATTTTAAGGAAGTGAGGAGTAATCTTTAAATGAGTTCAGACTTATCGAGCAAGACCCTCCGGGCCGCGAAGCAAGCTCTACCCGCCTTCGGCGAATCGAAAAAATTAAGTCGGGTATTTTATTCAACCGAGGGATATTGGAAAGGATATTCTGCAATTCCTAAATTAGCTGAGAAGTCAAAAGTAGGTGAAGATGCGGCTAAAAAATGGTTGGAGAAACAAGCAATTTGGCAAATCTATCTTCCAACTCCAAAGTATATTCCTAGACCGCACTGGACTGTGGATAAACCGAATCAGATTCACCAAGCAGATTTGTTATTTTTACCGCATGATAGAGTTGGAAGAAAAACGTATAAATACGCGTTAGTTGTGGTTGATGTTGCATCAAGATACAAAGATGCGGAACCATTAACCTCAAAAGAAAGCCGAGAAATATCAAAAGCTTTTAGAAAAATTTATTCCAGGAGAATGAGATACCCCAAAACATTAATGGTTGATCCTGGGAAAGAATTTATGGGCGAGGTTACCAAACTTATGAACTATCATAATGTGAAAATACAGAGAAGTGAAGCCGGAAATCATAGAGCCCAAGCGTTTGTGGAAAGAGCAAACAGAGTATTAGGCGAAAGATTATTTAGCCATCAATACGCGCAAGAAATGATCGGTGATGATCGATCCAGAGTATGGGTGAAAAGATTACCTGATATTCTAAAAACTTTGAATAATACTCCAACAAGAATAACCGGTAAAGAACCCAATGAGGCTATAAAACTGAAAGAGGTTGGCATTGAACCTAAAAAATACCGACTGAAAGGAGGAACCCGACGCGTGGTGGGGCTTGATGAGGTTAGATTGCCTCCTGGTGTTAAAGTTCGGTATTTATTAGCTCCTGGCGAACTTGAAGGAGGAGAAAAAAGGCGCGCTACTGATCCTATTTGGAGTATCAAAGTTTATGATATTTCTAGAAGCGCAGTTTCACCGAATCAGCCGGTTTTGTATTATTTATTGGATGGTCCTAGACGGGGATTTGTTAGGGAAGAATTACAGGTTGTTCCTTATGATACAGAACTTCCACCTGATTCTGTTTTAAAGGGCCCCACCTGATAATGCCCGTAGGCAAAAGTATTTATTCCATCTTCACAAATTATTCTTTTGTCATCATCGCAAGACAACGAAACTTTGTTAACGGTTTCTGAGTAAACATCATGCAAACGACTTCTAAACACATTCATCTGTCTCATTTGAGGCTTTTTATTGAAAAGACAATCCTTGTAATCTTCAAATCTTATGGTCTTTTTTACTACTGCCTTTTTAATTCCCTTACATTTCTTTTCTCCTTCACCTTCGTCCATCCTGTATGAGTAAAGCTTGGCGCGTAAACCCACAAATTCCGCTATCGTTTTTCCCCCGGCCTCATCTTTCAACATGTTTATGACTTTTTTGTTTACTCCTGTCTCAATACCCGATGGATGATTTTTAGGAAAATTACTTGTATCGAACATTTCTCTTACATCCGGGGCAATGTCCTTGTAGAAATCTTCCGTTTCTATCAAATACATGAGACTGTCCGTATCTGTAAAAAGTAATTTTACCATTTCGCCGTATTTGGGTTTGATGTAATTGTAGTGAAAGTTGTACATGATTGTTTTACTCAAATCCAGAATGCACATACCCAAGTAAACTGGCTTATTGAATACTAACTTTGTTTTCTTCATGTGAATGGCTACAAGATTTTCACAAAAGATAGTACGATGCTGGTAGTTAGGTTTTGTTATTAATTTTTTCGCATCTTTTTGATTTGTAACTAATTTAATGTCAACCCTATTTCTAATGTTTTCCATTGTTTTACCAAACACAGCATTGTTCATTAACTTGAAGAAATCTTTCTCAAAATCGTTATTTCCTTCAGCTCTTAGGTTGGTATTCAATTCAATGTAAGGTTTTAACCAATCTGACTCTTCGAATGCAATTCCTCTATGAATTTTTGTAACTTTCAATCCTAAGGATTGGTAAAGTTTTAGTGTTTCACGATGAACAACGTACTTTTCCTTATTGTTTAGGTTTGGGATTAATTTCTCCACTTTATTAACTACAATCCTTTCTGGAGCTAAAGGATAATCATTGTGTAAATCGTGAAGGTGAGTTGGGTATTCTAAATCAACCTCTAGTATACATGGGGTATTTTTCCAGTTTCTAAGATCGTCATTAGACATCCATCTGAAACCGTGGGTGGGTAAAGGCCTACTCATTCCTCCTCCATACAAATTATTAGCGTCGAGATATTGAATGAACATGTTGAGTAAATCGGGAACGTAATTACTCATGTACGGGTTGTTTGCTTTGGCATATCTCGTTGAGATCATAGAGACGCCTCCCCGGATACCTTTCTCAAACATGAGAAGCATATCAACGTCGGTTAACAGTTCCAATTTCACTTTTGTGTACTTTAACGCGGCGTCCCAAGCCAGTCCTGGTGCTGTGTAATAGTGGGCGGGATCCAAATCATAATTCTTTTGACAAACATCTCTAAAGTTCTCAAATACATCCGCTAAAAGTAATACGTCCGTCTTGAGATACAAATCGTGGTATTCTCTCATCGTTTTCATTTTGAAGGTTTTCCATACATTTTGTGCGTGCTGGTAATCGCCTTCTTTTATTTCTTCGTCGTTTAGTTTAGAGTAGAATTCATCCTTTGGCGGAAGTTGGGTTGCGTTGAGTTTTTCAAATTTGTCGAACCAATCATAGGGAAATACGCCTTTTCTCAACAACAACTTTAATTGATCACCTTCATAGTAACTCGTTAAGTTTTTGAAAGATTCTTTTGGGAGATTAGTTACTAATTTATCAAGACTGGTTGCCATAAATTTGAATGAATCTATGAATCTAATTTCTCGCTTCACCTCAACCATCTTACCTTCTTTATTTGTAAATGTACCAACCACAATCTGTTTTGTGAAAGAAATGTACTTTTCCTCGCTATTGGGGATACAATTTACTTTACCTTCTGTTACACCAAGGTTTTTGATGAAAAGATGAGCATCATACCCAGATAGGTTGTGAAATATTACAGGAAAGAACTTTGGAATCTTGTAATTCAAGTTACATTCGGTATGAGCGGCGCCCCTGTAATTTCCCGTAAGATGGCAGTGATCTACTACCTTATCTTCCCCCAATTCTTTTTCACAAATGTGACAGTGCATTGCTGAATTATGGCGTATTTTTTCTTCGCCAGTCATCCTAACTTTCTTTTTGTATCTAAAATCATTGTAAATTCCCCTAATATCCGACTCTAAACTTTTTACAAATATTTGCGCTACATCTTCATCTGGCGATTTGGCGGTGTATTGTCTAATAACAGTTTCATTTTCGTCAAAAAATTTTATGAGATAACTGAATCCCGATGGTGAATGTTTTTGATATTGTTTGGTAAAACTTTTACGAAGGTCTGGTGAGCATGTATCTATTTTCACTGTAAAGCTCTCAAAGTCTGCGTATACAACAAAGGGTACTCTCATTTTTCGATTGTGATTGACGAATTTAATAAACTTTGGGTTACCATCTTCATCCTTAGGCATAGTAATCTTGACTTCTTCATTTTTGCCGCAATATTCTAGATGTTTTTCCAATGAAGTTTCAGACTGGAATGCGTTTAGACATCTGGGGCAAAAGTACATCTTGGATTTATGTTTGCTAACTGTTGAAGCCAACAATCTACTCATATCCTTTATCCAGCAGTAGTGATTATTTTCGCCTTCTGATATTAGAAGTAGGTCGATTTGATGACCTTTTTGTTTTTTACTTATTCTTAGGGGGTACACAACACCTTCTTCATATCCGTAGACATTAATAGTGTAGTATGAGTTTTGTTTTTCAAACTTGCCAATTTGTTTTAGTGAGGTAGGAAACTCCATTCCCGACCAGTCGAAGTTCTTTGAGTTTTCTATCATTTGTTTGTTTAATCTTTCTGGATGAATTTTTTGTATGTAAGCGGCAGAGGTTACGGCCCACTTAAAACACTCATTATCATTTTCATTCTTAACATTTATAATAGCTTTCTTTTTTGCTAATATTGGTGGTAATTCAATATAGGAACTTCCAACAAAAGGCTCGAATGGATCAATGCTAATATCAAAGTATTCCACTCGATCGAATTGCCATCCAGAACCTTCATTTTGAAACTTTTCAATCAATTCAAGTTGGTGATTTGTCATGATATTGTTCAATTCAGAAAAATCGGTTGACTCTGTTATGGTTTCCACATTTTTTGAATGAAAGTATCCTAAATTTTCATCAATCAGTCCAGTATTGGGATTCTTTTTTGTGAATTTGCAAGTAAAGATGAACTTGATTTTGATGGGCTTCTTTTGCTCATTAATTAGACCCAAAACTTTTGGTTTGATTTTATCGATAAATGTATTTGGACCGTACCCTTTTTGGCCATTTATCGTGTAGGTTTTCAGATATCCCTTCAATGCTGTTTGTTTTTGCTTTGGAGTTAGGCGTTTGTTTGAAATTCGTTCAGAAACCATTCTTTTTAAAGTAAATATTCTGTTAACTTTTTTCTTCAAACCATCAACTCGTTTGTTTACAGTCTTTTTGATGGGTTCTGGGATATAAGATAATATCCAATCCGCGAACTTGTTAATCTCTTTATTTATCGGTTTTGCGACTTTGCTTGCTAAATTTTTAAGTGATGGTGGTTGAGATTTGGGTTGGGAAGGTTTGAGAATGGGAATATTAATCTCGGGCACAGGTTCATCAAGAATTGGTGTCTGTTCCATTTTTTTTATTAATTAATTCTTATCTTTAAATTTCAATTTTTTCAAAGTATTGAGAGCCTTTAATCGCTTTCGTATCATCACAAACTCATCAGTTACTCGTGAGGGATCGCCCTCCGCTCGCACAGCTCGCTCCGCCGGCCGGCACGACTTGTGAAGTGATTGGTAAAATCCTTGATAATTTCGTGTAAATTACAAAATCAAGTTGCGCAGTTACGCCAGGCCCTGTACTTTCCCAAAAAAATTTGATTTTAGTTTTCAAAATCCAAGTTGTTCTAGAACCGGATCCTTCCCGATTTTTAAAATCCAAGTTGCGCCCAGAATCTGTACTTTCCTGACTTTCCCAAAAAATTTGATTTTAGTTTTCAAAATCCAAGTTGCGCCCAGGATCGGTACTTTCCCGGCTTTTAAAAATCAATTTGCGCCCAGGATCGGTACTTTCCCGGCTTTGAAAATAAAAATTGATTTTTCTTTCCAAAATCCAATCGAGACTTTCCCAATACTTTCCCGATACTTTCCTGATACTTTCCCAAAAAAAATTTGATTTTTCTTTCCAAAATCCAAGTTGCGCCCAGGATCGGTACTTTCCCGGCTTTGAAAATAAAAATTGATTTTTTCTTTTTAAAAATCCAAGTTGCCCCCAAGATCGACGCTTTCCCGACTTTGAAAATAAAATTGATTTTTCCGACAACTTTAAAAATTTGTCCCAGAACCCGCTTTTACCCCTACTCCACTTCTTTAATCAGGCAATGATGTAGATTATTTTATCACTGACTAAACAAACCTTCCTGCTTTTGCGTGCACACCATTTGTGTTTCTGCCCTGCCATGTACAATGATATCGCTTTTGTAGAGCTACCCTAATGTTTTCACTCTTCCATAATAGGCTGTGGACACACTACTGGAACATGGAGCCAACCCTAGTCTTCGCCTCTCCAGGGGGGTGGGGTCAGCACTGTGTGCTGCCACATCATTCATGGCAGAAAGTAGGAGAACTCCTGCTGTGAGGATCAAACTTGTGAGTTCAGCCTCTCCTCCCTTGCTGTTCTTAGTATGTTTTCTCAACTGACGTTAGTATAGAGTCTATTTGGGTCCACGGAGGATCGAATATGGCATTCAATTTCAGTTGAAGTTTAAATTTAGATAAACTTAACTTTCCATTTTTTAGTTTATCAACTTTTATGAAAATACATTTTGTGATAATTAAGAATGTAATAATCATGAGAGAAACGCAATTATAACATATCTTGTACGGGTACATTTAGACCCATCTATTGACCTCCTCCCAGCATTAAAAAGACCAGTTTAGATCAGCTGGTAGAGGGTCGTGAGGTCGCAGGTTGAAATCCCTTTCCAGCCTGTCCTTTTTCCGGGCCAGATTGCAATTGCTAAGATCGCGTTTATACTGCAAGTGTGAAACCTATTTCAGGTCCAGTACTAAATAGGCGCCTGTGATCATTTTACAGATCAATAAATTGATGAAGGCTGGAGCCAACATTCTGTTTCCTATCACTGTCAACTTAAAGTATCCACCAGGGACTGTGGTTGATTATGCATACAACGTGTTTTATCAGGTATTACGCATCAGTTAACGTATCTACTACAGCCGTTTGTTCACGGAAATTGAAAAACATTGTTATGCATGGGAAAGGATAGAAACAAACTCAGTGCTGTGATTCACTTTTTGAGTGGTCCTCACGATATACTGTAAGTAGATCGACAATCAAAAATGACCGGTGATAAGAATTGAGAAGTCAAAGTATTTTGAAAGGATTTTGAATCGATCAAATTCTCCAAATTGATATCTTTCTTTAAGGAAGTGTATGGCACACGCAAAGGAGAATTCATACTATGATCAGAATTATAGATTGCAAGGATCAACCCAAGTGCATGGAGCAAGATGCTTTGCTCAGTAATTACGTGATCAAACTCGATATCTTTCTTTTTGCCCTTCAGGATCGTAAAATCGCCCACACTCCATACCATGCCCTAACGGTCACTGAGCGTGATTGTTACAATGCACGCCGGAAAATGCTGGATCATCTAGGGGATTTACTGAGGACTCAGGTGTTGAAGAAAGAGAAAGAACTGATAGACAAGCAGCTGGCAGAGGATGAAAAACAGGAGGGTGCGTGTTAAATATCTATCTTCTCCTAACATATCAGTTCAGAGATAACCATGCAGATTATGAGATTATAGGTAGTGATCAACATGTATATTGTCTTCGACTCGTCAATACAAAGAAAACTATGCAGTTTATGAGAATAAAATAACCGATCACTTAACCCTTGAGTCTGTAGGACTGATCAACAGTTATCTGCTCCGTAACGTATCGCTTCGAATGTACCCATGCTTACTTACTTACTTAGGCCCGGTGCATCATCCTTAGTACTGTATCCGTGTCGCGTCGGCAGCTCTTTTTGGGTCGCCCTCTCCTTCTCTTTCCTTGGGGGTTCCAAGTCAGGTAAGATATTCATGCAGTTTCTGTGAATCCTGGAAAGGAACAGTGGAACAAACGGCAGAGACACAAAGATCACCCACCCACCCACCCCCCCCCCCCCCTTGAAAACATTAAAGCTGCACAATGGCGTATTGAAGTTTAATGAAATTCCCGTGAGATCCTAAATTCCAAGCTTTTAAGATGTGCTATATCACCGGAATTTTTTTGCTTTAGTTCTAAATGATGGACCGACTTTTGTTGTAGAGCTAGCCCCTCACAATGCTTCGGGGATCCTAAAAACACACGTTGCCTCCCCTGTTGGTGGAAAAGAAATGATGAAGTCTTTTTTGGCGGGAACAAGCCGTGTCAGCTTCCACCTTGAAAACGAAGTGTTCACTCCGCGCGCTGATAAAACTCGTGAAATTGAGGCCCAAGCAGATCGTGAAGTGGAGGCTGTCACGGGCACAGATCGAGAGAGCGCTGGGGGTGACAGTGAGGTGAGAAAAGTTAGAAACATTGCCATAGTAGCTTTCCAAAGAATGGTCACACTGCATGGTTTGATCCACTAATGAAAAAGTTAGAACAACACTGTATAGTAAAAGAAACAGTACCACAGTACAGTACTGTTCAGAAGGATTCTTAAAAAAATATTAAAACTGCTTGGTTTCATCCACAGAAAACAGTTTAGGTGACCAAAAAAACCACTCTGTATTAAAAACGAATAGAGGTATAGCATCTTGTCACTTTTGTTAATGGTACTGGCGCTCGCTTTAGCGAAGTGCTCACACCAGAACACGTTTAGTAGCTTTCTATAGAAAGCATGAAATATTCCAAACACTCCCAAATTTTTGCCTTGTTTTTAGGAGGAACAAATTCACGTAACCTCGCAGCTTACTTCGGGGCCAGGTGAGAGTACGGAAGGTACACCTTACTCGTTCGGTTCCAGTGCCTCTGAAGTGATCAACGAATCCTCGTCTCCAGGTCGAGATGAAAATTGTGGATTACGCATAGCTGTAACTATAGCTGCTGACCACATGAGTATCTCAGCCCTGGCGACTCAGGCCTTGAAACAGCGGCACCAAGTGATGAAAAACCGGTTTCGGTATTGCTACGAGTGCGGGCGCTCGATTGGTATTAGACTCTCTGCGTGCACCAGATGCAAGGAAGTATTTTACTGCAGTAAATCATGTAAATTGAAAGCTTGGAATGCAAGACACAGAGAAGAATGCGTTCGACTTACGGGTCAGTTTCCAATGCTCCTTAGTGTTGTGTTCGTATTACGTTATTCGTAGTTTGTGAGAATTTCTTTAACTCGAGAAAAATCTTTTCAATAAGTGATAGATCGTCACAGTTATGTGAGCAACTTTAGCAGTTGCAAAGGTGAGACCAGAAAAAAAATAATTGGCGACATTTTATGGATACGGTCAATGACATTTTAGTATTGGCTCCATTTTGTGTACAAAGTGTATGAGAAAGTTTTAATCGTTTCCCCTTTTTCCAGGAGGAGTGAAAACCGCTGCCAATCGTCGCGCTGAGAGCCCAACTCCGACTACGGACCCGGATGCGCCGCCCTACTCTACCACCCCCTCAGGCTCAGGGCGAAAGGGCCCCTCTCGAACAAAGGGTGAGAAGTATCGTAAGACTGTCCAGAGTCCCTCAAGAGCATCCTCACGACGAACCACCACCCCCTCGACAACTAAAAGCAAAAAATAGCGAAAATGGCTGCCAAGTGGCAAGTACGGCATTAGGAACAAGGTATTGAAGGCGAAGGGTACTAAAAAAGGAAAGTTGGATCGTTTTACATCATAAACCTTTAACTTTCAAAACAAGAAATGGTAATACAGCACAATTGCAGGAATAATCAAACGTTGAATTACTGATTAGACAGTGGACCCAGCAAGGCCATCCATTAATTGCATGGAACGTTCTCAGTTATTTTTGAACGTGTTTATTTACGTGACGAATGCGTGTTGAAGTGTGACACTATCGTGAATTTATTTATTCGTTTATGTTTGTACTTTGTTCCGTGCGCCATGTCCTTATTTAATATGTGAAAGTAGATACTGAATAAAGGTGATATTTTCTTACTATGTTGTAGTTTATCCTGTCCTTGACACCTCAAGCAGACTTGGGCGCCCGTTACACTAAACGTAGTGTCGCAGGTAACTGCTGAGAGTGTCAGACCTTATTTCAAGGGGATTGACTGAGTGGGGACCGTTCTAAACATTACGAAAGACGTTGACTGTACAGTAGGTAACAGTACAACCCCCAGAACAACTTTCTCAAAGTTATAAATAATGCAAAAGGCAAAGACAAAGGAAATCAGGCACCGTGACGTGTTTGGATATCGGATAAAACACGGCTCGTTTTTGGACGCGCATTACTACTAAATCATTTCGTTCGAGAAGCTACATCGAACACTTGATACATGTGTTTCATCACATATCAAACACCTCGACTTTCGGCTCTCTTCTCGGTGTCTGGTATGTGATAAAACACTCACCTCGTGTTTGATCTATGACATCAAACTGTATAATTAACCGTAATGACTGTAGATAGTGAGCACTGAGTCGGATCGTCTCGATATTACCGAGTTGATAACTTTCACTTTGTTTGACGAATCTTGATATTCAAAGGAGGAGTTGCATTTTGATCAGCTCTCGGTTTGAGTGTGTTTGCACCTACGATACAAGCGGCATTTGCATGGCAAGACCGATGCTTTTTTTCTTGGGAATCTGCTTGAAAATTCAGGTTAGTTTCTACGCCTTTCTAACGGTAGAGTTTTTTTTTTTTTTTGTCGTTCTTGAGTTTATTTACAGTTATTTTTACTCACATAATGAGTACGAATATAAATAGTTCAACTGATGGGGGGGGGGGGGGTAAGTGTTATCACATTTCACATGGACTCCTCCTCTTGTTACAGACAAAGGTACAACAGTGCAGTTATGAGACATCTGACTGTGTACTTCTCATAACTAATCGAGGAGGGGATTTATGAAAAAGGATAAAAATTAGTTGACATTATTCAAACGTTTGTTTTTGATTTACCTCGACCGCATCACAGCAACAACAATCAACAGCAATTCAGCTTAAATTACTTTTTTTTGGAATCTTAAAATTCTGCCGCAATATAATAGAATTTTTTATCTGTTAATGCTCTGTCTGTACATAATATTGCTGTCCTACTACTCTAAGCATTCGAGTCACAAGTCAATAGATCAAGTGTCTGACTTGAACTTTACGGAATATTCAATGCCCCGTTGATGGGGCATTTGCCATAACTACTCAACGCTCTGAGACAAACTTCAGTTGAGACGGCGTTTAGTGGTTTACTGTGTTGGTCAAACCACCGAACCATTGTTAAGTGACGTCATAGCAGCTGTACCTCGATCCATGCCTCGTTTGCGCGGATCAAGCACGTAAAAGTAGTTCTCATTCCCTCGCGATCTCGATCTCGAGTAAAATGAAGGTGGTTGATGGACAGCTGTTGGTGCGTAACAGCCATCTCCCAAAGGTCTGGGACTAGCTGAAAACTTACATATTCCGTCCTGTTCGCTACTGTTCGTTGCTTCCGACGACGCCGATGTCGTCTCGAGTGTTGGTACACCATAATATTTATCAAGATTATGCCGTTTACCAAACTCCAAGGCTGATATGAGTTCGTCACGTGATGAGCTGTATTCTGAAGATGCCGAGTCGTATGCTCGTGGATCACGTGACCCGTGCTGCCGTTTATATCCAGTGCGATAGGGACTAGGTTCTTGAGAAGATGCCGACTCTCTCCTCTGAGACGTCTGGATGGGCTTACTTACTGGCGTCACTTGAGAGAGACTGGAACCACGCCTTGAATTTACGCTCGTTCGGCGAAGCTCGTTGCGCGAGAAGCCTAGGCCTGAATCACGCGGCCGTGATTTGGTTGCTGCTTGATTTTGTGAAATAACATTTTCTTGGCTTTGTAACTGACCAATACTCTTGCTGGCTCGACCAGCAGAAGCCATGCGCCGTAGATTCTCGTTGGATTCCATTGCTCGGGTCATACTCGCTGTGTCTAATTCAGACCCTCCATCGGCGTGACCTCTGAAACCTAACATCCCCACTGCAGGGGTACCGCCGAGTGACCTCTGTACGTTGTAATTGTTGTGAAAGGTTGTGTAGTTTTCTGGTTCCATATAGCGCCTCGCACGAGCCACGAGATCAGCCTCGTGTAAAATGGGTCTGTGGTACACCGGTCGTGCAAAGCTCGCTTCAGACGATGAATCACTCAAAGTTTCCTCACCAGTCGCGGGCTGACCCACCCTGTTGGAACTTACCGAATGGTACGGTGCGGGAGGGGGTGGGTATTCCTCTTCCAGAATTGGCTCATGGGTAAAGTGACCGCGTAACATACTGTTGGTCCTGGGGAGACTGATCTCTGAGCCGTGGACTGAACGGTTGTTTTCCAGCGACGATGACGAGTCAGCTAAGTTGCCATTGGTGGAAGGGTTTCCTTCTGATTGATTACCATTACTGCATCTGAAAAATAATGGTGTTTAAGCCAACTCAGTGATGTAAGTAACCTTGGAAAGAATTTAGAATCATCAATTTTTATATGTGCTGGCATGCGAAAAAATGTCTGACCATCGACTCCAATTATATTCGAAAATGATTTTGGTCTGAAGTTGTTTATTTTTTACGTAAAGAAGAAACCGGAGAACCAGGACCAAAATTCTCAGAACAAGGAGACAATCAACAACAAACTCGAGGGAATCGAAAAACGTAACGGAGATTGAAGGTCAGTGCTCCGGGAAAACAGAATGATTATGGTAATTACCCGTGATTGAAGGTTCGTTGCGATCGTTGAACTTGTTCGCCTAGGATCCTCCTTTTCCAGTACTTTCGCCAAGCTGAAAGAAACAGTGACACTGATCTCACAACCTATAAAATCACTTACCAGTAAATGGACCTTATTGGTCAACTTAAGTTCGGTTTACAAATATTTTTATGGTTTTACGGTGTCCCAATTAGCACAACTGTTTTCACTGGCAATAATAATAACAATAATAATACTAATAATAATAATAATAATATTGTTTTAATGCGCTTGGCCTTGGAACGTCTTTCGCAACGATCTGTGACTCAGAGGGCTAGATTGTGGAACTGTTTCTTCTTAAAATCATAGATCTCATCCTTGTTTTTCCTGTAATAATGAATGAATTCAAAAGGCAGTACAGTAAAATGCATCCCCTTACCATGAACCTTATCCATTTTAATGTGTCCCCCACGGAATGCCACCAACAGTAAACAGACGATAATCACAACGATGAGTGCACTGACTCCAATCAGTACACCAAGAAACGTTGGGCTCCCGTAGAACCTTCGCTTCTCTTTCACCTCGGATTCTGTTGTTTTCTCTTCATATTGTCGAACGATCGGCGGGACTCCGTCTGAATGAAAGGTAACATGCAAACGTCAGTGAATGTTTATGCACACTTTGAGTACCTATGTCTGGATTGAGGTGATTCGTGATCAGCCCAAGGATATCTGCGATATCTGAAAGCTCAGGAAACTTCCTGAAAACCCAACGATTTTGTTTTCTATACGAGCTCATCATAAATCCATTAACTTATTTTTACCCTTACGTTTTTCTTTTAGTTCTTTGCTCAGAGTACTCCAGGTGTCCGTTATATTTTTCGTTCAGTAATTTTATTGCAATTCAAAGGTTTCTTTGAACACCACTAAGGCCTAAAACTGTCGTGCTCGTGAAAGTTCAAAAGCGTAGGTATGGACAAAAAATTGCTTGATACTGTCAGCGTCACATCTTGAGTCCTTAGTATTCACCTTTAAAAGTAACCTGGAAAATTTTACTGGGCTTTCCTTTTCCCACAGCATTCACCGCTGACATCCTGAAGTAGTAATCTTTGTTGATGTCAATGTTATGTAGCACGTGGTATTTGAGACTGAAATGAATGTATTCAACTTTCCACTTATCGCCATGCGCCTTGTACTCCAATACAAACATGGTCACGGGACTATTCCCACTATCCCCTGCGCTCCAGGTTATGTTAACGGCTTGTGCCGATGATAAAAGGAGAAAGTGAATGCTGGCCGGTGGCAAGGGTGGTGCTGTAAATTGAAGAACAAAAAAGGAATATTTAATAAAGAAAGACTTCAACTAACTAACCTGAAAGATTTGGCGATGTGGTAAAACGTAATTACCCTATAGCTTGAGGAGTTTGACAGAGAGATAGCATTGATTACTAGAAGGCCAGTAGAAAAGCATTGGCTATGCCATTGAATTGTTTACTTTGTAAAGGTAATCATACGGTTTCGAGTTCAATTTCGAATTAATTTGCACAAGTGAGTTTTTCAAAAAGCTGAAATTGCACGAGCCGCTTCGGCGAGTGCAATTTCAGCTTTTTGAAAAACTCACAAGTACAAATTAATTCCAAATTGAACGAGAAAAGCCGTATGATTACTTATTAATAATATAAACATGAAAAAATTCACCTGGAGGAAGTGCCGGAAGATCTCATTGCGGACGGACAGGAAGTAAGCATTTGACGCGGATTTGACACTTTATTTACTGATTGGCTGATGAAGATCAACTGATAACGCTACGAGCTCAAAGCGGTTCGTTTAAAAATAAAGAATATCATAATCCAGAAAATCGATGTGTAATTTGCACTGGTGTTACACTTTTTGCACTGGTGTTACACTTTTTGCACTGGTATTACACTTTTTGCACTGGTGTTACACTTGAACTGCACTGCTCTCAGCCAATCAGAATCGAATAATTTTTTCATGTATATTATTAGAAAGGAAAGTTCATTCCACACCTCCCCCTGCTAGGCTTATTTTATGGCAATAAAAAGGTAGGGCTACCCAAAGATGAACTGCCAAATCTGGTAGGAGGAGCAACAAAACTTTCCAGGTGCTTAATGCCACAGAAAAGGACTTAGCTTCCACCATGTTGGCGCTATGGTTGCTTACCAATATTATATCAGCAACACTTGTTATTATATGGACGTGAGTGTTTTACTGGCAATAACAACACACCACTCGTAAAATTCATACGAAACTACATCCGGGACCTAAGTGGCGTATTTTCCATATCCTCACTAGTGAGAAAATTACACGTTAGCTCGAAGATATGAATTTTATGTTCTTGCCACTCGAACATAAAATTCATATCTTCTCATCACCGTGTACTATTCTCCATGTTTATATCGCTTACTTTGTACTTGCAGTTTTCTGACCACAGTTTTTCTTCCCAGTTTGTTACTTGCGGTACACTCATACTCTCCCGCGTCCTCTTCTCTGACGTGCATAATTTTTAGCGAACCATTTGACAGTTGATTGTATTTATCAGTATTATGCAACTCACGACCACTGCTGTACCACATGACTGAGGGCTCAGGGTAGCCGTAGGCTTCGCAGTCCAAAATGGCAGCACTCGCGCGTTTGGCCAAAGTAACTGGAAGATGCTTGTAGAAGATGTTTGCTGGAACTGAGGAAAAAAATACAGAATTTGTGGTTTAGTTTCCAGTAAACAATTGCCGGCCATCTCAAAAAATGATGCTTTCTTTCTCTTATGATAAAATGAATTTCTATAGCTAGTGGTTTGTATCAAACAGAGTAATCTTAAACATATTGAAATAATAAATAACTACGAAACTCTTTCATCCATTTTCCAAATACCTTTACCTTTACCTTTAATTTTCGTTCTCTTGTTAAACATATATGAGTCAACAAAAAGGCCTTTTTACGTCACTTACTTTCATCCCTCGTTGTCTGGCTGACGACATCAGACGCGTTCCCAGTCCCCACCACCGTGCTCGCTTTTACCCAGAAGAAATAGAGGGTTTGTGATTCCAAACCAGACAGATGCTTTAAAGTCGAATTGCCACTTACGCGAACGCTGGTAATTTTATCCGATTGGGTGATCGATGGGTCACTGATCTCCTTACTGTAATATAGTAGGTAGGTCCGAATGATACCATTAGGTTCCAAGGGGGGTCCCCAGAAGACACGAATGGCTTGCTTGGAGACCGCAATAGCTTGGACCTTACTGGGAACACCGGGAACTGAAAAGGAAAAGAGAAATCAGGTAAGAATGATAAAATCTTTTTTTCTATTTGTTTGTTGTTTTTAGGCCTGGGGGTCACAATTTTCCCTTCAACGCAACGGCCACCATCAAAGGTGCATTGTTTTTTTTCCGACTTCTTTCATTTTCAATACCTTATAAACAAGCGGGGAATGGAGAAATTGAGCAGATCACCAAATCAAGGATATATACTGAATAGATCATATACCAAATTCCCCAAAATAAAACAGGCGGAGGTGTATAACAGTCACTTAGGAGAATTTAAACTCAGATCTTGGGAGAAAAAGGGGTTAAAAGTTTCTTTTCTTACTGGATGTACTTCACTTACTGTCTTCAAATGTCGTTTCACCAATGGCTGTGCTGGCCACACCTTCACCCTTGCGCGTAAACGCCACCACGGTGATTTTGTAAGTTGTAAACTTGTCAAGTCTTGTAAGCGTGACATTTCTGTTGTAAGGCCTCATAACAGTCTTGTTGAAGACAACATCTGGATCCTTGATACTGTAGTAATACACTCTGTACCCCTGCAATCTGCCATTGATTGCGTTGGACGGCGGTTTGCTCCACGTGATCATCATGCTTTGCGAGCTTAGTACCTTGATTGTGATCGACTGAGGAGGTTGACTGGGAACTGAAAAATCAACAACGACATTCGTCACCTGATAAAAGCCGATTATCAGGAATCATTCGAGTTCAAAAAGGCTGCATTTCGTCCTGTGATTATTGAGTGGGAAAGGCACCTTACTGGTGCCAGTAAGTTCGAAAAGAGAATTGCATAACTTATTTTTGAAGGTCAAAATAATCCTGGAAGGCTGCTTTACACTTCAGCGCTTACGTTTTGAACTATGATTAATCTATTCTAAGTAATCTTACATGTGATACTTCTCTTGAATGCAAAGATTATGTAAAGTTCCTGGGGACGCTCAGCAGGATTGTTGGAATTATTGAACGGTTAAGGCACTCCGTCCCTTTAAATACTTTAATCTAAATTTACTGTTCTCCTTTTTCCCATATACTTATTATGGAATTGCTGCCTGGGGCTAAGCTGCACAGGTTTATTTGAGGAAGATCTTTATCTTACAAAAACGAGCTCTTCAGCTAATGTTCTTTGATGGTGATAGATCTATGCTATTCCTTTGTTTGTCTCCGCCAATGTTTTACCCCTCGATATGCTTTATTTCGAAACAGAATGTTCTCTTATGCACAGCATATCTACCAATTCAGCGCCTCAGAATATCTGTGATCATTTTACCTTTTCATCCGACGTTCATTCAGATATAACACCAGATTTTCTGACGCTGGTAACGTATATGTTGATAAATCAAGACTAGGTATATATTCAACTTAATTCGCTTCCCATTTTCGGAGCTAAGTTATGGAATTGCCTGAAGCCTGACTTGCGCAAACTTAGAAAAAAAAAATCATCAATTTTTACTTGCGGTGCTTGGTAATGAGGATGATTATGTTGATGCGTCAACATTAATCTTAAAAATTACCAATTATTGTTAAATTAATCACACCCTAGCTTTAGTATTACTTCCCTGTGTTATATGTCCTCTTACATGTTCTTGATCCATTATGCAAATGCTAGTTGTGTGTATACCTATTTATTTTATTATTATTTTCATTTACTTCTTCACCTGATTTACTATTAACCGATTTTGCTATCAAATTTGATTGTAGGTTACACAGCCTGACTCGATTAACTATATGTGGGTTGTGCATGTATTTCTGTAATTTGTTAAATTTAAACATAGAAATAAAATGATGATGATGATGATGATGATGATGACGTGACGTCAATGGAGCTAGCATAAAAGCTTCTTCTAAAAACAAAGTGAAACACTACAGCTACAGCCAGATTTTGAACTCTTCACTGATTTTATCTCACTATTTGAACATAGCTCTAGTCCCAATTCTTACCGTCCTCATGCGTTTTGACTTTATTAAGACCTGTGCTTTTAGGACTGACCCCTGCACGTGTAAATGCTTGAAGCTCCACAATATAATCCGTATAAGGTTCAAGATTGCTAATATTAAAACTTCTAGTTTCTTCTCCACTGACTGTCAAATTGCTGCTCCGGTAATATTTGTTTCTCTGTTTGCAGATAACGAAGTATCCTCGTATGATGCCGTTCCGGCTTTCTATTGGTGGCGGCTGTAGGCATGAATAAAGTAAATCGAAGTTATCCCTGGTCTGTTGGTACAGTAGTACAGTAGAAAGCGTGTTGGACGTCATATTAGATTCGAGTCCAGCCCTGATTTGGAGGACTTATAATCTTTTCTTAGACATGAAACTAAACTCTCTATCGTGTCTAGCCACACCAGTGTTAATGGGTACCCGGCGATAAGATGGGGTGGGGTGGGGTTGGTAACCCAGCAATGGTTTAGCATCGGATATTCTTTGGGTCTCTTGTGTACTAGCTGGGCTGATCCTGCAGTGGACTAGCAAGGTTTCTATGGGGTAGGGTGTGGGGGGTAGGGTGTCGGGGGGGGTGGGTGAGGGTAAAAGTACTTCTATAAAAAGAATTATAAAATAGAATTGGTTAAGCTTTGGTCATGAGGGCCTTATGTGCCTTTGGTGAGCCTTAAACTCAACCTTGATCAAAATAATATTCCTTATTATAACTTAGGAAAAAGAGAGTTTGGAAATCACTCACCGCCCAACTGACGTAAATCTCTCGTGCTGAGATCGCCGTCAAGTTTAACAAGACCGGTGGTTCTGAAGGTGCTAGAAAAGACCGATATTTTTCATGTCACACTGCAAAGTTTGATCCACAGATAAAAAGATAAGACCCACACTGTACAGTAAAACAAACAGTACTACAGTACAGTACTTTTCAATAGCTTTACAAAGAATGGTCACACTGCATGGTTTGATCCACAAGTGAAAAAGTTAGAACCACACTGTATAGTAAAACAAACAGTACCACAGTACAGTACTGTTCAGTAGATTTCCTAAGAATGGTCACACTGTATCGTTTGATCCACAGATGAAAAAGGTAGAACCACAGTACAAAGTAAAACATGACCAAACAATATTTTAAAATACCACAGAGCTCAGAAGCTTTTCAAAGAGTGGCCGAATTGCATCGTTTCACATACAGACATATAAAACCTTACCAGCTTCAAGTGTTGTCATGGATCTTTCAACGCTAGAGTCGCCTCTTCCTATGGCGTTGACGGCGTAAACGCGCATGGTATACGTGGTAGCGGGCTTCAGTCCATCCACTTGTAATCCTGTACCAAAGCCGCCAACCTCTCGTTTCACACCAATATCCCAGCTGCTGACCTGCATCTTGAATTCCACCACATATTTCTCAACTTTTGCGTTACCGTCAAAGTTTGCAGTCCACGTCAAATAAATAGCGCGCGCTGCCCTTTCCTGGACTTTGGGATTCAGCGGAGGTGATGGCCTTTCTGTGATTGAGCAAAATACGTATCAGATCACCAACAACACCAAGTCTTTAACTAAGGGTAGGAAACTGTACAATACTCTTGGTTAGATTCAATAGCCAACAATACCGCATGACTTATGACTTGATCCACAGATGAAAAGGTTAGAGCCACAGTTTATAGTAAAACAAACAGTAACACAGTACAGCACTGTTCAGTAGCTTTACAAAAAATCGTAATTAATCGTAACACCATACCAAAGGGGCAGTGACATTTATGACGTAACAGCCTACTTATTTGATCTAATTAAGATGTGATTCTAACCGTGAAATGTTTACAGCAAACTAGAGCAGTTTCTTACGTTGTGCGGTAATTGTGAATGTTTTCTGGTCGTTTCCAAACGCATTCCTGACATAACACGAGTACTGCTTTGTATCTCTCAATACCAGTCTCCTCACCACCAAAGTGCTGTTGACTGTGTGCTTTTGTGGCATTACGGTAGTTGCTATGGAAATCCGAAGATTCTTCGACATCTGCCTCGTGCCATTCATCCAAATAAGTTCGATTGGCAGGTTACCAATGGCGGTACAAGTCACCGAGACGTCGCTGGCCACTTTTGCTGACCTGTCTGCGGGCCTACTGGCTATCGTAGCTGGCACTGCTGGACAAACAAACCACTGGATTTGACTTTCTCTTTTTGTATTTGAAAAGAAAATAACAGCTGGCACTGAGGAAGGACGGTAGTGTAGTGGTGGTTTGAACTTTGTTGGTTCAAACCCATGATTGGTCTTTGCGTGACAAACCAAACAACGGCTGCGAAGGATGATGGGATTGTTTATGAACTGATTAACTTCAATTCAGTGTTACGGGTGTGAATCACGGTTTAATAACCCTTTGAGCGCCATTGTCAAGACTCAAATTCTCCCTAGTGGTCTCCATACATTTCATACAGTACCAGTAGGGAGAATATGTCATAATATCAACACAGTTTATTACAGGTGATTATTCTCTTGTATTCTTATTACCTGTCTCTGGTAACTGTGTATTAATAGATACAAATTCTCCATTATGGTTCCCATACATTTTATTCATGACCAGTAGGGAGAATGCGTTATATCAACATAGTTTACTGTAGCCGATCATTCCCTTGTAACCTCATTCCAATGTATATGCAGCATTCTGCTCCCCCACCCCTCCCCTCCAAAGGAAATTCCAGTCTGTCATACCATGAACCGTGAGTTCCACGTGACGACTCTCAGTCCCAGTGCTCACACCGTTATATGCAGTACACAAATATTTCCCGTCGTCCTCGTCGGTCACGTTCCGTATTACCAGGGTACCGTTCAGCATTTTCTCAAAGCGAGGTTTATTCATGGGCACCGGAACAAACTTGCCGCCACTAGCTTTGCTCCAGTCTATGCGAACAGGTGGTACCCCCGATACCAGGCATGTCAAGCGAGCCGTGTAGCTTTTCAGAACCTGCTGACCGATGGGCTCTTCAATAAATCTGGGAGGAACTAGGATAGGAAAAAACGAGTAATTTTTTACCGTCTGTGCACCAACACTCTGGAATAACCTCCCCGATCATTTGAGACTTGAAGCTAACCTCTGTTCTTTTAAGCGTGATATTAAGACCTATCTGTTTCGTGAGTCTTTTTATTAGCCTTTTTATCATGGCTTGCTTTAAGATGTGGACTTGATTTTTATCTTTATTTTCTATTTTTATTTTTAGGGTAGTACTTTTAGTTGCTTTCTCTTTCAGGTTGGATCTCAGTAAACTTGATGAACAGCGCCTTAGAACTTTAGGATCATATGCGCTATATAAGTCTTCTATTATTAGTTATGAGGAATAAATGGAAAAATAGAGACAAAAAGAGCTTTTCTAAAGAATACGCAATCACAAGAGACAAAGGAAACAATCGTTACGCTCAGTGGGAATCGAACCTAGTTATTAGTCTTTATCTATTTGTAGGACTAGAAAATTATATACTGAAGTGCCACGTGGTACAGCATTGAATGCACGTCTTAGGTTTGTCATTTACCAAATTCGCTGTAAGAGAGTAATAATAATAATAATAATAATAATGAACTTTATTTGAGTGTCAAGTGTATTTAGCACTGCTGTACTAATTGGGGACACTGTAAAGCACAAATGAAATAAATTAAATCAAATCAAATGTTGGTTTTTGTGGAGAGGGGAAAACCGGAGTACCCGGAGAAAAACCTCTCAGAGCAGAGTAGAGAACCAACAAACTCAGCCCACATATGACGCCGGGGCCGGGAATCGAACCCGGGCCACATTGGTGGAAGGCGAGCGAGTAAAATAGCAAATGCAACTAATTATGCTTACCATGCACAACCATATCCTTAGCAACGATACTTGTTCCTGCTTTGTTACTCTCAACACATTTATAATTTCCCGAGTCACTCGAGGTGAGACTTTTCAGCGTTAGAATACTCGTGATCCCTGGAACGTCATGGATGTTTAAGTTGGACGACTTCTGAAGAATTTTATTATCTTTCATCCATGTTACGTTGGAGCTCATTGTTGTTAAACCACACTGTAGAAGGCCAGGTTTTCCTTCGTGCCATATTTCTGAGGTAATACGTGGATTAGGAAGCTCTAGAAATGAAATAGCAGCATATTTGTAAATTTGTAAACTAAAATGAAACTCAGTAGCGCATTAAAAACACAAATCACGCCTGACTATCAGTGTTCAGTTATGATTGCAGCCCGCGGGATAGGGACATGACCCTCAGCTCCGCGGGATAATGCCACAAGGGTAATGTGGTTCTGGGATAAGATATGGAATGTTTCTGTTTGACCTTTCAGCCGTCGCAATCATGTTATTGGTTCTCAGCTCAAGGAATGTCTAATAGAACAAGCAAAACTAGAATGTCCTTCACCATAAAAATGATGGAGTTTGTCACATATGTTGGTCCAGTCAACCTTGTCGGTCCTTCTGAGAGCTTTAATAGCGACTCATACGTCTTAAAGTAGGTACATATATAATATATCAAACACGAGATGCACTGTTTCATCACAGATTCAAAACTCATTAATAATTCAAAAAGGCGATACTAAGGAAATTAATGTATAACGAGTATATTTATATCTGATATAGACACGAATAATATTCGAGTTCAATTTTCTTGGTCAAAATACTCCAAAATCCAAAGTTAATTGTAATAATGAATAGGTCTACATAAAACGTTTTTCAGTGTAGCCGTTCAATTAACTCGTATTTCATGCTTTATCAGTATAAAACACTCGGCTAATGCCTCGTGCTTTATAACTGATAAAGCATTCCTGCTTGTTTATTGAACTACACTTAAACACGGAGAAGAGAGTTGAAAATGCGACGCAAAGCAGAGTATTTTTGACTTCTTATTGTAGCTTCTCCAACAAAATTATTTAGAAGGAGAATCAACGATGCAAAAACGAGCCGTGTTTCATCAGACATCCAAATACGTTACGGTGCCTGATTTCCTTCGTCGTATTCGTTAGCATTATTAATGAGTTTGAGAAATACAAGGTAAAAACTCGTTTTGTACAGTGATTACCGAGTACTGTTACCAGCACAGTTCTCTCATCCTTTTCTACGTGACCGTTATCCGCTGTACACTTATAGCTTCCCTTGTCATTCTGCTGTACGTTAGAAATTTGTAGCACGTTGTCTTGTACGGACTGCCGACTGTCAAACGGAACTTTACGGCCATCTTTGGACCACGTGATATTTGGCACTGGATAACCTTTCGCTATACACGGCAGATAAAGACCATGGCCCTGGATAGCAGTAACGTTACTTGGCAGCATTGTGATGGTCGCTGAACCTGCATGAGAGAAAAGGAAACTTTTTCGAAATAAGAACATACTATCCCGAAACACTGTAGAGGCCTGTAAGTCCCTTTGTGGCCGTCTTTCGGCTAGTGTGCATCGTTCTTCACCTCTACAAGGCCAGGTATTGAAAAAGATACAAATGAAGTTGAATGAGGATTTACCATTGATATAAACTTGGATCATCTGAGTTGTACAGTTGCCCAAGTTACAAGCCACACAACTATATCTCCCAGTCATCTCTACACTTATGCTGTCTACACGTAACTTGCTCTGTTCCCCTGGTTGAGGTGCACCTGCGCTCAGCGATGCTGATGTAATAGAGTATTCTTTGCCATCATACAGCTGTTTCCCGTCTAAGTACCACGTGATTTCCAGTGTCGACTGGCTGAATGCTTTACACGATATAATCAGCCGTTCGCCGGTGTTCAGGACCTTACGTTGTGCACTTGTTTCGACTGTGGGATTTCGCACTGTCAAGGAGAGAAACCGCTTTGAAGCGATAGATTTGAATACATTTGACTAGAGGGCTTTTAAATTGATTCAAAAATTAAAACTAGTGTAGCCAGGGCCATGAAAGTGCTGCGGAAATTTATGACTACGATCGTTGTACGAAATTTAACTCTACCACTGCGCATTGCCTGGAAGAATGGCGCGCTTTCTTAGCATAAAAAGGCCGTACATTTGAAAATAAATGACATAGGTACCCGTATTAAAGTGCTGAATCTCATAATTGAGAAGCGAAGATATCACAAACAAACATTAAATCTCGAAGTGCTAGCGTTGAATAAAGTGTTGCATTATGCTACAAGAATTAGTTGATCTGTGACACGGCAACATGTCTCCCCACCAGGGCAACAGCCATTGATCACAACATCGCAAAATAAATACGCCAAAGAGCCGGTTTTACAATATAGATATGATACGTCCATAAGTCAGTTTCTCTCGAAAAGGAAGATGACAGTGCAGGCTTTGTTTGTTGTTGTCTATGTTTCAAATAGAGGCTCTGCCAATGCGCAGAGCGTTGTGGTCCGCTGAAAGCGAGGCTCTACCGCAGCACAAAGCAATGTGGTCCGCTGAAAGCGAGGCTCTACCGCAGCACAAAGCATTGTGGTCCGCTCAAAACCACGGCAAAATGTCGATTTTGCCTATCTTTCTTTTAAATTTTGATTATGAATTACAAACAAAATTATTTTAGCCAAATATAGCAGACATATTCAGTAAGATGAACCAATCGGAACTTAAGTGAAAAACAAGTCAACTTGCTAGCAAACCACCACTTCTTATTGGCTGAGGAAGTTTCGGCAGATTCCTAGCCAATCACCTGTCGCAGAGATGCAAAAGCAAAGAGATAAGGAATCACTTTCGACGGTTAGTTGACTGCTATTTTACAGAAAATGCCCTTTGTCCGTGATATACAGCTTAACTGGGTTTGAATGGCTGCGTTTAAACCCTCTAGGTTTAGACCCTCCGCTGCCTGGTGGGTGTGAACTAATTTTTAATAAATAATTAATTTTTAATAAATTAAGCTTATCTTGCGTACCTCCAGCTATCAACTCAGCGCTACTCTGCACTAGCTGAAGGCCGTTATCCGCGATGCACTGGTAAGCGCCAAGATCATTTCCATATATAACCGCAATGATAAGCTGATTGTTGGGTTTGATACTGAATCGATCTCCCCCTGTGATTTGCTGACCATTCTGAAGCCATGTGATATTCGGTTTGGGTTCGCCTTTAACCTCGCACTCCATCGTTGATCCGAACCCCGGTATAGGAGCGACAACCCGCCGAGGACGAACAGTAAACACGAGCGGAACTGAAGACAACAAATGGTAAGCCGGAGCTTAATACGAGCTTCAAAAACTATGCAGTGTGACCATTCTATGGAAAGGTACTGAGGTACTGTTTGTTGTACTATACAGTGTTGTTCTAATTTTCTCACCTGTGGATCAAACCATGCAGTGTGACCATTCTTTGTAAAGCTACTGAACAGTACTGTACTGTGGTACTGTTTGTTGTACTATACAGTGTTGTTCTAACTTTTTCATCTGTGGATCAAACAATGCAGTGTGACCATTCTTTGAAAAACTACCGAACATTACTGTACTGTGGTACTGTTTGTTTTACTATACAGTGTGGTTCTAACTTTTTCATCTGTGGATCAAACCATGCAGTGTGACCATTCTTTGTAAAGCTACTGAACAGTACTGTACTGTGGTACTGTTTGTTGTACTATACAGTGTTGTTCTAACTTTCTCATCTGTGGATCAAACCATGCAGTGTGACCATTCTTTGTAAAGCTACTGAACAGTACTGTACTGTGGTACTCTTTATTGTACTATACAGTGTGGTTCTAACGTTTATCATGATAAGGAACAAGCGATGTAAATAAAATTGTACATTGGTACAAGTTCCCATATCTCACCCACCTTTAACAGTGAGGTACATGGCGATGGTAATGGAGCCTTCAGTGTTTTTCACTTCACACTCGTACCACCCCAGATCTTCATATTTTGTTCTTTCGATACGCAAACTCCCACCAGCGAACCGTGAGAAGCGATCTCCCATTTGTATGACGACCCCGTCTTTCTTCCAAGTATATTCCTCTAAAATAGGGACAGGAGAACCTTCAGCAATGCACTGTAGCTCAGCGATATTTCCCTCGTACACTGTGACATTAAAAGCATCTGAAATCATCCTGGGAGGGGATGGCTGTGGGTCTACAAACAAGAGAAACAATGAGTTCAGTGGGCGCGTGATCAAGCGACAGAGGTTCAACTTCAGAATCACGTTATTAACGTTTATATGACTTTACCTTGACTGTACCTCAGGTACAGCTTAGCTGGGTTACTTGCAGACTTCTCACCAGTCAGTACATTAACCGTGATACAACGGTACAAGGGTTTCGTGTCAGCATCACTCGCCTTAGTAATCACCAGATTCCCAGACGGCATAAGAAAGTACTCTCCTCCTAAAGTGATAAGTTTGTCACCATCATGCCACGACACAACGCGCACGTAATCACGCACCTCACGCGGGATCACGCTCTTTATAACGGCAGTGTTCCCAGGTGTTACCATGGTATCTTTGGCGTAGACCTTGTACGGCTGAACAATAACTGTTGATAGAAAAGGAGACTTAAAGTGGCTTTATGATCATTGCTGGATGGCAACCACGTGTTGAACTGTCACGCTACCCTCACTGAAAACTTTCGTCATTGGTTAATAAGCTCACCATGTTATCCAAAACACTTTTCTCGTCACAAACATGTTCTAAAAATAACCAAACTTGATAACCTTGGGAAAGTGGATTAGCACAGTCCAAGCTCCTATTCATAAATGGTGCGTCCTGATGTAATACATCAAGCCGTTGAGTTAAATTGCATTTCATTGTTGGGTCTTGTTTTTTGGGGCATGTACCATTTTAACTTTACCAAGTTTCGACAGTTTACGACGTTTACGTCAAAGCAGTTAAATTTTCCCAATAGAACATTTTTCAAACCGTTTTAGTTGATACTTAGCAACTCCTGGGAATGTTTATTTTGCATTGAATACTATCTTGGGTTTAGAATTGCATAAACACATGGTAGGCATGTCATTAAGCGATAAAAACGGTGACGTCCTGATCTACAAAAGTTTCGGTTTGGCTGCAAAAGTGGATCAACTACGCCAATGAAATGGTTTTTGCAGATAAAAACCTAAACCCAACAAATTCAAGAAACATTAGATCCGCTATAGAAGAACAAAAAGTCGTTGCATTCTATTGATTTTGTGGTTCTATAGCAAGTCACAAGTTTACTATTATCATTATTTTGCGCATTCAACAAATAAAACTGACACAGCCACGTTGCTTCTAATTGTATTATAACTTGACTAACCTGCTTGTAACTTGGCTATCCTGCTGACAATGGTACCAAATTTGTTTTGAGCGATACACTGATACTCTGCTGCGTGTACAGACGGGTCAAACCTGTCTTCTGGAAACGCAGAAAACAACAAGGAACCATTAAACAGGATATCACGTACACCCGTAATGTTGCTTCTGATTGGTTCTCCTCCACGCGCGATTCGCCACGTGATAGTTGCTTTTGGTCGGTCTTCAACTTTGCAGTTGAGTACTGTTGTATGGGTGTGAGCAAACCGTGTATCCGATGGCTCTTCCAAAAATAACAGAGCTAAAGGAATTTCTGCTGAACCTGAAAAACAAAAAGGCATGAATGAGTGAAAGTCAACGTACTGCTTCAAATTTGATCAACATCTCGCAATTTTATTTTGGAAAATAACAATGCTTAACGTAGCTTTCCAAAGGACAATATTCGCAGCGAAGTCCACCATCGATACTTGAAACTACTTAAACGGCAAGCCTTCAAAGGCTGTCTTGCTAAACGACTTACGCACTATACGAAAATTTAAGGGAATAAATGCTGCACAGAACAATAGAGAACGGCGTTACCACTAGGTCCACAAGGCGTGCCTAACCGGCGTGGTCTTAACTCAAACTGTTATTCGCTTTTCCTAGAAACGTTTATTGCAGTGAACGAACTTGAATTTCTAACGTAGCCTACTCTAACACTTTATACAGAAAATATAGCATACGAGGACATTTCTTTGGAACTTGTGTTTTCCGTGACTGCGTGTCAGTTATGAGTTATGAATTATTCCATGAATTCCCGGTTTACTCACGTCCGGCAATTCTATGATTCTGGTCTTTTAACGTCATTTACAACAATTGAACTTCACAATTCCTAGAGGTGGCACTGATTCCTTAGACACCTTAGAAAATGATTTATGCGTTACAATTCTTCAGTAGACGAAGCTGTTGTTGCGTGCAGCTACTGAAACAGAGATAAATTCAGCTACATGAAAATTGCTCGCTTATTTTCTACCACTCGTTGTTTTAAAAAAATATATTTTAAAATATACATGCAAATATCTATAAGCATAAATGATAATTTGGGATGCAGAGAAAACAACGCATAGACAAAATTGGCGCGAATATCCAGACAAACGTAATTTTTAAGAAAAAATGAGGCAATTAATCATCGCAAAAAAGTGCTTATTTGTTTGTCTTCTAACTGTGGTGACTCAGAGGAGAACTCTTAAGAGTACTTTTCGTACCGTAAGCTGAAATGAGAACTTTAAGACCAACTAGATACTGGACGCGCAAGGAGTACGAAACGAGAGATAAAATAAATACCACTCTTTTGCTCCGAATATATATATAAATTCAATAGAATTGTTGTAGTAAACTAAATTTAAAGTAGCCGGTTTCTGGATGAGCACGAGATGGTTTAAAAACCTTCCACCTATAAAAATGAATAAATTCTCATATGTTGGAAAATGGAAACTGTCATTTTACTCAACTGTAATGCCGAATTGTTTACATGTATGTCGCACTGAATGCTGCCGTTAGTACGTGAGCCGATTATTAATAAGGTCCCCGAGTTTGTAGTCAATGAGCTTATTTTTTTTCAAAAACGCACGCACTGTTTTAAACCCACAAGCACATCAGTATATACCGAAAAACGTAAATTAAAACCTGCACAAAATAAAAGGGAAAACAACCGGGAAAAACCTACTGAAAAAACCGTATCGATAATTTTAACTAGTGTAGGCGGGTATATCGTATTTTATTCAGCACGTTTCAAGATCCCGAAACACGGCAGTAAAATCATATTTCTCTATTTAAACCCGTTGATTCTCTGGAACGGAAAATCTTAACTAGCTGTATTTCACTTTTTTCTTTGCCAGTGTGTCTGTATTTATTTGACCAAGATGGCCACGAAATGAAAGGTTTTTCAACCGCCATCCATAACATATGACATGACTTGCACCGCACTATACAATCTAATAACTAATGAATATGACTAAAATCGTTTGTATTCTAGTCACAACTTTGCTGAATCAATATAAAAAAGACAGCCTGCACCAGCGACCATCGAAGAAAACACAAAGATAAAACGCAAAACAATGATGTACTTTGGCATCACACGGGAATCGTACAAAGAACCGAACAGAAGGCCATGCCTTCAATATGTTGTGTCATAGCCAGTTGACCAGATTGGAAACAGCCAAGGATGCTTGTACAACAGTTTAGTGAGTCTGGTTGTGTGTCTTTTATTGCCTACGCAACCTCGTTTAAAAGAATGCCATGGAAGGCAGATATTCTTTTCTCAACAGTTACGTTTAATCGCCAGGATTTCGAATCGGAAAAAGGCGAAATTCGCTGGAAATCACTAGCAAAGGAAAGCTCACGAGAGTACCTTAAATTTTTCCAATCCTCCGTGTTCCATGTTTAGTTATGAGGGAAAAGACATACGTATTCTAAGTCCTTTCTTCTATGGATTATTGCGGTTTTTCTCGTTGACTGTAAGTGGAATTATTTTTCACAAATTATTTTCGTCATAAATATACACTCAGACTAAGGAAAGCCCGGAGAATCAAACAGAAGCGAACCTCTGAGTAAAAATTTTAAATGTGACTAATACATGAACAGAAATTAAGTTATTCAAAAGATCTGTTTATTTATTTCAAAGATTTGCAACTAAGTCATATCATTATAGACAAATGATCTTAGGTCAGCAGTGGTTCTTAAGATTTGGTAAAAACAAAATTCGGGTTCAAATTTTGCATTGAATTCGAAGACATCGTAATGTACCTATCTATGTATAAATATACATATATATATATATTTTTTTCAAAATATTACAGTGTGCAAACAAATTCGTTTATGGTTCAGGATGACGGCTTAACATCCGATCCTTCTAGCCTTGAACTTACGTGCGTTTGACAACCCCCAAGGACTAACTGGTGATAAACAGATAAGATTCAAAACAGAATTGCCATTTCAAAAGTTGAATTTTTTAACGGTGTATTCTCGCGATGAGTGAGCAATTAAAACTTGAATCAAATATGATTTTTGCAGCATTATGTTCTTTCATGATTTTGTTTCTTTCCGTACCTTCAGTTCATTTAAAGCTCGCTGCATTTTGACAGTTTGTGTTCAAGTTAAAGATGTAAGGCAAAACTGCTTCGTTTCTACGCGCGATTTAAACTCTCAGGTATTCTACAGTGCAGACAAGATAATTGTTTAATATTAAAATTATAGGGTGCGATTGGTTGTCTTGAGACTTTGGATTTTTGTTTTGGCTCAGGATACTGTGGTCTTAAAACTTCATAATAAAACTACGTATATAGTTTTCAATCAATATCAATCGGACTCTTGACGAAGTTTGAAATTTTCTCTTTGCAAGAAAGGATAAATTTTACAAACAACCAATCTTAAAGGTTTGATTCCACACGTCGAAGCTCAAATTAAAAAATTACGTCCTTCTCAGAAAAAGGGAACCATGTTAGTTTAAGTTTTCAGTTTAGTGTGTTTTCGTTAATTTACTGTTATACACAATTTTGATGATTTCGTAAAAGATGGCTCAGTAGTTAAATGGCATATAGTATTTAAATACACTTTATTAAAGGTCTGTGGCCTTATTTTTTTCTTAGAAAGTCTCTTGTAAAAAACTCAATAACTTTTCATATATTTTGTGCGAACATTACAAACATGTCCTAAATAATACAGTCATTTCAAAAGCTGTAGATAATATTGGCGGTAAAATAGCCAGGTACTTTAGGATTTAACAAAGGATCCTTAAATCGTCTTTATCCGTAACAAAACTAAACGTTTGTCTGTGTAAGTTTTCCACTGAGTAAAGTCAGTTTTCAAATCCATTCAATTTTTCCATGCGACAATTTTCCAGTTCCAAGAGGAACATGGCAAAGTCAAAGCTTTTTTGCAACATTTCTCGTAGGAATTATTCCCTTTTCATAATTTAGGTCTTCCCTTTTCATATTGTTTGTGTGACTGATATCGTTCGCAAAAGGCCAAACTTGCAGTGTGTCCATTCGTTGGTAATTTTCTTGTCTGCGATAACTATATTGCATGGTCACTGTTCGTTTTACTACAACGTTAATTCCAACTTTTTCGTCAGTGGACCTGAACGTAGCAGCGTTATCGTTTCATGATGGACAGGCTAGTGAACTGAACACTAGTTCCTTTATTTCTGCGTTGTCTTTGCTTTCAAAGATTTCCCAAAATGATTTTTTGTTTTCAGTGTACAGATCGAGGTGGCTTTTTCTTGCTGAACAGGGGCTATAAGAGAGTAATATTTTGTTTCAGTACTGACTATACTATGCGAAGGAATACTGTCGGCTCTCTGCAGTTTAATATGATGATATTTCCGGTTCAGAAATAAAGTCAGCCGGTAACTCCATGAACATGGATGAACAACTATAACAAGTTAGTTCTGTAAATTGTTGACCTCTCTCCTAATGTCTCTACTTCATCAGTGAACAGTGAATGTTTTAAACCACTGATTTTTATTACGTTGTTGGCTAGAAAATTAAGTACCTATGTTGTGAGAGAACTATCGGATATATTTGAACATTTATACGCATTAAGGTCATTGTAGCTATAGTAGTGGAGAACCGTCAGCACTCTTTGAGTCAGTTAGAAGTCGGCTCAGAAAAAAATGCTTCTTTGTTAAGATATAGCTACAACGTAGAGGGTTTCAACTGATAGCTAGAAAGCTGAATTAGAGGGTTTAATTTTATGCTCACAGTTATTCAAAGAACACAACTTTAACAGCTTTCAAACAGTAAGAATAGGTTTTAGGAAAGTCAGGGGATAAATGAACCTTGGGCAATAGTTTATGCATGATCGATATCATCGTCTCCATACAGTTCTACTTTAAAACGTTCAACATTGAGTGTAAATTCAAGGATTAAAAACACTGCTGTCGTAGCTATCCTCTCCTTACTCAATGGAAGGAAAATAAAAAAACAGGTTTAGATTTGGGATAAATTTGGCAACACTAAGGTGTTGCAAACACCTTGTTCGTATTATTTTGTTTATCTCATTTCTTCACACTGCATCTACTTAAAAGAGCGTAGGAAGCAATGAGTTGCCCGTCTCTTTTAAAGAGAAACTTTCATCAGTGTTAACATAACAGCTTTGTATCATGTTTAGGACTGAAGCTAGGATTTAGCTTTTCGTGACTGTGGACCACAGTTTGAAAGCCTCTCAGCCACGGGACACAAGTGTTTTAGTGGCATAAATTACCATTCGCGTGTCCAAACAACTATATAAGCAGCAAAACTTGTAGGTTCTTCGACAACCTTGAACTTGATGTGGGAGCTAACTGAGCGTTAGAGAAACATCGAAGAAAATTGTTCATTTGTATTCGTGATATTAGTTTCCCATTTTAACAGTCCCAGTTCTTTAATAAATAACTACTTTTACCATGCACTTTATCCGATATCAATATTATGACGTTTAGTTTGTTGACGAAGTAAAAAACTTATTTTCCTCGGTTTCATTAAAGGAAATTCGGCGTCTTTCAGTTTCACTAAACCCCTTAGAATTTTTCATGAAGACTTCATTTAAACGCTGTTAGCGTTGATGGGTTTATTTATTTTTTTTTAAGAAGTCGCGTTTGCATCGTTAACAGGCTTAGTTGTTGAACTTGGCGAGCACGAAGTTCAATCCATTGAGCTGTCATTGAAACGTTGAAGTGTTTACCGAATATCTGCACGCTTCTCATCTCAACTAAACAATCATAGTTGTATGGAACAGTCATAAAACTAACGAGAATGCTGACTTGTGAAAGATACTGAGAGTGCAGTTTTACGCGCGCCCGATCAGTGTATGTTACCACGACCATTTCTTGAATTGAAAACAAGAAGATGGTCCCACTACCGTAAAGCTTTAAGTTTTTCTGAACTGCTCAGTCCAACTTTTTTAAGCTTGGAGTTTTTCTAAAGAACAAAATTACCTGTTTTCGACTAATATCAGTGTCAGGCAATGAAGACGGAATTTGAGTGAAATATTGCAACATTGCATAACGTTTAGAAGTATTTTTGCCAATGATGCGCAGTCACAAAAAAAACATGTTTATAATCTTTTTCTTTGGCTGTTTTATGCATATTAAGCTCTTATCTCCGTCAAAAAGCATAATTAATAGAACAGCGATCAAGCTTCTGCTGTTAAATAATGAACAACCACATCTTTAGAAAAAAAATTACTTTTAAACCCTGCGTGTTTTACACTGGTTCCAGAAGTGGTCGTGACGCAATAAAAATTACCGAGACTCTTCGAACAAAAGACGGGTTAGTCTTGGAAGGTTAAGAATTCCCTCTTGTGAGTGAGTTGAAATTCGATGTTTTTTTTTTAATAGTGTTAAATAAGTTTAGTAATTCGAGATTGATCGCAACCACAACAACTTAAAAAGTTGTCCCTACGAATTCAGAACACACAATAAACAACAACTCTGATAGTATAATAGTTGTTGGTTTACTCACTTTATACTCTTCCTTTTTCCACGAACAGTTGCAACTTTCACGATTTCTTTAACTACTAATATGATAAATTGAAAGAGTCCTATAGTGCAACTTCTTTTTAATTTGTAGGGTGGTTTAGACGGAAATATCGCGAGTCAACAATTTGATTTCAAAACGACGACTCAGGAGGTACACCAGGAAATCTTGCGATGTTTTTCTCCAGAAAGAATCTAACTTTCCATTGATTCAGTTTTTAAAATTAAACAGACGATAGTCAATATTAGGCTGGGGTTCTTGCTTGGTTTTAAATTCCGCTAGTAATACCTTCCATCTTGGTACGAAGTAAAACTACTACTACAACCACAGATATTGCTGACGTGTCGTTCTAATACGTCATATTCTGTTTCTTGTTCAAAGTTTCTTGATTGAGAACAACAATCTACGTAACATAAATTCAAATCTCTGAATAAAAGTGAAAAAAAAGTTTATTTTAAATCCTTTTTCTCGGAGTTGTAGCCCTTGTTCATCTTCAAACCTATGCAAAGTTGTTGCTTCGATCTCCATTCCAGGAAACTACACAACACAATTGAACGGGATCAGTTCTGTTTTGTTTCTTAAATATTTTTCCATAGGGAAATTGTCGAACTCTATGTGATTTTGGATTTAACGTATTTATTAAAACATTTGGAACCAGTAAAGGAGGAACGAAGCGAAATCTTGAGCTTTCAAGTGTTTTTAGTAATATAAATTTTTAGCAACACCACGAATGGCCTTTTTCCCTACCTGTCTCTCTCTCATTCTAGGATCAATGTATGAAATCTTAAGAATGAATAATTCAAAGTCTCACAAAGGGGACTTCGTTTAGTCGAATTAAATGATGTTTTGCAATGCCCTCGTTCTTGTAGAACACTTTTCCCGATGCAAAACAAGCGTAAACCTGTATGAATGAAGAGAAACAGCAGAAAAATCCATGTACTTGAGAATGGAAAGCTTCTACATATTCTTCAGCTTGTCAAACTGCTACGCATTTCTATGTTATCCTATAATTCCGGGTTCGAAACATTGAAATCGTCAATAACTCAAAGGCAATACAGTTTGCACCTGTAGCTAGTCGCTTCGTTTCCTCACAAAAAGTGATTTTGAAGTTCGTGTTTTTCACAGTAACCACTTTTATTCCTAATAAAAATTTACATATTCAAAACTTACTATTTTAGCGGTGGTGAATTAATGAAGATTTCCTGATATGAAAGAGGAAGAACACTAAAGCAGTGCAACTTTGTTTTATTCTGGTCTGCGTTCGGTTGCAAAAAACTCCACACGACTATGTATACAAAACTAGGAAGGCACTAGAACTAGTTTTAGAAAAGCAACTTTAGTTTTCCGTTTTAGCCAGAGGGAATTTGCTTGTGGGTGAGGAGCGAGGTGATCAGGTGAAATAGACTGAAGATAAACTCATAAATGTTTTAAAACCATTGTTGATTTACATGAGCTTTCGTTTTCTGGGAGAATATAGTGACCCTGGAATTTTGCCATGTTTCTGAATATACTTTGACGGGTTTCGACATACGGTATTGAATGCCTATCCTGATTAAATAACGAAAAATGGACTGATTTAATCGAGCGGAAAAAGCCCGAAGTGCATTAGCTGAAACATGTTCTATCGAGAAGATTTTCCGCAAAGCCTCCGCGATGTTTGCGCCTTGAAAATTGAATTAGACAATTAGATTCGGCGACGGAGTTTGCATTTTATTAAAGCCCAGTTTTGATCGCAATTGCTTTCTTCCCAAAGTCAACTTGGCCACACTACAGAACGCGTGTGAAATTGAATTATTTCCTGAGGAACCTGCAATTTGATAGTTGAAAAACAACACTACATTTTATGATCGTGTGTATTTTGCAGACTACAACTCGAGGGATTATTTCATGAGTTGTGAAAGAGGGAAAGTTGAAAATTTCAAGAACAGAGATAATAGCAGTTGGCAAGTCGAAGGCTTTCAGGTCCCGCTGTGTTGTAATTGGTGATATCTGTTAACCATCCATTATTCCATTGAACACAAGGGTAAACAGATATTGCGTGTTTATGTCGATGATCGGGACTCACTTTCCCACTAAGGAAAATTTAAGTGAGAAAATTGGTCCTCCTAAAGGTTTTATAAGTAAATTCCCAGTCGAAGAACACCAAAATTCCGAGAATTCGTTTACGATACGTCAAGAATTGATTGAACGGTTCAGAAAGCTGTCTCATCAAAAATGTCTAACGCCTGATTATTTATAAATTTAAAGCCGTGAAAAATAAAATTCCCTGATCTCGTAAAGTCAGCTCCATTTTTGCCTACTGCAAAAATTATTGATTTCGATATGAATTTAAACGAATTTTCGGAATAGATAAAAAATTTTTACAAGAATCACACGCCACCATGGCAACCGTAATTTCAGAAAATGATTTTTGTTTTTCTCGGAGCGGAATTCCTTAAATAGAAGTGAAGCCGACAAATGGTTTCAGGCAATGCTGCCGTTTACGTTTTCTAGAATAGTAGCTTCGAGCGCGCGGAGCACGTCTTAAAATTAACTGGTTTACAAAAACAGTTTTCCTTCATTTCATAGACCAATTTGAACGCCCCTAGCATGTATTTTGTATGATTTGGGAGTTAGCTGAAAGGGGACAGAAGAACAAAAAATCTGAATAAGAAAAGGTGGAATATTTATAGAGAGAATGGTACAAACACAAGTTACCACCACAAATGAAGTTGGCCCAAGCCAATATATATCAAAATTAAGGTAAGAAAACGCAAACGGCAGGGAAAGAAGGCCCGAGGAAAAGCTCAACGACATGAAGCAAATAAAGGCGAGGGAAAATCCTTTCTGTTGCACGGTAGGAATTGAACAATCGAATTCCAGTCAGCCTGGGCGAGTTTTATTAATATGGCAATTTGATACTATGTAAAAAATAGCATGTTTGCGGAGTACTTTCGAGTAAAATCTCTGCAGCCAAGCTTTTTAACTGCGAAACTTATGTCTATCTCCGTCATCCGTATTTCAGTCGATATTTTATTTAAATTCCAAGCAAACGAATATTTTGTGGTAAAAATAAATATTATGTTTCGGGGAGTTCCTCTACTGTTATACGTCTAGTGTGATAACAAGAGGAATACAGGTAGACTAGGGTGTATTCTTGAAATAAAAAGACTGAATATTTCGCAGAATTTTATTTATTTTTGAGGATGACTTAAATTAAAAGATTTGTTTTGCTGAGATGACTGCAAGCATTTACACGTGGGTGAACTAGTTATAAATGAATAATAATACATTCGGCATGTAAGCTACGAAACAAGAGGCTATAGAACAGACGAGACAAGAGGAAATAGTGCGTTCTAATGTGTTCAAATGAAAGGCCATCTTACCGCCAATTGTCAGTCCGCCCTGGTGTGAAGCACATCCCAGAACACCCATAAAAAGAAACGCTCTACCCAGCATATTCTGCGATTCTTCTCGTCAAGAATCGACGCTTAGGAAGGCATTTAATTTATGTCAGACCATCACCAGTTTCTCTTCTTCAGAAAGGCCACTTCGCATTTCCTTAACAGCTTGTCTACTCCATGACGGAGGCTTCGCGCCGCAGTTTGCCTTTTACGGTGCCATATTGCGGCCACATCAGAATTTGAAGATAGCGATCAAGAAAATTGCGTTTATACAGGTGAACTGGGTCTGTGAGCACGTGTGATGCCCGCCAAAGAACCCGGGTAAACGTCACAACTCGTCACTGCGGGTGACATTTCTTGTCGACTGTCCATGTGCACTATTCACTTCAAACAATAACTCAAAGAACAGTTTTCCCTTTCGCGTGATTTCATTGGCCTTCCGGTCAATGCATTCTATTTTCCGACCAATCACTTCTGTAGGTTTGTATAAACAAGCGCTGAAAAATAGTCATATATTCATTGAACGAAGAAGAATAAAAATAAAAATAGACCCCCGGAAAGAGAGGATTTTTTTCCCATGGACAGCACGAAACTGGTATTTCCTTTTTCTGATAACCTATGTAATTTATGTCAAACTGTCTTTTCAAGTTGTATTACTGTAGCGAGGTTATTAACCGCACTTCAATGAATGGACCTGGAATGGACCAAGTCTAAATATGAAATTTATTCCTTTACTGGTGCTAATGCCATAAACAATGAGATCACTACTAAAACAAGACACGAGACTCCAAACTCCAAGCTTGAAAATTATAAACAAAACGCGTTGCTTTGTTTGGTTGGAAAAGTGTTTAAGCGTTGATTACCAAACAAAGGAAAGCTCGATTGATTCGCAAAGCATCACTACTTGCTTTCGAATTTCTATCTCACAAGCAAACACTTTCACTTTTATCATCAATACACGCCTAATTAAGAGAAAAAGAAATTCGAAAATATTAAATTTCTCTTTTCAAGCCTTCAATCTGATTTTGGGCTTTCTTTTGGAAAGGTTTTGTTTCAAGCTGTTTAATTCCACGTGCTGAAGTGTCGCAGAAAAATAGACCATTAATTCATTCAGCCGTAACCTGAAGCGCTTAAGCGAATTCAATTGATGGACTATGCTTCCCGCTATTCCATCACGGGTTATATGCGTTTCAAATCTTAAACAGCTCAGTATTCTTAGGAAAGAAACCACTAAACTATCTCCTGCGCTGTCGGACCTGTGACTATTAAATTCAGCCGTTTGTCTCTTTTTCTAGTCATGCATGTGTTTTTTTATACTGAACAATAGTAACCCGATATGATTCACCATTAATAACCATGGTACGTAGTTCGTGTTTCAATGGAGAACTATTGTGCAAATATTTTGCTGTTTATTTCAGCTTGAAATTCTTGATCAATTTAACAGGTCTAAAATCCTTTGTCGCTTCAAGTAAAGTTTCTTAGCACTTCTTTTGTTTAACTGAAATTCCTTCTGACTTTGATCATAAAAATTGCTGCAGCTGAGTCAAGCCGGCTTTAGCGGATTGCAGCTGTTGGCCTAAACTCTTCGACACGCCTAATATTTCTCGTAGTATACATGTGAATACAATTTATAGTCGCATGTGGACAAGGTATATTCAACCCTAAAATGCCAATAATAATAAAATACCCCTACGTCTCGTAGCATTGTAACGTTTTGAGTAGTTTAAATTGCATGGTAGCCACAATCACAAAAAAACTATCATTTAGACCATTCGCTCAGATATCTTTGTTGGATTTCAATTCCTTTCATGTAATTTCACAAATGAAACCCATACGTTGTTAGGCACTGTAAATAGATTTTCGCTCGCCCTGCGTTACGTACTGTTGGTACTGGAGTAACAACTTGGTGGAAGTGTTGACATCAAAATCTCCCTTTTTACAATATCCTATCGTGTTGTCATTTTCTCAGGGCAGAAAAAGGAAAATCGCCAATTATCCCCTGCCTTTCATTTTCAACTTTCTTACTATTGTGTTTTTCATTAGGAATCCGACAATTACAAATGCTAAAGGCATGTTTAGTCTTAACAAAATTTATAAAAACACAATAAAATCACATTGTCAACACTACTCATTGTTTGCCCTAGAAACGACCACGCCCACAACATAGCTGTGCAGCAGCTGTCAGAACAACTGTTAAATACGCCATGTACTCCACAGCCACTATTGCAGATTCCTTCACTTGGTAGACGCGTTTATTAGGAGCCCATTCCAGCGATCAAGGTGTTATTTAAGCAAGAAACCGCAGTTTCTATGGGTTTGCCGCCCTAATAAACCAAGTGGGATGTTGAGAGAACACGAGAATTAATTTATATAATATTGGATAGCCACAAGTTTAATAGTGTTTTACACTATTTAGTGCCACCTTCTTGGAATAAAGTTGCTTACTTACTTACTTACTTACTTACGAGAAATGCTTGTAAATCACAAGCCGCAGGCGAATGATTTACAACCCCTTCTCATGTTCTCCCAACATCCCAGTGGTTTGTTATGCCGATAAACCCATAGAAACTGCGGTTTATTGCTTTTATAAACTAAAGTTAAATAAAAACAGAAAATGTTTCCTCTTTTCAATGGGTTTACCGGCACAATAATCTATAGGTCTACAACCAATCAGCGCGTGCGTAGCATCTGAGTTATTTCATAAATTCATATAACGCCTTTTCACCCGGAAAATATGTTCAAACCTCTTAAATTCCAGGGCTGGGTTGTTAAGATTATCTTACCCTTCGCGGCAGAAGCATATAGTAAATGGAAAACTGAAATACGATGAGTCAGAACGCTATGGTCACTGAATTCATCTTGCAAAAATATCGATACAAAAAGCAATTATATCAGCACCATGTTTACTGAGTTTCCAAATCATAAAACATGATCATTTCATCAATAGTAAGCGGCAGAACTAAAACTATTTCAGACATTTTTAACATTACAATGAAACTGACAGCATTGAAATGAAAAGGAAAACAACTGGCCGCAATAAAAATTAATTAGATAAAAAATTATGTGCGAATTCACTCAATTCTGGTGGTGAACAATAGTTCAATGGGTAAAGTCTGAGAGAAAAGAACACTTCAAAGTCACATGCTCAGCTGAGCCCTGGGCTTTGAATAGAACTGAGGCTGGAGTGATTTGAACCTGACAACCAACTTTCCCGCTCTTCACATCTAAACCATTTGATTTGCACATGAAATTAGGTATGCAAATAAACATGGTCAATCGCAGCCTCACTTCTGAGCACATAACTGTGAAATGGTCTATTACAAGCTGTGTTTAACCTCCCTCACTTCTCTTGATGATCAATAGTTCTGATGCTGTCGACCATTGCGATTCTCTGGTCACGCAATGTTTGGCAAGGTGCGTGACTAGGAAACGAAGATAAAAATCTCACATTTCAGTGAATTATCCAGTCGTAAAGCCGGGAATAATTACTACATAGAAGAAGAACCCTTTCTACGTCAGGCACCGATCGAATCTGCTTATCAACTGTCAATCTAGTTCACTGAAAACCTGACAGCAACTGGATCATTGTTCCTCCATACTCAGCAAGCGACGATTCGTTAGCTTGTCCCTAGCTTGTCCAGTGTGCGTATAAGCAAAATTTTCTTTCCCATTAATTTGAAGCCACATTTTGCTGAAATTCATTACCATTTTTTCAGAATCTATTTACAGGAGAACTTGAAATCTCTGCGTCACGTTCGCCATTTGCTGTTCGCCAACAGGACAATGAACAGGCACGTTTCTTTAACGCCTTGCCCCATTTTAATTCCAACACGCTACCACACAGTCTTCCTCTCACTAATCTCTGTGGAGTTTTTACTTCCTGGTGACAGACGTCCGCAATGCGGGAGGGAAGGGTTGCTTGGGTATCCTGTGCACACAGTGACTTACCAATGCACACTCGGCACAATCACTTTTTTACCATTTAAATAAAATTGCTGAGTGCATTGTGGAATTCTGTCAAGCAGACGATCAACTGTCCCAAGCTGGGTCGTTCGTCCTCTGAAAGCGCCCAACAGCAGGCTATAACGGTGAACAGTTCATCGGGACAGTTTATTGGTTGTGATATTCTGTGTCCTTGCTTGAGGAAGTTTAACATCTCAAAGGCATCAATATTTCCATAAGGCTGTTGTCCCAGAGTCATGAGCTCCCACAAAGTTACACCATAAGACCACTAAACAGAAAAACAAACGAAAACACAAATCTAGTCAACGTGAGAATATGAAACCTTCCTTCAATGTTTTAAGCTCGTTTACTATCACTGTTACATCTCACGTCACAATTGTGTGGCTTCAACGTTTTAAACCACCGAAACGACTTTGGATAATGGTATGTGGTTTAAGCAGTTTCAGTTCTTCGAAAAATAAGTGTGACGTTCGAAAGCTACTAAGCACTGCGGCTCTATGTTATCGTTTTATGTAACGTGCATCAAACCAAGCAGTTTGACCAAACTACTGAACAGTACTACACAGTGGTACTGTTTGTTTTACTTTAAAGTGTGGTTCTAACATTTTCATCTGTGAACCAAACCATACAGTGTGACCATTTGTAGGGTCCGAAATTGCGCTTTCCTGGTCGCCAATGCGACTAAAAATTTTGCAATGGCGACCGGAATTTCACAACCGGTCGCCAGCGATTAACTATTTCATAGCGATGTGTCGATCGTCTTGACAGAACGCGAAAGGAAAGATCGTTTTGAACATAGAGCAAAGAACCAAACGGCCGTTTTTCAGTCGCGTACATTTCTTCTCCAAAACGTAGTGACAAGAGAAGGTACAAAGTTGACTTGAAACATTTGGCAGTCGCACGAAACTGCGTATATGGCCGGCATTTGATTCGTTCGTGGTGGTTTTTCAGTGGTAGGTGTATAAATGATCAGCGTGTTTGTATTTAATCTTATTCGTTAGCGGAAAAATCGCCATTGCGGCCCCAAACACGTTCTCTTCGTTCTGATTCTTAAAAAATTGGCGACCAAAAATTGTGGCTTGTGTTTCGCTGCAAAGGAAAATTTTTATTGTCGCCTTTTGGCGACCACATTTTTCCATATGGCGACTGAAAAAAAAATTCCAGTCGCCAGTTGGCGCCTGTCTAAAAAAGTCAATTTCGGACCCTGATTTGTTTTACTATATAGTGTTGTTCTAACTTTATAATCTGTGGACCAAACCATGCAGTGTGACCAAGTCACTGTACAGTAATCTAAACTGGTACTGTCCGTTTTACAAAATCTTACCACGTCGCTGGCCACTGAGTATCTGCCGTGTTCTAAACTCTCTACTGCCATCCATTTTACTGGTCTATTTTCATTGTCTCCCAAACAACAGTAATCTTGTGGGAAAAGATCACGCGATAAGGCGCAATCTGTCACTTTAACATTGAGGTCATCATCAACCCTGCAAAGAAACAGAATGCTATGTTACAGCTCACAGGAGGCCTACCGATACTGCAGTGAACAGGCTGCAAACTTACACACAATTCCGCGCGGCCACATCTTTATGTACAATTCTCCTTCTCGCCAGGTACTGTAGACCTTTTGCGATCTGAATACCGACGTGAACTAAGTCTGCTGTGGTCAGCGACTGAAACAAAAGCAATTTCAGAGCACTGTTAATCGACTTCTCATTGTCAAGAAAGGGCGGTATCGCAAACCTTGAGTTGAAGTGAGGATAAAATTGGATTCCCTTTCTCACTCCTCCCCTACAAAATGTTACTATACCATGAACACCATGACTGCCTTGAGACTAAAAGCAACGTAATAACTTTGACCAATCACAATTGATGCACAGAGTACAATTAACCAATCAGCACTCAAAGAACTCAAAGTATATGGTTAGCAACAAGCGCGCGAAAACGCGTACGACCAAATAGCGATTCGTTTTTGTTGTGCTTCTGATTGGTCGAGACACGAGACTCTTTAGCCAATCAAATACTGCGGTGAGGCAAAACAAAACAAGCACGAAATTACTTTCGGCAGTGCATCACAAGTAAATGTATTATTTATGTCATCTCTTCCTAGACGTTGCGAAGGTGGAAAGAAATAAAAATACAAACTTACCTTAGAGCCGCCTTCTGGAGATCTGGATTTCTTGATAAACAATTTTAAATTTCCTTTGTTCATGAACGGAAACATTACCAACGGTTGTTTCTCGTCTTCCAAACAAACCGCCATAATTGGCAAAAGATTTCTGTGTGTAAGATCCTTCAACATGGAGCTCTCTATCAACAACAAGTTAACTTGCTCTGAAGAAGCCATTCGGGAAACTGTTTTTACGAGAACTCCTTGCTGTTCGCCTTCTCCTGGTCCTGTCAATACGCCGTTATAAATACGAGCGAATGTTCCTGTTAAAAAGAGAAAACGAACGATTGAATATCCCCTTTTACGTAATCTGATTGGCTCACACGACGACTGCGATCACCATACGTCCCAAGTACCATATATGGAAGGACTCGTTATGCCATCTTTAAAAGGAAGGCAGACTTCTTCAAAATCGAGTTTAAGAACATATCGACTTTCGATCACAGAGTTTTACCAATAGGCAACACCGCTTAAAAGCTTTTATGTGTTGTTTATTGCTAAGCTGACAGAA
>OX453274.1:1962500-1977500 GCA_949710005.1 Ricordea florida
GATAAGATTTGATTCTTGAGACTACAAAATTTAATTCTTGAGACAGTACAAAGTTTCAAAGAGAATATATTTCGTACACAGGAAGGACATCCTATATTTCAAATTCTATCCATTAGGTTATCTCACAAACACATCGAAGATCTTAACCAAATATTATCGTCAAGGTGCAAGTTGAGGGAAAGAAACGATAAGGATCTGACAAGAAACCATTTAAGTAGAGGACAAAAATGCAAAGTACAGTCCCGGGGGAGGGGGGGGGGTACTTTAGGAATTTCTGGGTGGGGATGTGCTGCTGGAACCCTGGAACCCTGGAACCCTTAGCCTATACCAGAGCTGGTTCAGCTGAATTTTGCTACCCTATACTAGAGTAAACCCCCCAAATCACTCCTATTCTAGAGTAGCTGTTTTCCACTAGCACAGTCTAGCCAAAACAAAACCTTATACCACAATCGTTTCTCTCTCCAAAAATGATTTTATTTATACTAGTTCAGTTTTTTTTTTGATTCTCAACCAACTGGTCAGTTTCGTGAAAAATGATACCCTATTCTAGACCCAAACGCTCTGATTTATATACCCTATGCTAGAGTAAACTGCTTGAAAACCATACCCCTCACAGCAGCACATACCTATATAGCCCATTTATGGCAGTACCCCCCCGGGGGTACAGTACGCACCACACACCCAGCATAAACTTACAGCTAGACCACACAGAGACGCATTAGCATGAAAGCAATCTTCACCCTTTTGATGTTTTTCTTTACCGGCCCTAAGCTAGCCTGTTGATCATAATTAGTGTACATTGATAGATCACCGATCCAATGCGCAATGTCAGTATAACCATAAACAGTTTTATGCAAACAACATAAAAATAAAAGATATAGGTGGACTTGGCTCCTGCAAATAAATAAGTTATTTACTGGGACAATAAACATTCCAGTTTTATCTTGTTTTTTTTCTCCTGCTTGGTAGACGTGAAGACGCAAGGAAGCGAAAAACCCTGAGGCCGGATCAACGCATTAACCCGCGGTTGATACGATGGCTTAAACATTCTTAAGCCTACATTCTGAGGCTATTTTCGAACGCAAAATATTACAAAATACCTCAGTGAAATAAGACATTTCTACATTTAAAAAGCGCCAAGAGAATCCCTGAGTATCTCAGATTAAAGATTTGCGCTGGTATCAATTACATTCTCGGTATTATCAAAGACCTTCCGTGATGCCTAAAGTGACTTCATTTCCCACCTTTACTGTCACTTTGAGGAAAATTCGGTATGTTAATTCAGTTTGCGCATTTTACGCCATTTTCACAAATCTCGAAGGTTAATCCAACAATGTGTCGTTCGATGAGAGCATCAGCAGGGGAACGTGAAATTTACAAATCGTACACACGTATATTACCGAACACTCGATCGCGAACCCATGGCTCGCTCTTACCTGATTTGGTCTCTGGAACACGACCGAATCTTTTGATATTCACTGCTGGTGTTTCCAAAAGATCGGGAGTGTACGACTTCACTTGCAAAGTGTAGTAGAAACCCTTGGACAGAAAGAATAGTACCTCTAAACAATAGAATCATTTCGCTGGGGGTTTTAATAGATGAGTAAAATGTTTGAACACGGCACGCTTTCGTGTGGTGTAAACGTGTTACTGTATCATCGCTCAAAGGCAGCACGTTTAGGTCAAATCAAGAATAAGACATTTATAAACGAAATACAGAACAATCGCACTTCATTTAACAGCAAGCGACAAGGGCCTTCAACAATGAACCATCTCCAACTGACGTAAACATTCGATTTGCTTCCATTTTTAGAGCTTCACTCGTGCAAAGAACACACTTAATTGATTATTATAAAGTTCAGAATCAAACTGAAAGGACGAAAGTGTAATCTTGAGAAGAATAATACAACAACAATATTTGCAGGCATCGATACTCTATTTCTAAGGCGACTTAACAACTCTATGCCGCAAAGTTGTATCCTGTAAGAATATTCTTAATACCTCGGGTCTTGAGTACCAGTTGAATCTTAGGCAGTCTACTCGAGAGGGGACCGTCATATTAAAATTCACCGCATTAAACTTGATTTCGCCTTCCCTGATGTAGTAGATATCACCTTCGATACCTGCAGAAATCAATAATATTTTTCTTGAACGAGATCCTCGACGAAGTAATTTCATTACAACTCTTTTGATGGGACAGAACTGTGTTCGTTCGACTTACCGAGAATTTTCTTTGATTCCAAGCGGTCTATGTAGAGGTTTAAACCACATGATGTCAACTGTATGATTACTAAAAAGGTTGCGAGGAATAAGTAACTACCCACAGTCTTCATTATCTATGTGTATTAGTTCTTGCCCGTCTGTCATAGCGGTGCAGCTTCAAGTCGAAGTACATCTCATGCGTGAAACAATCGCTAAGCTGAGTGGTCCATTGTTCGAATGTTTATATCTAAAGAGGGGTAATAAATTATAGCTTTTGTTTGTGCACCAATCACAGTTGAGAACAGAAGAGTCAGACTAACGACAGCTGCCGGATTTTGATGCTGATAGTAAATAAATAAAAATTCCCTTTGAAAACTTCGGTTGAAAGAATTGAAAGATATGAGGCCAATAGTCACACAATTAGTTTTTTTTATTCTAAAAGAATTCCGAGAAAAACATATGTCATTATAGGATAACTTCTGTGCTCAATAGTTCTTTAGGAGCCGCCATGCTGCGTGGTTATTATTTATACGCTTTACAGTATGACCCAAAAGTCATTGCATGCCACATAGTGGCATTGTTTGCCGCATTTATGCTTTGCGTGCAAAAAGGAAATTTGTAAAAGTCTTGCTAGCTTTAATTTTCAAGGCTTTAAAAAAGCTGTCGGAAGTACGGTCTGGAAAACTTAAAATCATCGCTTAGGCCATTCAGACTTGAACATTGGGTAACCACAAATACGGGCGGTGTCTTCAAACTGTCAAAATATGACTGTTTAACCTCTGTCCTTTGTTATTTGTGAATGCATTTTGGTGGTTAAAGTATAAGATTTATTTATTACAGTGAAAAAGAAAGAAAAACTAAAATTGTGTTCAAATGTTCTCCCTGTAATGCTGCTATCTGCACGCGAGATTTTTCTTTCGTTACGATCCCCCTCCCCTCTCCTCTGCGGCCCTCCTCACCCCGCCCATCATCCCGCTTCAAAAATGACGTGGTATATCGATAATAAAAATGATACTTCCCTTCGTTAACAAATGTAACGCGCTCAGAAATCGCAGGTTTTTTGGTAAAGTTTTGGTGTTTTTGAAAGATTATTGGTACAGATGTTATTCATCAACATCCAGGCAGGAATTTGGGAGACATTTTGAAGAAATAACTGTTCTGGCTTTAAGGAGATACTCGTTTGATGTATCCTTGTGCGGAGGCCCGAAAGACAGGGGTGTGGATTTTAGAGGAGTGTGGGCATTAAAGTCATCTTCTGTAAATATTATTGGTCAGTGCAAAAGATATAAAAAGCGCTTAGGACCAAGGCATGTACGAGAATTAGAAGGAACTTTGGCTCACGAGACAAAAGGAACGCTTGGTGTTCTAGTGACGGAAAGTGGGTAAGACTTGACAATGACCTTAATGTGTTTCTTAATTTAACACTGTTAGTTATAGTTATGACTTAATGTTTATTAAAATACATATAAGCCCTCTTACTCTAAACCCTTTAAGGCTAGATTTCCTTATCACTCCATAGTTCAATATGCATGCTGTAGCTGAATTGTTGGGGTAGCGAATGCGATGCACGTGCAAACATTTCTTACAGTTGTTTGTAAACAAGGAGACAGGACGGCTACATGTATAATGAAGCATGGAGTGATGTGGAAATCTAGCCCTAATGTACAACTTCTTACCTTCAGAAGACCTGGGGTACTTACCATTTACATGGGAAAACCAGAAATTCCAGTTGGAAAATCAAATGGTTCGTGCCATTCCGTTTGGGAAGCTTCTGAAAATATGGGCTGTGATTTGTGGTGATGCTATTTTTCTGCTCTTTTAAGTCTCTCTAACTGATGTGGATATACTTTATAGCGATTCCTTCTCTCGCAACGTGGCATTCAACTGTTTAATGTTTTTGCCTGAAATTTCCAACCGGATGGTTTCTGTAAATGGTAAGCACCCCTGGTGATCAATTTTCAGTTTCCTACAAAATCATAATAATATGATACTAATACTAACAATAATAGTAACAATAATAATAATGATAATAATAATAATAGTTATAATAATAGTAATGACAATGATGATAAAAAGGATAATCATAATAACAGTGAAAATCATCTTAACAATGACAGTGATAACAGTACTAATACTGACGATAGTTTACCACTATGTAAGATTAAGAGGTAGCTATTGCTCAGTTCTGGTCAGCTGTTTTCACTTGCTAAAAAGTTTCCCTCAAATACTTTTTCCTGACACAAAGTCTTTATTTTAGGTACAGTAAAGATGCATATGAAGTGTTCATAGCATCATCATTCCCTATTGCATTTACAACTTTAAAAGGTTTTAGTGACCAACTGCTGAGCTGGTATGGTCAGCAATTTGAAGATTCTTACACCACTTGTGAAGATTATTCATCAGGATGTTTTCAAGTGAATGATCTGCTGCATTCAACTGCAAATGCTTCTTGGAGAGACTGTCACCCAGTCAAAAAAGTAGGGGTACCCAGGAAGTTCAGTCACACAGCACTGAGTAATGTCATTAATAATAAACAAGGAAAGAACATTCAAGAAGAGGCTTTACCTAATGGAGTGCAAAATGACTGTCCAATTTCTCATGGAAGTGCATCTGTTTCAAGATATAGCAAGAATTGGCCAATGGATGTGCAACCGGAAAACCAGTACATGGTGTCGGAATACAGTGATTTTGTTATGCCAGTCAAATCTAATTCTGTTTCACAAATATCAGAGATTTCCAGTGATAGCTCTCTTACCAGGATAAAAGATCAGAACTCCTTGGAAACCAGTGGTCTTGAAAATGGTATCGCTGAGAAGAGAACTGTAGATGCCTGCATTTCAAATGCAGAAATAGGAGTATTTACCATGTTCGAACTCAATCCTGCAGCAAGGCAACTCTTGCCTCATCTGGTTATTGGTATTAAATATAAAAGATGGAAATCAAAAGTCCCTGAACTTTGTATAAATGAAAGTGGAGCTTTTATTACTATTTCCAATTAAATAGTCAACTTTAAGGCAGTGTTCAACTTTCCAAGCGGTAACCAGTAAAATTTACCACCTGTAAATTAACAGCACTTGTTACCGCCTAAAATGGCCTGAAATTCTTGACAGTACAACAGCTATGTGAGTGTTTTACCAGTTTGAAAAGGAGAACACTGCAAAGGTGTATTGCACTGAAATGTTTTTCTTTAAGTATTTACTGAAATTCATGGAAAAGTCATTGTTTTAAGTGCACAATAACCATTGGCAGTACAAAGTAGTTATTGTCCAGTTGGGTACCTTGTTTATTGTTTTATAAATTCAAAATTGTGATAACAAAAAATGTCTTATTTTTTATTTACTAAATGGGTTACTTTGTTACTGGATCAATAAGTCAGAAAATGGCAGGAATAAAACAATATTCTACTTCCCATTTGAAGTGCCTTAGCTTGTCATTATTTTAACTCTATATTTATTTTATAATTTTTATTTCGTCATTTTGTCAGTCATATTACTTTCTATTTTATATTACTTCATTTTTCCATAATTTGCATGTTTCAGACAGTTGTTTGTACTGAAGTTTTGATACTGCTCAAGATTAAGGAATGTCAGTCAATGTCAGTTTAAGTGACTGCATACTCTGACAAATATCCAAAATTATACATCGCTTTTTAATTAACTTTTACCTTGCTTTTGTCTATTAATAGTATGAACTTATCAGATAGGTCTCAAATTACCAAGGTCTTAATTAACTACCGCATTTACTCTTAACTGAAATATATGTTATATGGTATACTTTCAGTTGCCTTGAGTGAAATATCAGTTTAAAATACTCAAATATAATATAAAGGACTAAAAAATCAAAGATGGATATTTTAAGAATGAACAACCTTAACTATATTGAGGTGGCTTGTTCAGTGTTCTTTTATTAACTTTCGTCTTCCCTTTTAGCTTGCTATGATCCAACCATCAAGTATCTAATTAATCAATCAATTGTTGGGTCAACAAGTTCCTGATAAAATGAAAAGTAGTCCTGAACCTAAATAGCGTAAAGCATGAAGCAAACTGATAGACTAGCTCTGCTATTTGCGGTGCCAGGAAACCTGTAATACTATTTGTTTTTATAATACAATAAACTCAAACTCAAACTGTTTTCAGGGAGGTGAGATCTAAGAGAAAAATATTCTGTTTCCATTATTGTCTGTAAATATAATACAGACAACTAAATTCACAGTCAACCAAAGGGTGAATCACTCTGTCATGTCTGTTATTATTTTTTGCGTTATTAGTTCCTTTTTGTATAAATGGAATGTAGACTGAAATGTGAGCTCACTAGAATATTTTTTCCGCTTCATTGAAGAAGCTACAACACGGCCCGAGTTGTAAATTCTCCCATCCTTTTCAGTAGGACAACTTCCCATGGTCAGCGGTCCCGATGTGGGAAGAAAAACAAAAAGGCTACGTGGAAGAGATGGTGGCAGCTGTTGACGAGTTGCAAAGTTAAGAATACTTCTTCTTCGATAATTTTGGGGCTTAAGGGGCTTTTCCCTCGCTTCATCCAGAAATAAGCCAAGCGTCGTATGGGAATGTGGAATTTCACAACCCCCTGCAAAGCAAAAACACAGTCTAATTGAAAGGAGCTGCTTTCAAAGGGTCGCTGAAAAAAATTTGTTCGTGTCATTCAACTACGTGGTCAAACTTATTTTATTTTTGAGTTTCAAGAACAGGAAGGCGAAAAATTTGTAAACTGGCATGTCGGCAGAGGTACAAAAGATGCCCTCTCAGGAAGACATGGAAGGAAGCAGAATAGAACTACGAACTTCATCTGGAACGGTTATTTGTTTGAATTTTTCTGAAAAAGATCAAACCTTACCAAGGATTGTACGTCTGTTTGACCCAGACACTGACCAAGCTCTGGTGTTTCGCTTAGAGGATGAAACGTATCGTGAACTGGATGCGGAATCTGCGGCAAATCTACAAGAGTTCCAACACCTGAATCATTGTCTCCATTGTAGTTGCTGCGATGGTTACGATGAATCGCCAAACGGGGATGTGCGAAAGGGAGACGAAAGGCATGAAAAACAGAAAGAAAAGTTACAGAAAAAACTGCGAGAAAGAAAAGCGAGTAATAAACAAGAAGAGGGAAACTGCAAAGGACATTGCCATCAAATTATCCAGTTACCAATTCAGGGATTGTCAAAAAGTATTAACGATAAAAAGGAGAAAAAGCTTAGTACTTCAGAAAAAGGTAATTGGTAATTTTATTTTTATTTTGTAATGAATGTAGAAGCCGTTCTCTTTGGTTGTGGTTAAATTAAGCAACGGGATATATTTCTTCTCGTAAGGGGAAATAAAGAAAGGTTTACTTTTTTTGTACCTGTAACTATTTTGGTGTTCACAACTTTAATTCATTTAAATTTACGAATTCTTGCCGGAATTTGTAAACTCGATTAAATTTCCTGTTTATGCATATTTTTTTTATTCATTGTCTTGGTGCGATTGCTTCCTCCCAACGGACAAATTATAGACAACCTATTTTTGCCTTAAAGCTTCCCATTTCTTTTCCCAAGAGCTTTAAGTTGCTACGTCGATCAACATGCTTTCTACAGAGTTTTGGTTTCGAGTTACTGACTAGATGATAATTCCTTCCCACAGATACCCTGTCGGATTCACGAGAGACAAGAGGTAAAATAAACGTACACGTGTTATTGTACCATTGAGTGCGTTCTTTACTGAGTGGCTGAGACTCGGATGACTAAAATTGATTTCTTTACCTCAGCTGCATGTAGTACCAGCATTTAAGACAATAGGGCTGGTAAAGAAGAATAAAAACACTTAATATTTAAAATTAAACAAAGCGAAAAAAATTATAAAAAAAACTTGATATGTCAATTTTAGCACAATGAAATTTCATCCCTTGTGGACCATATCGGCCTATGACCCTATTGCAAGGACTATGTTTACTGAAAGGGATGATTTTGGACCTGCTCCAGAAATAATCTCTTTGTATAAACTTGTGAATAATTCTATTTTCTTTACTATAGGTATGTTTTTTTTACCTTAGTAAGACTAGCCTTTACATGTAATTCAAATTACCCCATTGAACTGTGAGTGGATTCATAAGAAAAAAATAAACATGTAATGAAATGATAATTTTGTCCAACAAATAAGCTTTTCAATGAGCTAGTCTTAAAGCCACAATTTTGTTTAATTGTGGTAAGTATGAAATATAAGCAACCTGGGTTTTTCCTTGTAAGTAAACCTCAAGCTCAGCTTTCAAAAGTGTGTTAGTCATTCAGTGATAAAGTTGTGAGTAAGTCATTTCCTTGTCGATCAGTCTGTTCCTAACCTGATCAGTTCAGCTCCATATCTAATTGTACTGATGTGCCCTGAGGTTAGTGCAATTCTACATTGTTTTCACGCCAAACGAATTTCCAGAGATGAAGGCTTACAGGTTATGCTTTCTTACCAACAGTTTCGTATTCTGGCAAAGCTAGAGAATTGCTAATGACTGGCATTGCACTGTTATCACTGTTATAATGAAAGGATTTTCCAGATGGTAATGGCAAACCTACAAAGTGATGAAATGGCTATCTGCCATTCGTAACTTTCTTAGTAACAGGTTCTGCCTGAAAACTAGGCTTGCCTCAGATTAACAAATTGATGTCAGTTTTTTATGCGTCTGTCCTCTTATTGATGATAAATTGCGTCATAACATTGTCAAAGTGTTGTAGATCCACGAGCCGATAGGCGAGTGGATCTACAACAAACTTTGACAATGTTATGACGCAATTCATCATCAATAAGCGGACAGACGCATAAAAAACTGACATCAATTTGTTTTTTACAATAACAAAACGCGAAAAAGGTCAAATGAAGACTTAAATTAAAATTTTATGTGTCTGTACTCTTATTGATGATAAAAATTAGCCAATCAGCGCGCGAGAATTCGCTCAGTTATTGTAAAAACTGCAATTTACAATTTAAGCCTCATTGCATGATACCCATTGTTACATTGTTTGTTCTACTTACTATCAGTAACTGACAGTAGTTAGGATTCATGATATTAACTTCCGTCAAATGCACCCATCATTTGTTTTGACAATTCTCTGAACCATGCAGTATTTATTTTTAATTCTGTAGCATGCAAATACCTCTTATTTTGTTATTTCCTAACCACCACTGACAACCATGTTAAGTGATTGGGGACCAGTTCTAGTTAAGTTCTATTGTTAAAATAAATACTATGTCCACCATTATCATTGTCAAGGGGGGGTGGGCTGGGTGAATTGGTCTGGAAAAGAAGTTTTTAGCATTATTAAGGGGGTGGGCTGGATGAATTTGCACAACGACAATTTTTTCAAGTCTATCAGTGTGTTTAATTTTTACCTAATTTTTCCCAAGTCAGATAAACTACCCTTATCTTAATGCTCAATTTTATGCATTGCCTCCTTCCCCTGCTCTTACCCTTGTCAAAAATCAAATAATCATTACCTGATTTAAATACTATTGCCAAAATACTAAAATAAATTTAAATACTAAATACTAACTAAGGATTAGTTTTAAATTCAGAAATTTCTCGTTAACAATGTAACATTTAAATTTTTTATTGTTTAACATTTTTCAGCTGTTAAACAGATGGATAATGCATTGTCACTTGAATAAAGATTTGTTAAATTGACATCTAGTTTGGAGCCAGTCAAGAAAGATTGTCAAACACTTCCTATAAATACAAACAATTTGAATTCCAAAGGAGCATTGTTGTCACTGTGGTTAACTCTGTTATTTTGCAACTACAAAGACAAATTGCAGTGCTCAAAACTCCTTTCTTCAAAAATAATTCTAGCCAAGACTACAATTGAATTTGACACGTGTTATGTGTAATTGGAAAACAAGTGCATAACATAAGGCATGTACTGTTAGTTATCACTAAAATAATGTTCATCATTTTTGCTGGTAAGCCATCTGATGGCAACTTTAACTTGTTAATGTAGTAGCTGTATTTTGATAGTGCTATTAATAATAATCACAAAATGATCTGATTTGTAGTATGAGAGGAGGATAATGGTAGCAAGGTCTTCGTAATGCTCTGTTGCTGCTTATGAAATCAGTCTTTTGTTTGTTGAGTATTTATAAATTTTTGTACATTTTGGTGTGGATAAATTTCTTCCCACCCTATTATGTTTCTTTTTTTACCAAGACCATTTCAACAGAGTACTGAAAAATTTTGTTAAGGTCCTCTCAGTTAAGTTTCTTCTTTCAATAATCCTTCCAAATGAGCTATCAGCTGCAAAAAATTTTCTTTTAAGAACTGTATTTGTAAAATGTAGGGCAATAATTTCTGTACCTAAATTCAGTACTAGGACTCTTGTTATGATGATTGTGCCATATCTGTCGTGTTTTATGTTAGTGGTGCGACGTCTTGCAATTTGAACTCATTCAAGTGCATTTATTTTTTACCAGTTTGTGAGTAACAAGTAAGTCAGATATGGGTAACATTCAATGCAGGACTATGATTTATTATTTTTTAGTTTTGTAACAAATCCTATCATTGTAATCCTATTGATTAGTTGCTATAATTATTTATGTTTTGTCAGGGAAAAAGATGACAGAGGATCTTAAGATCCAAAAGGCTCCTGAGGTATGAAATCTGAATAAAGAAAGAATACAAGTAGTAAATATTCTAATATTATTAGAGCACGGTTGCAGTTGCTCAAGAAATTTGAGCAGTTGGTTCCTTGGGGTTGTTACCATAGAGGTTTGATACAGCACAGCAGCTGTCTGCAGAAAAAAAATGGTTACATGTATATTTAAGAAGACAGTTGCTGAAGACAGTTGCTGATGGAAGTTGGTTGCTTGTGAGGAATGTTGGCTTGGAGATACAGTACATTAGTAGGCTGTGGTTGAATGTCATAAACATAATAATAATAATAATACTAATATTGAAATCTGAAAGTTGAAATCCGAGGAGAATGGAACTGCTCAATGTCCTGTCTTAATGACTCAGAGATCTAGGAAATGGGACTCAATGGAACATGCTGTGGACCCTCCTAGAAACTTGCACCTTTGGTGCTCGTTTAGGAACTCCAGAAATTCCAGATCTGCGCCTGACTACTACCACTACCACTACCACTACTACTACTTAGAACTAATAATATTAATAATAATAATAATAATAATAATAATAATAAAAAATAAGAATAATGTTTGCCACATTGCATCACCGTTGTTTAACATTTCATTTCATTTCAGCCAACCCTAAACAATTTTGGCAGTAAGTTAAATCTGCTAAGAAATCTCTTTTACCAATAGCATTTCTGTACTTTCCCCAGGTTGAAGCAACAACTTGTACAACAGTAAGGATATCATGGGCTGGTGAAGTCACCAAGAACAACCATCTTTCAGGCTGTACCTTCAACCTGCAAATGTTTTCCAAGTCATCACCTTTTCGCACAATTTATAGGTACACTGGTGCATCATACCTATGGCATTATTTTATCATTTTTGTTATTAATGTAAAATTTACTCTGTTTTATAGTGGACCTGACAAAGAATTTACAGTTAAAGATCTTAAGCCAGGAACGCAGTACAAGTTCAGGTATTGATTAAAGCTGCCTATTTATGCCAATATGATATTTTATTCCCAAATAATATTGAGGGTTGCCAACAGCATGCTGATTCTGTATTGACCATAGAAAATCTGAGATGTGATGTGGTCCTTTGAGTCCAGGTCTTCAGTGTGACCCTTTAAGACATGTTATTTAGTGAGGTTTGAAAACTTAATCAAAATGTCTGTTGACTAATATGGCTGGAACTCCAAATTGCTGACAACTTTTCATATTAAACAAAATACCGGTATGAAATCAAAGGAATAACTTTGCATCAGAGGATAAAATAATGTCTGCAAGCTAAGAAAATGTTAAAGGCATACATGTTAAAAAGTATACGTAGTAATAAAAAATATGGAGAACAGAGACAATGTCCATGATTGTAAAACACAGATGACTATGGGACTGATTTTCTTTTGTTCAAGCCATTTACTGTAAGGGAAGTCACTTTGTATTCATTTTGATTACTTGATGGATGATATGATTCCAGATTGCTCGCTGAAAATGGAGAGTATAAAGGAGAGTATTCTCCTGAAGCCACTTGTGATATGCCATGCTCAGTACCTGCCACTCCAACAGAGCCACACATTGCAAAAGAAGCAAAGACAAGTTTCACCCTTAAGTGGACAGTAAGTCGTCAACTGACACTGAGTCTGGTAAAGATTGACAGGGGCCACTGGGAATTCAGGCCAGAAAAATAAATCTGATATCAAACCAAAAGTGGAGACACAGTGGAGTGCCATTAAGCACGTTGGATTTCTGAGTAGGAGGTTTGGAGTTTGAGCCCTGGTGAATCTGGCACTGTGTTGTTTCCTTAGACAAAAAGCTTAACTCCACTGTCTCTCTCCTTCCTGGTGTATATATAGGTACCAACAAAATGATGCTAGGGGTAACCCTTCAATGGAATAGCATCCCATCCAGGGTTGGGGGGGGGGGGGGGCGGATAACAATACTGCCAGGCGCTTCATGCTAATGAAACTGGGATAAGCTCTGGCCTTGAAACATATGACCTGACAACATGTTAAATAAGTTAAGAGATGATAAGTTTTTTAGACATTTTCTAGTATTATTTTCCTTGTTAGGTTGATTATTAATGATGTTATGTGGATGGTGAAGAAAATATTTGAGAATGTTTGTTTGTAAGAAGATCTTTTAACACCTGATTTCATCACTGGCAAATGTCATAAAACCTGCCACCACTGAGAGTCTCTTCAACTCATAGGCTCCTGAGGATAATGGCGCTTCTATCACGTCATATAAGTTGGAGTGGAATAAGGGTAAAAAAGGAGGCCCATTTGAGGAGATTTATTGTGGTCCACAGCGGCAATACAAGCTTTCACATAAGCTTCCCCCTGCGACGCCCTGCTCCTTCAGAATACAGGCCTTCAACAGTATTGGTGCCAGGTGAGTCTCAATTATTAAGAACAGGGTTCGCACAGTCTTGAAAAGTCCTTAAATTTTAGGGGGAGTCCTTGAAAAGTCCTTGAACTCAATTTATCCTTGAAAAGTCCTTGAATTTCTTTACAAGTCCTTGAAAAGTCCTTGAATTTTCTCAACCTTCGAATGCGGTGGAGTCGAAACCAAAGTTGCATTGCATTATTGTTCTTTTTCTGATGTCAAGGAACTTGGAACACGGCAAAATAAGCTAACTAAGGATAACAGCAAGTCAAGTGCGAGTCCAAATGCGAGCCAAAACAAAATTGACCAGCGGTTGTGTATGTAATTTTATGGTCTTGTGCATGTTACATGTATTTTTTGAGTCATTCTATCGTTTGTGCTTTGGTGGGCTCTTCCGCAGCAAATAATGCCAGGAAAGTTTTGTGTTAACACTCGTTGGTTATCAAAGACAGAATATAAATGGGTCAGGCAAGTAAAAGATGATTTACATAAAGCATTTTGCATTATGTGCAACAAAACTATCAACTTAACAAGGATGGGTGAGATTGCATTACGCTCACACATGGCGGGAAGCACGACTGGGGAAGCAACTACTGTATATTTCAAAGGAAAAGGATCTGAAGGTCAGATGAGCACTTCTTTGGCAACTCAAAATGGCAAAAATGTTGATACTGGGAGCACTAACGAAGATACCATGATGAGCATTCCCTCATTCAGGAGTGCAACAGGTTTCCGGACCACTTCCCAGCTTTTGGTTCTGAGAAGGTTTCTAACTTCAAACTCAGTACTGACAGATTGGATGAACTGTTTGGCACTTAAATGAACACTGAGTCATACCAGAAGTTGTTTAAAGTGGTACAGCTACTTTTAGTCCTTTATCATGGTCAAGCTTCGGTTGAGAGAGGTCAGTAGATAAGGAGTTTGAGGTTGAGAATCTGTCAAATGAATCACTTGTGGCCCAACGAATTGTGTGTGATCATATTGATACAGTTGGTGGCATTTTGCCAGTTGATGTACCAATCACTCAGTCGTTGCTTACCTCATGTGCTTCAGCTAAAAAATGGTATGAAAGGTATCTGGATAAACAAAGACAAAACAAGAAATCAGAAGAAGGAAATCGAAAGAGGAAGTCTTTGTTGCATGAAATTGAGGAACTGAAAGAAAAGAAGAGGAGATTGACTAAAGACATTGATTCTTTAGTTAGGTCAGCGGATAATTTGACCGAAAAGGCTGAATCAACTGGAATTAAAGGTTTCATGACACAGTCAAATTCTCTCAGGAGAACTGCCAAAGAAAAGACCAGTGTACTGAACAACGTAGAGAATGAGATGGAGCAAAAACCTGTGGCCTTGAAAACCTGTTAGTTTGGAATATGCGTATGTCTATTTGTATTTGCCATCCCTAAAATTACATTCCTGTTTGGGGTCCTTGAAAATCACATTTGATCCTTGAAAAGTCCTTGAAAAGTCCTTGAAAAATGGTTGCAATTTTTTGTATGAACCCTGAAGAACAATCTTGTTTTGTTCAAGGAAGTGTGGACAGTAATATGAGAGCTGGGTATTGTTAAGTAAGGTTTGTCCTGAAAATTGTCAAATATGTAGGATATTCCTTACAGTTTCAATAGAATGATAAAATGTTTTATTCTTGATTTGTACTACTATTTCTATGCAGCAAGTTCAGCAAGGAGCTGAAGTGTTTTTCAAGTGCAGGAGCGCCTTCCACACCCACTGCACCCAGTTTAGACAGAGCTGGTGTCAACTTCCTTGATCTGCAATGGAATGAACCAGAAACCAATGGAGGTAACTTAAAACTAG
>OX453274.1:1982500-2217500 GCA_949710005.1 Ricordea florida
CATCTTTGTTTCTCTTTGAAATTTGTGGTCTTGTGCCTTTGGAATAATGTGTGCGCTTTCTTCTGATTTCCCTTTGTTTTTCAGTGGTCCAAGGTAGCGAGAATCAGAACCTTAGCTGTAGCGCCTGGCCAAGCCAACCCTCCATGCTTATCCAAAACACATAAAAGTCAGCCAGACTCACTTGATCTTTACTGGGGTGAGTGCTTTTGAATTGCTTCTTCTGTTTTAAGAAAGTGAGTGATAGTTTACAAGGTCTTTTTTTTTTGACTCATTACAGCATCTTGTCAAATAAAAAAATTCTTGCTTTTTATAGTTTGTTTTATATTTTACCTAGTTATGACTGATTCAGTTTTCTACAGTATACCATTCAAATTTTTCTATCACCCGCTTTCGTAAAAAATAGGTTCTTTTGCCAAACATCCGTCATTAGTCAAATTGTTAATACTTTCTTTTCATGCATGTAGTTTGTACTATATACAGTTTTACAACCATTAAGTGCCTTAGATCATATTCATATGTATTTTGTCCTATATATTAATTAATTATTATAATTATTATTATTATTTTTAATATCAGTGTTTAACTGGTATTGTACTCTGTAGATCCACCTAACTATAATGGCGGTGCTGTTATATCTGGTTATATCTTGGAAATGGAGAAACCGTCAACAAAAGGTATCAGCATGTTTCTATTTAAGAAATAGAAAACATGTACCGTGTTTTTATCGAGTTTTAGTATAAATCTACTAGCGTTCTATCACAAATGCCGTGCTCTGATTGGCTACCCTACCCACTATCTATTAAACAATTAGATTGTGAGCTCGAGATTTCTATCGCGCGATAGTTGACGAGGGCGCAGCCCGAGTCAACTATCACGCATAGAAATCGAGAGCGAATAATCTAATTGTTTTAGTATAAATCTACTAGTCGTTCAAAACTTTGTCTTTTCTGGAATAGTCTCGACCGGTAAACTGTCTAAATCTTCTTCACGGACTCTTCGAAAACGTGAAGAAACGGCCGCCATTACGCTACTCACTATCTATCACAGAATAGATAGTGGGTAGCGTAGCCAATCAGAGCGCGGCATTTGTGATAGAACTCGAGTAGATTTATACTAATCTGTGATAGATAGTGAGTAGCGTAGCAGTGTGCCCTTGCTAACAAAATGGCGGCCGCTTCTTCACGTTTTCGAAGTGTCCGTGAAGACGATTTAGACAGTTTACTGGTCGAGGCTGTTCCAGAAAAGACAAAGTTTGAACGACTAGTAGATTTATACTAAAACAATTAGATTATTCGCTCTCGATTTCTATGCGTGATAGAATTCTCGAGCTCATAATCTAATTGTTTAATAGAAACATGAGTGGAAGTTTGGGAGAACGAGAAATGCTGTGGGAAAACGAGCCGCGTATTTTCTTAGGACTGTTTTCTAAAGCGCTATTGGAATAGTGGTAGAGGCTGTGTTTTCTAGGAGGAACGGGATGGTTCAGTATGAGGACTTATGTGATGGGGAGCGGGGGGGGGGGATGAAGAAGTCACCAGTCGGTGACCACCAGTGGGTTGGAGGAGGAGGAAGGGGACAGGGGGGTGGAGGGAAGGGAGAATTCAACATGACCACCAGTCTGAGTGGTAAGGGTGTGGTTTAATTTAGTTACTAGTTTAAGGGGGGGGGGGGGTGGGGGTTTGAAGGATCTCAGCCTGATCACCGTCCTGAGGAAAGGAGGCATTGGAGAAGGGATGATTTAGTATAATATCCACCTGTTAGAAGGAATTTAGCGAGTGGTTCAATATAGTCACTATTTTTTTTTGAGCGGGGGTGGGGGTGGTGGAAAGTTATGTATGGCTACCAGTCTGACGGCAGCGAAGTGAAGGGTTCCGTATGACGGCAATTTTGATGGAGTGTGAAGGGTGTGGTTTATTTTGGTCACTATGTTAAAAGGAGAGGGTTTGATATGACTAGCAGGCTTGAGGAAGGGGCATTATTGGTGGGGGGGGGGGGATTCAATAAGACCAGCAGTCTGGCTGGGGGTGGGGTGGGGGGGCAGTACATTGAGTTGACAAAATTTAGCTGACTCCGCTGTGTATATGTGTTGCAGAGTTTGTTGAGATTCATCACCTTGTAGATAACGAGTGTACTGTGGCAGGGCTGCTTCCAGGAAGAACGTACTCATTTAGAGTGCGAGCAAAAAATGAAGCCGGGGTAAGACATGAACCTACACTCTATATGTACCATGGATATTAACGACACTATAAGATCTGTAAAGAAAATGGAATAGTGACATGGCAAGAAAGCTTTTTTTCAGTTGAGCAATATGAAGAGGCAATTTGTAATGGAAATAAAGCGAAATATAAAATGCCACCTTTTGGGTGATGATGACGATGAAAAGAGAACTATGTGGTTTATTTTTTCCTTGGTTTAAATTATGTTTTCCTTTATTTGGTATGATGTTGTATGATAAAGAGTTTGAAACACAGGAAAATAAAATTTAAACCAAGGACAAAATTGAACCACAGCATTTACATTCAAATTTGTGCCGCGTAATGTTGCATAGCTCCAGAAAATAAAGGTTAAGGAAGGGTCATGAAGCGGTAAAATAGGAATTGGGATTGGCCGGGTTTTCCCTGAGAAAATGTATTTAAGCCACTGGGACTGGGATTCGATCATTGGGAATGGGATTTTTTTTTATGAATCTTGCCAGTGGGAATGGAATTTGAGCACTGGGAAGTGGGATTTCGAAAACAAAATGCTTCTTGATCAATTGCTCTTATAGTTTGACTATGTTTAATTTTTGTCTTCACAGGTTGGTAAAGTATCACCAGTGTCGCACATCAGCACTGCTCCAGGCGCCCCGGATGTGCCCCGCCCTCCTGACACCATGTGCCGGTCAGCGGCAGCTATAACTGTATCATGGGAGGTAGGCTATTCAAAAGAATTGAATTTTTTGTAAACGCACGGAGCAGGTTTTTATTTAGTGTAGAACGAGTGCGAGTCTGTGAATCAACTTTATTTCGGCGGGAAAACGTCACACCTGTCGACAAAGAAAATCTGATTGTTGCAGCAGGTTTTGAAGTGTGTAACTCTTTGCATCCGTGAAGTTGGCTCGAACTTTCTCAGTCGATTCAGCTCTATTAATCTCTGCCTTCGGGTTTATTAAGTGGAAATTCCAGGAAGTATCAAGTCTTAGTATACAAAAAAATGGTTCATCAAGCGGCTTGATAAATGCAGGAGCCCATCACCAGGAGCCCATCACCAGGAGCGTGATTGTACGGTACATCCTGCCATCAGCACAGTCATAAAACTGTCTATTTTTGGATCCCGATTTCCCGCGAAAAGCAATTACCATGATGACTGCCACAGAAGCGAAAAATATGGCGGAAAAACTAGTGGCACAGTCCGTTTTCTGTACTTACGTGGTCCAAGACAGCTTAAACCATTCCTATCCTTACGATAAAGAAGCCGATCGTGCAATAAAAGCAAATTTAATAAAAGTAATTACTAAGCCACAAACCGTGTTTGAATTTCTGGCATCGTATTAAGTCGACTTGAGCTCCTTCAGTCTTATGAGTATTCAGTGTGAGCCATACAGCGTTTTCTTGCACGTTACTTTGTCCAGTGACATAATAAAATCTCACATTGTGATTGCTCAGAAAAGACACCCTTTGTTTGTTTCGCGGAAAAAGAAAATCTAAAAATAGACACTTTTGCGACTTTGCTGATGGCCAGACCCAGTATGGGAGAATCACGCTCCTGGTAATGAGCTCCTGATAAATGTAAGTTTTACTGCCGTACTACTAAAGGGAAGCTAACTTTGGAAAGCATTACGGTGGTAAAACTTGCATTTAGCAACTAGTTTGATAAACCATTTATTTTTCGTGCCTTTCAATTTCCCGCTGACACAACAATTTCTTTAGAAAGTAACTCCTTCATACTTATAGTCGTTGCATTTCGACGAAAAAAAGAATTGAAAATTTTCCTGTCAGAATGCCTTTCCGTTGTCATATTCTCCTTGAAATCTTGCGTCTTTTCTTGTGTATGATGATAGTGTCCGGCAGAGAATGGGACACCTGTGACAGGTTACACACTGGAATGGATGGAGGACGGAACGTTTACTGAGGTACGGAGTTATGCGCCTTCTCTTGATCAGGGTAGCGATTCCCCTGTATCACCTGGTTGATAATTTTGTCAGTTCTCTTCAACTGACTGCTTGGCTATGTATCGGTATAGTAGGGGGAAGTTTCATAACGATCAGGTTCGCTACTGAGAGGGCTACAACTTGTCTTTGACCAGTAGATCTGCAGAGATCGCGTACATTTTTAGCGCTAACGTTTTGAGCGTTTTTTTACGCTTTTGATGCGCGATCCTACGTTGGTAAACTTTCTACAAGTCTCAGCTCACTTGATTATTTCTGTTTCAATTCTTTGTTCCAGCTCTATAGTGGTCCTGACAGAACGTGTGAAGTCCGTAAAGGAATCAGTCCAGCCAGCTATTACTACTTCAGAGTTAAGGTGGGTACAGTGGCAGAGACAGAAAAGTGGGGGCAAAATGAGGGTGCCACCCTACTTCCTCGCAGACCTCCCCCCCCCTTACCACTGTTTGGTGCGAAAGTATCCCGCGCATTTGGCGCTTGTAGGCAGTTGAAAAGGACTGAGCTCGAGTGCACGTGATGTTCAAGGGGACCTGTTCAACCAGAAACAGGTTTTTTTTCATAGCAAACTGGTTAAGCCGGTCAGAACAGACGAATTGAAAGTGTCCTGAAATTGTGATTCCCAATCCTCTGCTTAGTGGCTCGCCTCTTCCGTAAATTCCACTCGGGCATTTCCTTCCACTAGTTAAGAGTGTTGCTGTGTTCCAGGCCCTCAGCGCTGCTGGTTCCAGTCTGTGGAGTCCAGTCAGTACCTGCCAAACCCCAGCTGCTTCACCGTCGGCTGTGACGTCAGTGAAAGTGGTAAGCATAGCAAGTTATTAAGTTCTTAGGAAGTCCATTTGGTATAATCCCACAATAACATTAAGCTATACTCGCTGTTAAAATTAGTTCCTGGAAAGCCGATAAGCTCTAATCCAGGATCCTCCATCATCTCTTACTCGTTTCAACAGTAATTCAAAAATTAATGTAGATATATTTAACAAGTAGAATAGATTATGGGCTCGAGATTTCTATGGGGTGATAGAAATCTCGAGCTCATAATCTAATTGTTTTAGTAAAAATCATAACAAACAAATCATGTGTCGGTGAAAGAAAAAAAAACACCAAAATACTCAATCTTCCTGCGAAACGTTCGCTAAACGCGCATATACGTCGCCATTTTGAAAACGATCTTCAACCAGGTGGTGCTGTCTAATGAATGATAGTCTGCAGTAGCTCAGCCAATCAGATTGCGGCATTTGCATTAGTCTACAAGTAGATTTTTACTAAAAAGTTTTGGCTTTGGTGGATCTGGTGTGCACTGTTTGCAGTGCCACTTATCAGTAACATAAACTCACTTTTTCCAACGCGGTGCGCAGATACAGCAATCATCTTCACACGTGCGCCTGCGCTGGAAACACCCGAACAACAATGGCGCTGCTATTACGTCATACAATGTCGAAGTGGCCGGATGTAAGAACATCAGTTTTGACGTCGTAACAGGAGAGGGGTCTGGGAATGAGGATGACACCTCTGTCACTCAAGAGTATGACATCACTGAACTCCACCCTAACACCTTATATAGGTAAGTTAGCTTAGTCTGCTGTCACTCAGCATTGTCTCATTCGCTCGTCTAAAGTACCGATGCATCACTTCTTCTCGGCACCTTCTTTTCCACTTGTGCTTGTCTTGGTCTTGGTCTTGGTCTTGGTCTTGGTCTTGTGTCACGACGTTTCGGCAATCCTGCCCTCCTCAGGTGACTGTCAAGGCCAAGACAAGCACAAGTGGAAAAGAAGGTGCCGAGAAGAAGTGATATAGAATACCACGTGCGCCCAACTCAAGAGTCTATCAAGAAAGTACCGATGAAACGTTTAACTCCCACTGTAGCCTAAAATGGTTAAGTTCGTTTGAGTTTGAAAATTTGTGTTTCTTTGTGTGGTTATCTAGGTATGTAAGTTCAGTCCTCTATTACTCAGATTAAACATTCATTCCTTCTTAAGTTAAAACGAATAACTACAAGTTATCCGATAAAGTGAAACGTTTAACCGATTAATAATCGGTTAAACGTTCAACTTCCATGCTTTGTTCACATTGAAGCCTAAAGTTATGAAGTTCTTCGTAGTTTGAACATTTTGTACTTCACTGTGTTGTTTGTTATTTCAAATTTAGTTTGTACACCGAGGGGAGGCAAATCGATAATCAAAGGCATCCTGTGGTGAGCTCGTGGAGCAAAAATGCAGGGTTGTCACTAGGGGCCGGGGATTTCCCCCGGCTACTCGGAGCCTAACCCCCGGCTACTTTTGTCCTTAAATTAAACCAAAACGTGTTGTGTGTGTGTGTGTGTGTGGGGGGGGGGGGGGGGGGAGACATGACCGCTTGCGACTTCCCCGGCTACTAACAACAACTACCCGGCAACTTGAAATCTTAGTGACAACCCTGAAAAATGGCCAGGTGTCATGTCCTGCTGCACGTTTCCGAACCTGAGCCGAACACTCAAAAATCACGTGGCGTATTCCAAATTTTGATAGGCCGCCAAATAAGAACCTTTTGAGGATCTTAAGATGATTGGGTTCCAAATATGTTATTGTTTACGCGTGACATCCTGATTCCCCCATCCACCACAATAACTCTTGAGCTAAGCCCCACGAGCTAAAAATGGTATCACACCTAGGGGCAAATAACGATATCGGCACACGTGTGATATAACTGTCGGGGTAGCGGTTTTATCAATTTGTTATCTCTCGGTAGTTGGTATACCACTTGGTTTGTTACATTAAGAGGAAAATTACATACTCCCTTGGAGATACGAAATATCTCTTCTCTTGCCTCCATCCCCTGAAAAAGACTAGCAGTAAGCAGTCGAAACGTCGCGACCACCACCCAAGTGACTCCGTCGTGAGACCATAGAACTAATTTATATTATCATTGAAGTTACCACGATGAATAACAATCTTTTCCATAATATCTTTTCTCTTGTTGAAAAATTTCGTATCTCTTCGCGGCCGTGTAATATCCTCTATATCTTCAAATGTAAATACTTGTTCCGGGAAAAGGATAAGTATTTGTAAAGAAGACAGTAATCTTCATTTTTCATTCTATAGAATTCGTGTTCAAGCTGTGAACAAGATAGGCTGTGGTCCCTTCAGGTGAGAGACTTAAGCAAAGGAATATTGGTTTCGAAATTCAGTATGGCTTCCCGCGACGAATTTAGCATTAAAATCAGGCATCAATAAAATTTGTTTTGTCTCAATGTTTATCAGCCAAATTTGAGGGTAGAGTGTGTTGTCAAGGATTTCATTGTTGATTTATTGTAAAAGTGTCGTTTTTTTCTTGTTCATAGTTCCACCGTCTTCGCTTCCACTGGTGATCTTCCACCTCCTGCGCCCACGTTAGAACTGGGCAGTGCCTCGTACCAGAGCTTGAAGCTGAGATGGATGTCACGCGGTAGCGGTGTATCCTACACACTGCAGATGATGGACAAAAATGGCGGGTGGGTTGGGTAACGTTCTGTATATTACACTTACCCATAATAGTCCCATGTTTTTGTGTGTTGTGTGAGAGCATTGAGGAAAAAGATAATCTAACGTAATCATAACACGAAGAGCTAACCGTCGGTTGCTTACTAAGCGTACAAGAACATTTTTCGTTTTCATTTATTAGTTTATTATGAGATTGTGATCACTATAGTTCGATTGTTTTTGTTCTTTTTAGATATCTCACGCCTTTTTTCCAGCTTTTACTGAGCAATACTTGGCAACAACGTAATATTTGCACCTGTTGTAGTAAATGTAGTGTATACTATGTGATGTTCATTTTAAGAGTTGATAGTAGTTTTTTTTTCTCTACAGCTTCAGTACCGTGTTCAATGGTCCTTCCACGTCACACAAAGTTGGAAAATTACAAGAGAGGACTGAATACCAGTTTCGTATCCAGGCGAGCAACGAGGCGGGGCCTGGGCCCTTCTCTGAGTTGGTTTCTTTTAAGACCACCGCACAACCTCCTAATATGGTAAAAGGTACGAGATTAAGTTCTTTTTTAGCTTCTTTTTCGACGAAATGTTTTTATAGTTTCTAAAATTTTGTGAGTTATTCAATCACCCATACACTCTAGATATTAATTCTAAGTTTTACCACTTCCTCCATGGATTCAGTTGTTGTACCGTACTAAATAACATATACAAATTATTTTATTAAGTAATGGTCCGGCGAAAAGGTAGGCGGAGGTACGGCAAAGTTCATTTGCGAAGTGCGAACAGTAAATTCCATTGAAATCGCTTCATCTCATCGGCTAATACCAAAAAACCCCCCCAAAAAAACAATGAAAAAATAAAAAAAAAACGTCATTTTTGGACGTTGTCTTTTCCATATCCCTATTTTCTGTCTCTCGGCCAAATTTGGCTTTTACTCTACGCGCCAATTAGCACCACAAATTGACTGCCACTATTGCCGAGCACTATTGTTTTTCTGCCTGCTTCTTAGCTGGACCATTACTTAACTCAGTGTACGTTTTTGTTGTATATGTTACAGGACTTAAGGCAGAGAACATTAGTTCATCATCTCTGGCTGTAAGTTGGGAAGCCGTGGCCGCTGTCAGGAAAGGCGAATCCATTGAGTACATTCTACAAAGCCAGTGTGCAGGCAAGGATCAGGACTTTGTACAGGTCAGTCTGTATGCTGTACTTAAACTGGATCATTTCATTAGTGGCAAAACGTTTATCTCGATTGTTAACTGTACTTGACTTTAGCATGTCAACTATTCCCTTCTCTCACCATCAGGTGTACAAAGGGCCTGGCACTAGCTTTCAACTCGACTCTTTACCAGCTGCATCCGAGTTTCGATTCCGAGTTTGCGCAGTGCGACTGATGAATGCGCCATCCGAGTCCCCAGGCCCCCTGCTCAAAGGAGTCTTCTCGTCCGAGACGTCAAGCCGAACCATGTCCCCGCGGAAAAAGAAAATCTCCGAGAGTGGTTCAGTTGGTAACAGCCGTCAACCAGAGGAGGCCAAGCCTAGTAATCTAACACTGACTGACACACAGTGGGCAATAGTATTCTTTGTCATGTTCTTTTTATTGACGGTTGGTGTGGCATTTTTGCTTGCGTCCTTGTTTGGTGTCTCGGACTAGATTCGTGAATGGATGGACTTGGCCTTGACCATTTTTGCGAAATGAGTGGATTCTGGTAGAGTTAGTAAAATCGATTTTCTAACTCATTGACTTAATTAATTTAATGTAGTTACTCTTAACATCATTTTACCGTATAATTACAACACTGTTCCTGTTAATGGTGGCATAAGGGCATAATTCCTCTGTGGTCAGATTTTAGAAGTCGAAATAGGCAGTTTCAGATGAAGGGAGTATCAAGTCGTTCAGTTATACTGGTTGTTTGACGTTTTAATGACGAAAAATTGAGCTGAGGTAGAGGATGATAGGATTTGAGTTGAGCCATACAGGCGCTCTCATGCTAATTCTTTCACTCTGATTTGTGTTGCGATTCCCCCTAGTGACAACGTAACATTTCTTTGCATACTACCTCGGGGAATTTGCTGTCTGTTTGGTTTAAGACCCACCCCTCCCCCAGTTCCTCCACACCCTCTCCACAACCTCCCCTCCCCTCCGGCTGGTAATTGTCTCTTCAGAATTCTCGTCAAATTGGTTGAATGTGTTTCGGTATTGTTGGGAGAATTTGTATACTGATCGAAATCGGGATGACAGGATTACAACCGCCCAGGTTCATATTCTGTCAAACGTATATAGAATGCGCTTTTAGGAACAAAACGGTTTCATGAGAGAACAGTTGCTTGAACTATCAGAAACATTGAAGCGCCTGTCACCCACGGGTAATGGAGACCAATGTACGAAGAAAATTGAATTAGGGAAGTTACTGTAATCGATACAACAGTTCCTGCAACCACCCTTCCCTTGCCGACGAGAACAACTAATTCTCTCTCCCCTCCCTTACGATTGACAACACTGCCACTCTTGAACTGAAATCTAGACCTTCATTTGACCGTGTGTTATATTATGACGGTTTTCAATTCACCGTCGATAGCAATTCCTTGACTGTTTTGGTTTTGCACTGCCCAAATTGATGGATGGTGATTGGCTGCCATACCAACCAATCATTGGTCAAATTTAAGCCAGTCGTGACTGGAGCGTTTTGTCACGTGTCTTTGCTTTGCGTTCTGATTGGTTCATTTGACTGTTTGTATCCTTTGACTGGCCAGAGTTATCACTTTAGTGTTGCTTGTACCACGGTTATTTCGGCAGTGTAGCAGCTAAGGTATCTTCTAATTGGATACTTAAAACAATAGATTTCAATCGTCACTATTATTTAACATTGCTTGGGGGTTTGGGTAGCGAACCAATTGCCTTAGGATCTTAGGACAGCTGCTACACGACCTGGTTATTTGATCACCGCTCTGATACCCATTACCGTGTAAGCATCGTAGGGAACTGGTCTTATATCCCTGTAAGTAACATAGGTGCAATATACCATTGTTTAGGAAACAACTCTGAAAATAGTATAAGCATAATGGAGCGTGGGGTTCTACAGAAATGTTACAATGATTTACCTTTTCTTGTTTGTGCAGCAAGTGAATAGTGACAAAGTTAGACTGTGAGCAATCACAATTTCACGTTTTTGAAAATGTTACTATGCAAGTGATAAAAAGAGGCAGGGAATGGAAACATCGTGGCGTTCGTGCCCCGAGAATCAGGAGACAGTGACTGCTCCCAGACTAAAATAGTTTGTAAATGTTGTGTTCCTTTACCATGAATAGTGAGTTACTTAACGGAAAGAGTTCCTGACAAAGTCAATAGGAAGAAGAGATATATTTATTTTTTAGATGTTTAGACGTTGTAAGATAATAAGTAGAGCTATTGTACAGAGAAGGTTGCCTTATTTAACAATGTACTCTGTCCTTCATGTAAAATGCCACCAACCTCAACCTCCCAGGGACTGTGGGAACGAGGTGGGTTAAATATATCAAACATAATGCACAATAAATAATATGAATTAATGATAACGATGATCTAAGGGACTATTCCTTTCCTTATAAAACCTAAACAGACAACCGCACTCAAGCCTAAGGTGAATAGACATCAGTTAAGAACACTGCTGCTGTAAATAGCTCTCAAGTGGGACAATTCCCCATAATATAAGGTCAGTAGAGAACTCAAGTAGGGAAATTCCCCTTAGTATGAGGTCAGTAGAGATCTCAAGTAGGGGAATTCCCCATAATATGAGGTCAGTGGAGATCTCAAGTAGGGAATTCCCCATAATATGAGGTCAGTAGAGATCTCAAGTAGGGGAATTCCCCATAATATGAGGTCAGTAGAGATCTCAAGTAGGGGAATTCCCCATAATATGAGGTCAGTGGAGATCTCAAGTAGGGAATTCCCCATAATATGAGGTCAGTAGAGATCTCAAGTAGGGGAATTCCCCATAATATGAGGACAGTAGAGATCTCAAGGACGGGAATTCCCCATAGTATGAGATCAGTGGAGATCTCAAGTAGAATTCCCCATAATATGAGGTCAGTAGAGATCTCAAGTAGGGGAATTCCCCATAATATGAGGTCAGTGGAGATCTCAAGTAGGGGAATTCCCCATAATATGAGGCCATTAGGGATCTCAAGTAGGGGAATTTCCCATAATATGAGGTCAGTGGAGATCTCAGGTAGGGGAATCCCCCATGGTATGAGGTCATTGGAGATCTCAAGTAGGGGAATTCCCCATAATATTAGGTCAGTGGAGATCTCAAATAGGGGAATTCCCCCATAGTATGAGGTCATTGGAGATCTCAAGGAGGGGAATTTCCCATAATATGAGGTCATTAGAGATCTCAAGTAGGGAAATTTTCCCATAGTATGAGGTCATTTGAGATCTCAAGTAGGGGAATTCCCCATAATATGAGGTCAGTGGAGATCTCAAGTAGGGGAATTCCCCATAATATGAGGTCATTAGGAATCTCAAGTAGGGGAATTCCCCATAGTAAGAGCTGTCAGCAGAGATTTTCAGAAAATTCTCTATATTAAGGCCACAGGAGAGGACTTCCTCCACAGCCTCTTATAATGACACAATAATTGTATTACCAATTATTGCTGAAGACTATTTCCAACTGGAAAGACCTCGGTGGAGATAAGATCAATACCAGATACAAACAAAGAAGAGGAAACAAAAAACAGCCATATCCTTTTATTCACTTATGGTGTCTTTTTTACATAAACAAACTAGCTTACATGAAATTCTTAACCTTCAACTTACCACTAAGAACCTAAAACCATACCTCAAGTTACACTTGCAATGGCAGAAAATAGCCCAAGGCATTTCATGCCTCCATTGCTCACTGACCCTTTCAAAGCCCTTTAGCCCCAATATCAAGATACAAATTCTCTTTTGTGGTCCCTATGTATTTCACACAGTACCAGAAAGGAGAATGTGTTAGTATATTAACAAAGGTGATCATTCCCTTATTTTCTTATTACCTGTCTTCATTACATTTTTTAATGTCACCAGGAGAATATGGTTACTGATCACTAACCGGACTTAGATGTTTCACTGTCACTAATAATATACACACAAAACTATGATTTAGAGAGAACATGTGTAAAAATAAATTAAACTTCTCTCAACTATGTTGATAAAAAAGTTACCATGCCCCATAATTATGATAATTAATAAATAAGCAAGACCCAATGCAGACGATATGCAGTGGAAAGGACAAATAGAATTTAGAAGAGAAAGATACGAAAAGCCTCCCAAGGCCACATAGAGACTGCTGAACAGGAAACTGGATATTTGTAATTATTTTCCGATAACTAAGGAACATGAGTTGAAAACATTTTAGGGAACAGGTGGTGGTGTTAATGGAGACCAAGGGAGAAAGTGCAAATAGACAAAGGGACCATGGTCACATGTACATGGTTGGTTCTTGTAAAAAGAGAATACCCTGCTCTGTAATCAGCCTTTTTTTCCCTACTTGTGTTTATCCTTTATATTCATATCACGTATATGTGAGCAATGACTTTCAATATTGGTATCATAATTCATAGCATACTTAAACTGATGAATGCCGTTACTCCAATGTAATAATGTATTTGCTGCAACAGCCATTGTTGTTCCCTTAGAAGTCTTCGGTTTTGTGATGCAGTGTACTCATTTTGAACATTAAAAGTTGGTGACCTCATGTTTGTGCTTTACCGGCAAATAAACGCACTTGTTAGTTGTACAAGCACGGAACTCGGGAATTCTTCGCACTGCCGTCGAGCACCTTCGTGCAGTACTTCCTCGTTTATTGTAGACAACGTGCAGTATTTGAATTGCTTGTCAATTCTAAAGCCAGCGCGAGTTTCTTTGCTGGCAAAGCACCCACATCAGTCTCTTAACACTGAAACACAAAACGATCACAGCGCACTTCAAAAGCTAATGCGACCACCCACCCCCCGCTTCCCTCCTGTGATGTTGACATATTGAAGCCACACGTCACCAGTAGGGCCCAACCCCTACCTGTCCTCGACCATTAACTCCTTGACTAGAAGCCCCCGATCCCTCCCCTCCTCCGTAGTTAACCCGTGAAGTGACTTTAGTGAAGATGTTGATATCTCATTGAAGCTTTAAGTAACTAGCAGCTCCCCAGCCCCACCCCTCCCCCGTGTCAACCCGTGATACCAACTTACGTTAAGCAGGGACCCCCCCACGGCCATCAACATGTTGACATCTGAAGTTCTAAGTAACTAGCGGGAACCCATCCGCCTTGTGATGAAGGCGGCAGCCGTGCAAACCACCAACCTTCCTGTCCAACGCGCAACACTTCCAGCGTGTCTCCTTTTACAAATGACAACTCCGTGCTTTCCACTGCTGTGTAATCTTCGACAGCAGAGTACCTGGTACCCTCATAAGAAGTGTCCTGTGCATACTGTGAAAAGATAACATAAAAACGACAAGAATTAGCGCAAGGATGGCTCCTTAAATCCAAGTATCTTGGGTGCCTTGTTACTCAAACAAATTGTGGAAAAATCTCACCAGCAGCTGTGAATCTTCTGAGTGCTTTATTTCTGGAGCATCACTGGGAGAGGGATTCTCACCATCATCCGAGTCTGAAAATTCATCGCTGTCGAAATCATCATAATCCTCATTTTCTGCAGCATTCTCGCTTTCTCCAGGGCGTTCTAATATGTCGGAGTACCTGAAGTAAGAGTACAGCGTCGGTCATGCAAATAAAAGTGTAATTAAATAAATGGCTGCTTTTTGAGCGCGTTTTATTTCACCAGACTGAGCGGTACAGTAGTCGTGATGACAGCACTGAGTAAATAATTAGCTCAACGAGAGTAAATTGATCAAACACCAAACACTCCAAACGTACGTGCAAAGCAACCTCGCGCTGGCGCCACCTAACCAAGTGAAACCCATATTTTGGCGCCGAAAATAACGATTTGAGAGGAAGACTGGAAGAAAGTGTTATTTAAGTCTAATTCAATTAAGAACTTCGAATCTGTGTCAGAGATTTAACAGGCTGTCTAAACTGTTTCATAAACCAACGACGTAATAGTCAGTATATTAGTTCAGATTAAGATTCCAGCCGTATTGGAGACAAATGCTCGATATTGATCATGACCGTCACATGTTATTCACACCTGTTTGATCCGTGAGTGGCAGACGCAATTGACAGGTACGACTGACTTCTGGATCGTAGCTGCTGAGAAGAATCTGATGGCCTGGTGTAAATAGCTGGGTTGGACTTCCAACGATCTGCAACAACAATACAAAATATACAGTCGAATCTCGCTATCCTGAACTCGCCTATCTCGAGCTCCCCGCTACCTCGAACTCAAACTCATTTCCCTTGGATTGTTTTTTCAGTCATTTACCATCAGTTACATCGAGCCCTCGCTCTCTCGAACTATTTTTCGTTTCCCTTGAGAGTTCGAGATAGCGAGGTTCGACTACAAGTCCAATTAATTAAAGAACCCTTTGCGCAATCTTCCTGCCACATGATACTAGACTTTGACGAATAGTACTGATTTCAAGCAAACAACGCTTTTCAATTTACTTTTGTCAAACCAAAACCGAGTAGTTACGTCGACCAGTCACTACAGATGCACGCGCTACGATGAACCAATAAAAACTCAAAGCAAACACATCTCGCTGACAACATGCGCGGGAAAACGGACACGGACTAGTCACAATTTTGTTTCTGATTGGTTAAAAAAGTGGCGCGAGATTCGTCAAAGAATCACCTATCGTAGCCGTGAAAAACCAAGTCAAATCCGAAATTTCTTTCAAAAGTAAATTGACAAACGCTGTACTAGAAGAAGAAGAAGAAGAAGAAGAAGAAGAAGGAGAAGGAGAAGGAGGAGAAGGAGGAGGAGGAGGAGGAGGAGGAGGAGGAGAAGAAGGAGAAAGCCTTTATTTATCGAGGGTTAACACATAATAGTAGACATTCACTAACAAACTTACATTAAAGAAATCATTTATTATTTGAACAAATTGTTTCAAGACAAGCCCCTACCCTAAGAATCGCTCTATTCACTGACTGATAAATGAGTCACGATTACAAAAAAAGTCTTACCATGAAGGCCAGACTGTTCTGATACAGCTTCTGAAAAAGATAAAATCGCAGAAATTGAAAACAACAAACATGATCCTCCGTTGCATGCATAATTCATGTAATTTAACAACATTTTTGCTATTTGTCGAGTTTCCTGAAACAGCGATTGCCCTGGCTCTGTAAAATAAAATGTTGATGTCCTTAAATTAAAAGCATGTTTCAAGCTGTTTCCAATTCAATTTTTTAGTTCGTAATTACAGAGTCCAATAAACCAATCAGACCTTACGTAAATACTGAACAACCAATCAGAACTACGTGAATACTGGTCCTCAGCAAAAAGCGCGGGAAAACGTGTGCGAGCCAATCACGGATTGATTAAAGTGTTACTTCTGATTGGCTAAAAAAGGCGCCAGATTTTTTAGCGAATCACTTGACAGGACAGAATCAAAAACAGCTGTGTATCATTGAAAATCACGTTCATAAGTTACGAAAGGGACCACTGACTATTCAATGTTGCCTGTGACTGCATTCCAACCCTGAAATTCAGGTTTTTAGAACTGTTATCATTGGTACAAAAAGTAAATTTTGATACCTTTGACTTCATTAAACTGTGACTGTAAAACATTTCGGATCATTGTAATCCAGCGATTTTTGACTTCAAAAGACATGGCCTGAAAAAAACAAATAAATGCAAAATACACTGTCAGAAAAAAAAAACTGACAAACAAAAAAACAAACAGCCTGGTTAAGTGGTCATTCCGCTGATACAAAGAGATCTTCACCAAACTCTTGAGACATTTGTTAAATTTTTGCAGAAGACGTGAAATTTTTTTTATAGATTTTTGGAGGAAAAGCGGTATTTTCTTTGGTAGAAATTTGGATCCGTTATAGAAGGCTTAGGTAACCTGTGACATCCAACCTTAACTGAAGTTTACACCCTAAAAAGGCTTCCGACTATCAAAACCAACTAGCTTTGATTGTAAATACCTCTTACTAAGCGAGTTCGAGGTCCGCACTGTAAGTTACGGACCGAGTTTTTTCCGCTCGAATTTAAATCCGAGCGGCAAAAACGAGGATCCGTAACTTACAGTACGGACCGAGAAAACGAGGTTTGTAAGATATTTATTATATCTCTTTGGCGTCCAAAACAAACTTTTGAATTAAGCGGGCCGTAAAGTGAAGTACGGCCCGCTAAATTGACCAATCACAGGGCGCGTACTAACTGAGTCGAGGTCAATAAAAACGCAAAAAAGAACGAGGCCAGTACCCAGCCATCTTGATTTTTGACCGAACAAGCTTGGTCAATAAAACATTTAATACATGGCCATTTTGCTTTGTTTTGTTAGGCGGGAGAACGCGGGAAATCCCGAGAGGGCAATACAGGACCATGTTCCTTACTCGGGTAGCCAATCAGAACACAGGATTCACGTCATCTTGCCCGCTCGCGGAACCAGCCATATATTAAGTAACAATACAGCTATTAGATTAGTCTAGTTTATGTCTACCTAGTACCTGCCAGTCTGTACAGACGATTGGAGGAAAACAGTCAACTTTTTTAACAAGATACTTCTCTGATGTTGGTTTTAAAATCTTACTTCAAGTACAAACACTTCTGATCGACCCTCCATCCAGAGTTCAAACTTGTTAGGAAAGTCTGGTACAGTCTCTGTCATTCCTACATCACACATCTAACAATAGCAAAGAAAACAAATGGTCAGGGCGTGAAAGTACACAACACAGCCCTCCTCATGGGAGCTCTGTCGAGGGCATGGCTCGATCTCAGGTGGGTGCTGTGGATTGTAACTTTGCTTTTGGTTTTAAGGCAGTCTTACTGTCTCTAGTAGTAACTGATACAGACAAAAGACCGTCTTGAAAACACTTTACACGCAGGAACTATGACGTTGTTTATTTGTGAACTTTTCCTTCCTAAAATAGATTTGAATTTACACTGGGGTTCCCCAAGGTTCTTCAAGCGATGATATCAGCAAGATTTAAAATTGATTGAACGAAGAAAAGGGGGCCTCTGGCAGCCAGAGTATCTTAAATTGTACGAGATAGAAAGCTTAAGTTAAATGCTGGATAGGTGGATATGTTTTAAGCGAACAACAGCTTCCTCCGTATACCAGTAACTCATGACGCACACACCTTGACATTGTTCTTATGGTGGTACAAAACTGTTTCTTTGCTGGTTTCCTCGTCCTTCTTGCTCAAAATAAGAACCTTCTGGTACAGGAAAACCTGGCGTTGCTTGCTCTTCAATGTTGGGAGATTAAAATTTTTGTGTCGTTGCAAAACCATGAAAGAATCTTGGAGCAGAAGTTTTCCCTGTTCAGCTATGTTGCCAGGGAAACCTTTAAGGCCACACGAATGCATTACGTCGTTCACATGCCGAAGAACATTTTTCATTGTCTCAAGGGCTTTCTGCAAAAATACGGAACAAGACCGTTTACACGAAAATCCAAAGGTCAATCCAAGGAAAAAATAACTAATCTATTTGACCAACAAGCTGTTTTTAGATTTCCAGGCAGCCCAAAAGTATATAAACTGAAGATGAACAAGAACAAAATATTGCAAAAAAAAATAACGAATACATGTTACAGCTGTCTACGGTTTCTAGTAGAAACCAACTCGCATGGTATCACGAATTCTTCAACCAAGTTGTATATTTATTTCATTTCGTGCTCCCTACCTCCAGGTCAGCATATGTCCAGTTACTGTGTTCAGTATATTTCATCATTTCATTCAGAAGTAGTTGATATTTTGTAATTCTTTGCACTGGTTTCAAAAGATATGCATTCAGGGGAAGTCTGTGTCCTAGCCGCATTTGACACTCCTGAAAAAATACACAAATAAATAACCAACACTGTTATCACTCATTATTATCACTCATTGTTATCACTCATTGTTATTACTCATTGTTATCACTCATTGTTATCACTCATTGTTATCACTCATTGTTGTCACTCATTGTTGTCACTCATTGTTGTCACTCATTGTTGTCACTCATTGTTGTCATTCATTGTTGTCACTCATTGTTGTCACTCATTGTTGTCAGTCATTATTATCACTCATTGTTATCACTCATTATTATCACTCATTATTATATGGTTACAATAGTACACGTATTTAGCGTGCCGGAATTCAGAGCAGAAGGTTTGCAGGTCAAGCTCTAGTGGTGGTACCGTGTTGTTTCCTTAGACAAGAAACTCAACTCGACACTGTCTCTCTCCACCCAGGTGTATAAATGGGTACCAGCGATACAATGCTGGGGGTAACTTGTGTTGTTTCCTTAGACAAGAAACTCAACTCGACACTGTTTCTCTCCACCCAGGTGTATAAATGGGTACCAGCGATATAATGCTGGGGGTAACTTGTGTTGTTTCCTAAGACAAGAAACTTTACTCCACACTGTCTCTCTCCACCCAGGTGTATAAATGGGTACCAGCGATACAATGCTGGGGGTAACTTGTGTTGTTTCCTTAGACAAGAAACTCAACTCGACACTGTCTCTCTCCACCCAGGTGTATAAATGGGTACCAGCGATATAATGCTGGGGGTAACTTGTGTTGTTTCCTTAGACAAGAAACTCAACTCGACACTGTCTCTCTCCACCCAGGTGTATAAATGGGTACCAGCGATACAATGCTGGGGGTGTCCCTGCGATGGACTAGCATCCCATCGGGGGGGGGGGGGGGGAACAATAATACTGCCAGGTGCTTAATGCAACAGAAACCAGGATAAGCTCCTGCCGTGTGGGCCTCAAGGCCCGTGTGCGCCTTTACTTACAACAGTACGCGCGCTCTGCTTGGCTGCAGAAGCGGGAAAGATTTTCTTGTGATGACGGGGTATTATGAACAGTTTTCAAACAAAAAACCCTTTTTTTGGTACAGACAAAAGTTGTCTCATTTTCAAAGAAACTGTTTTTTCTGTCACTTCTGGTTTCGATCGCAAGGTCAGGTGTGTTTCGGTTCAGTGAACATGACCTCGAATGACCTCTTGCTAGCAAGCGGATATTGAAAAAACCCTTCCGGCTTTTTTTTCCTCCAGTGCTAAAAAGGCCATATAATAAATAACTTATTAACCACGTCCGTTTGGTCATTACAGGAAATCTCGGCCTTGACGTATTGGCCTCGCCATTGCTTGGTCAATACATCAAGGCCTCGGTCTTAGATTTCCCTGTAATGGCCTCACTCAAAATGTGTACGTAAATGTGATTAAGTGTCTGCATGTTGTTTTTGAAAATAGTTATTTTATGCAAACCTCACATTACATTGACGCTTTCGGTGTTTGACTCCGTCGTTTCGTGACTCTGCCCGATATGGAAATACATTTTCTCCCAACTAGCAGTCATTATGAAGCGGTTATGTCGTCTCAAAATCGAATTTAGTTTTGTATTTCATCTACAAACATGATAAAAACATGAACTAGCATCTGAGACTACATTATCGCAAAATAATGGCGCGTCGCCTAAATATAAAATATACTAAAATAAAATCTTTACCCTGAAAAATGGAAGATTCATGTACTCATATCTTAGCGCCTCTGAAGTCGGCTTGTTCTTGCAATATGTTGCATACATTTCAAATTCATCGCTTTTTCCAATGAACACACCACCAACAAGAGACGGTTGATCAAGACATGACTCAAGTTCACATAAAAACTCATTTCGATGAAACTCGTAAATCTGTTCTATGTTTCCGAAGATGATGTTTTTCTTGCCGTGAAGATCTGCGGGAATTTTCTTTCCAGCTTGATCAAACTCTTTTAAGTAGCCGTTGATAACACAGCCCAGGTCACTGACATAGTCTTTTTCAGTTTGAATAAGCTCCATCATGACCTGCATTCTTTTCTTTGAAGCATTTGGGTTATCTGCTCTGTTGTCCACTACATCTCTCTTTAAACAAAAGGAAAACAAAATCAAAGGACTCATGTGAGAAAACTCGTGTATAGAATGTGTATGATGTTATATCTTGGACAGAGTTGTCGTTTATAATTACATTTATAGGATAGCTTGAGAAAGCGCTCGCTATGATTGGCTAATTCAGGCGGTGAAGTTGTGAGGTCTTGTGTTATAAAGTAAATGGTAAACGTGCAGCGTGCAACTATCGAGTTATGGACGCACTTGGGAGGTTTGCTAAGCACTTAATAAGCTAGACATGCTCTCGGCTGTGCCTCGAGAATCTCGTACGCTTCTTTCGTGCCTAGCAACCACCCGCGTGCGTCCATAACTCGCTGATTGCACGTGGCACGTTTACCACTTGTTCATTAATCGTATGCACGTGCTATTCTCCGCAGACTGACTGGTTTAAATAAAACTGACAATCGATCAATTCATCGCTTTAATTTCGAGACTCTCCATGTCCCCTTTTTCAGTTGTCCCCTTTTTCAAGTTATTATTTCATCTACTATTCTCATCCGCGAAGCCTGTAAATGCTGTTTACCAATCTTCACTGTGTGATAAGGCAAGGACGCCTTTCTACTACCCCCTAAAACATATCAAAATATGCAAAAGATGAGAAAAATGTTTACAGGAATCGATCGATCGACCGAGCTAGCGAGCGGAATTTCTTCTCACTACTGTAACTCGCTCATAACTTTTTAGCTATTCACGAGTAAACACCATGATGAAAAGGATCATTAGCTAAAGCCTCTCACCCTTTCTCTCTTAACTGTTAGACTACATGTAAGTAAACCTTTAAACTGGACAATTGCCAACGGCTTGTCGTACCAACGACAGGGGTGATGATAATCGTGAATGATGGAAAATTGTTTATCATAAACTTTAAGCAGTCAAAATTTTGTCTAACTCCATGTTCGCAGTAATTTTACAAATCGTAACTTAAATGTACAAGAAAAACGACGACTTTGATATAACAGAAAAAGCTAAAAACTAAACAAGATTGGAACGGTTTGACTATAGGGGATCAGATTGTAATTGGGACGGAAGTTCTGTTTCTTTACCCCGTCACAGCCTAGACCCATTGTATAATATCTCAACTTTAGTCATGAATTTATTAAATTAAACTACACTAAATTTTATTATAGCTTTCACTTAGTACGCACGCTGATTGGTAAATTAGCGGGTCGTACTTCACTGTACGGCCCGCTAAATTCAAAACTTTGTTTTGTTCGCCAAAGTGTCTCCAGAGATATAATAAATATCTTACAAACCTCGTTTTCTCGGTCCGTACTGTAAGTTACGGATCAATTCGCGCTTAGGCCATAAATCCGAGCGGAAAAAACTCGGTCCGTAACTTACAGTACGGACCTCGAACTCGGTTAGTAAGAGGTATATATATGAAATATATCACACACAGCATTTGGAAACGAGATTAAAGATTTGGCCCTTCTGTTATTAGTGCAGGTCTTAGCAAATGCAATAAAGCCTGGAAAAAAAAACAGGGCAAGATTCGAACCTACTACCTCGCGAATACCCTTAAAAAAATGCCCTTGAATTTTAACCAATTCCTTGACGAACTCTGTTTCATCCTGTTCCTAATTCCCTGACAGTATATACCTGCATATTGGGCTCAGAAAATGACTTTATCGCTGGACGGACGCCAAATCCTGCGGGCGAGAGAGGGCTATCTGGTGATAATACAATGGACACAGGTCGCGTGGCAGTCTGTACGGAAGTGGATTTCCTGCGAAATTTACTTGCACTCTTTTCAGAACCTGTAAAAAATAATGACCAATCAGTTAGTCTTAACATTCACTCCAGCACCTCTCCTTTCGTTGAGATGTTCTATTAAACACTGAAACATTTGACTAGTTTAACCATTAATTCACCACTTGTAGAAAAATAACATGAGAATCAGTTAATAATCACAGTAAAAATCACTAGAAAATTGACAAGTACCTGGACTTGGAGGGATTTTCTGTTTTGAATCATCTGGCTTTGTCGGGCTAGCAGGAATTGCTACAACTGGCTGAACAGGACGCTTTACAACAAGTTTCTTCAAACTGGGAATGCACATAAACAGTAGAAAATCAGCTAACAGGAACTGAAAGTGCACGTTTATATTGACAGCATATTGTAAGTCTGTAAATTATCATTGTAAGTCTGTAAATTATCATTGTAAGTCTGTAAATTATCATTGTAAGTCTGTAAATTATCATTGCAAGTCTGTAAATTATCCTTGTAAGTCTGTAAATTATCATTGTAAGTCTGTAAATTATCATTGTAAGTCTGTAAATTATCATTGTAAGTCTGTAAATTATCATTGTAAGTCTTTAAATTATCATTGTAAGTCTGTAAATTATCATTGTAAGTCTGTAAATTATCCCCGGGGGGACTCCAAAATACAATTACGTGGGTGGTCGTCAGATATTTTCGAAAATATCCCAAAAGGTACCAAAACTTTGGTTGATGGGCAGGTGCCTCAAAAATTTTTTTTACCCGCAAGAGGCACCAATTCAAAGTATTATGGATGAGTGGTGAATGAAACAAGAATAAAACCAGTTGACTTGCAAACAGTTCTTGACATATTTTTATCCCAAAATGTAACGCGATAATTCCGTCATTGGCCATTTTGGATTTTGCACTCCATGAGGTGCCAGTCTACAAATTTTGACCCCCAAAGGGTATGACCAACACCCCCTGTCAATTTTTTTATAAGAGTTTCCTTCCCTTCCCTCAGGGTAAATCACCTGTTTTCTCTCTTGGTCACCATATCATTCACTTCACCGATTCTTTTAAGAGCATCTTTCACTTTATTCATCAGCCCCTTATTTCCAAGTTCTCGACTCATGTGCTCCATTTTGTTAACCTTTCGTACGTTTGTTCCCTGGGGATTCTTTAGAAAGTTGTCAATTTCTTCCAATGCTTTCTCTGCTCCTTCTGATGATTGAAATCTATCAACAGGCTGTGATGCTAACAGATCAACACCTGTTTTGCACCATTTGCTGACCTGTGAGTAAGGAATATTACATTTTGTGGAGCACCTTTACAAGAAAGTTCTGAACGTTTAATGGCTAGAAGCTACAAACTTGATATAAAATTACTCAGGGCCAAATCAACAGTGACTTACGTAAAACTGCAGGGAACTACCAACAATAACCTAGCTAACTGAATAGATAAAATTGATATAAATTTATTGCTGCATAAATTTCATTATAACATAGCATTTGGAAAGCAAGCGCTATGATTGGCTAATATGCAGAAGGCATTTGCCCATGGGTTGCCTACTAAGGTCAGATTGCTAAGCAGTATATAAGTTGTGAAGTCTTACATTATAAAAGAAATGGTAAACGCGCAACTGTGGAGCCATCAAGTTATAGACGCATTTGGAAGGTTGCTAAGCACTAAACAACTTGATGGTTGCATGCTGCGATTGTATGTTAACCATTTCTTCAGGGACTAAGCTAATTCCATAGTGGATAACGTAGTTACAATTGAAGATTAAAACTTTTAACTTTTGACTCAATAGAAGAGAGATGTAGAGATACACTAATGAGACAAGAACTGAATGTACAACACTGGAACAGAATGTGGCATTACAAAAAACACCTGTATAAGTATAATTATCGAAAACATTAACAATTTTGATACAATCTAACATTACTAAGTTTTTCGTTTATTACATTAAAAAGAAGTCAAGTAGCCTTAATATGAGTATAATATACCATTTCCAAGCACTCATGGATGTCAATAGCTTTCTTCAAATCTTCTTCTCTCTTTTTCACTCCTTTGTAAAACTGATCACAAAGTTGTCGTATTTCATTGCACTTCAGTCTAATGGCCTCCTTTGACTGGTCATTACTCTCAATCATTTTCAGCCCTTTTGCTGCCTGGCCTTTTGCTCTGTCAACTAGCTCCTGCCCAACAAAAAGCAACAGCATGTAGTTGCTAAGTAGTTTTGTTGCACAAATCAACAGACAAAATGACCTTCAACTGGGCTCATGATACCATTTACCTCAGATTTTTTGTCAAGTTCCTGAAGAGCTGTAAACAAAGTATCTGCACTTTCTCTTGAGTCCCCAACATCTGTCATTGCAGTGACATTAGTCACTGTTGTTAGAAGAAGCCTTGTTGTCTAAAATTCAAAAGAAAAGGCAGTCAAATCAGTAACAATCAAGAATGACCACTGAAGATTCTGTACTCTTTGTGTTTGCAGCTTTTTGTTTTAAATAAAATTTTCATCACCTCACCGCAATATTTTGGCTGTTTAAATGTAGATCTCCACAACAACTATTTAACCTCAGGATTCAATGGTGCAGTGACAGTGTTTGTTTATTATAATTTACAAAAATATATTATTGATTGAGAATTTGGGAAGCTGGTGTTATCATCAGAGTATGAAAACCACCAATATATTGGTATTTCCATCAGTGAAGTAGTGAATTAAAGTACATTAAAAATTGCATAACAATACAAACCTGGTTTATCTCCTGTTCAAAAACACAAACTTTCAAACTGTACTGAATCCTTTGCTTGTGTTCTTTCCAATACTTTTCAAAATTATCTTTCATTTCATCAAGTTGATTCAGTGTTCTTTTTAATTCAGCAGCATTTGCTTTAACATCCAGTGGAAAAGTGTTCTCATCCTTATTTCTCTTTTTTGGATGAATGCAATCCAGCAGTGTAGCTCCAGCCTCGCGAGCACTAGTCATGTCTTCTTTTACATCCTTCCACATTTCCTCTTGTGCCAGTAACAGTTGCTCAACTTCCTCAACACTTGACGACAGTTTTGTCTCTGAGTAAGATTGCCTTAAACCTTCAATTCTCTTCTCAAATGAGGATAGGTTTCGTTCAAATCTTTCAATGGCCTAAAATTGAAATGACAAACAAAAACTGTTAATTGACAGATCTGACAGCTGCACCACTGGAAATTCCAAGAGCGACAGGGCTTCAAATTGGAATGGTCGCTTTAAGGGAAACAGGGAAGAGACTGGGTATGATGGTTTAAACAGTCAGCTCAAAATCTTTAAGCTGGGAAGGACAAGACATGCATACAATAGAATTAATTAAGTCTTCCAGTGACATCCAAGATATATATGCTCTCTTACTATTATTTTTAGTTTGCTACCAAACTTGGGTTTGAATGTATTTTTGGAGCCAAACCCAGATTACCTCTCTTGGGTTTCACCAAGGCCTAAGCAGTTTTACTCTAACAGTACCACATTCAACACCAATAACATCAATTTAGCATAATGACACTTACTGTTCTGTACTGCACCCACTGTATGTGGTCATAATCCAAGCTTCCTCCAAGATCTGCTGTCAGCTGTGAATTGTCAATGTGTTCCTCAAGATCACTGGGAGAATTCAGACAATTAACCTATAGGAAATATAGCAAAACAACTACATGAACCTAGTTTAATGTCCTTGCTCTCACAAGTATCCTATAGCTCAGTGGTAGAACGTCTGAACTAGTTATCTGTACTTTCAAGTCCTAACAGTATGTAGGATGTTTGTACCATGAACCTAGTTTAATGACCTTGCTCCCACGAGTCTTCTATAGCTCAGTGGTAGAGCGTCCGAACTAGTAATCGGAACATCATAGGTTTGACTCCTATTGTGGAACAGTCTTTGATTTACTTTTATTGACTTTGCCAAAACAACATCTTTCCAAACAAGTGCATTATTTCACTTCTTTCGTTAACTTCACCAAACTCCAGCTTAATCTGTACCCATGACTGTATCTTGCAGAGCACAGGACGCTTATTCTAAAACATAACAGTAGGAGTCATGACAACACACAAGATCTAACTCTGATGGTTTCATTAAGGTCCTGAACAGAGGGCAATCTTTAACATTCCCACTGTAAAAAGTGAAGTAAAAAAAATGTGTTTTCATTTGTCCTGATTTTATATGCATTTACCTACCTCTATTCTTCTTTCAGAAATAATTCCATCTGTGAGAAATGATGGTTTTGAATATTTCTGAAAAAAGCCCTGGGGTTTCAGCACAAAAATAGTATTTATTGTACCAGGGAAACATTTCTGCAAATGAAAATCAAGAGATGGTCAGTGAAATACACAAGACGTTAGGGTAGACAGTTTACAGAGCCCTATTTTCTTTATTGTTTTGAGGCCTTATGTGCCACAGGGCATGAAAAAGAAATCAAATAACTAATTAACAAACTATTCAAACAATTGTAGCTATCAAATGGATTGATAAGGTAAAGGTATTTTTTTAAAAAAAAATACAAACTGCTTCACATGCACAGCTGCAATTGCTGTCTCTAAGTCACTTAACTTCCCCTAACACAGCATCAGGAACTACTGATAACCCAAGTTTAGTTAACAAACAAACTGCTCAGTGTATATCTTTCAAACCTGTATTCTATGAAGAGAGCTTTTCACTGCATTCCACTTGTCCTTTCTCCTGTCAAGCAGCAATATGAATCCATTTTTGACCTGTTCTTCTCTGCAAGGGACAATTTTACAGTGTTATCATCAATACTGTACTAATCGTAATATTACCAATTCACTTTACAAGTATCAAACAAAGTTAAATTAATGCACAAAAGACAGATACATGTCTAAATGTGTTTTGGTTGGATTTTAACAATGAAAACACTTTAAGATTGTTTGATATGAGGTAACTGAACCTGAATCTGAGGAAATATATCCCAGTGCAAGCTTTTAATCAGTGTTTGTTCTTTCCTTAATACAAGCAGTTGAATAAAGATAAACCTGTCTAAAATTTGATCACACGGTCAGTTTTGATTGTCATACCTGACCAAGCTGACAAGATATTTGAAAACCTTTTCAGTGTCTCTTTCACTTATATCTGCAAACTTGGGATATTCAGGTAATGTGACAATAAGACTTCCATTCTTAGCTTGTGCTCCTAAACAAACAGAAACAATAGCTCCAGTTTGTTAAATAGTGGAGTGCATTTCAAAAAACATTTACTGTCACTGATAAATTTATAAAGATGATTAATTTTAAGCTCGGTAATGAAATGTGAAGGTGAATTAATCAACATGACACGAGTATGGGACAAAGGAAAAATTCTGAGTCCCCGACAGGAATCGAACCCATGACCTCCCGAACACCGGTTACTGTCACTGTTTCTGAAAACACCAACTTGGTTGCTTCACGGCAGGCAGGAAGAGTGGGATGCTAAAAGGTGTATAATATATAACAGAGTGTAGCTATTTGTCGAGGGTCGAGAGTTGAGTGTACTAAGTTGAGAGTCGAGGGTAAAATGCTGAGAGTCAAGGGTAACTTAAAAATATATATTAAAATAAAGTGAAAAATAAAAAAAGTAAAAATTAAAATTAAAATTTAGTATCCTTGACTCTCAACCCTGTAACAAATAGCTACACTCAATATAAAAAGGGGTAAGGTTGCTAAAATTGTACATAATTATTACAGAATTTGCAAAACTAAATCAATTAAATGTTTCCTTTCCCAACTATCAACCAACTCACAGAGATCATGCAGAAAGGCTGGGGGAGAGGGTGGGGTTGAATTTGGCAAAACCCCATCATTTAGGCAATCTTATTCCCAGTGGGTGATCTTTCTTATCCTGTAAAGCTACTTAATTGAGAAGGGTAAAACTAAAGGACAGGGAGTGAGGAAGTAAGGTTGCAAAAAGAGGAACATCATGTCCTTGTAACACCTTGAACAGAGTTGGTTACAAAGAAACCAGCAAATGGACATCTCAGGTAAATAACAAAATACATATTTCTGGACAAAAACATAATGAAAACTTGCAATCAAAGTGAATATAATTTAATTATAGTTACCAGACAAGAAGGCAAATCTTTCCTGCAAAACAGCTGCTATTTCAATGGCTTTCAATTTTGTTTCATCTGAACGGGATACTAAAATGGGCAAAAGCTTGGTTAAATGTATTCTTCTAAAGAAATAGCAATATTATGTGGTGTTCAATTTTAGGTGGTTATAAAGAATATATAAATATTTGTTCTCAAAGCTTGTAGGGTGCAATTCTAGGGAGGGGGTACAGTCACAAACATAAGGGCTACATAGGTATGTGCTGCTGTGAAGGGTATGGTTTTCAGGCATTTTAACCAAGGATCAGGGAGTTTATGTGGTTGAAGATTTTGGAGTAGACTAAGGAATACAGGATTTGCCACATAAAACAATTGCCAGTTCAAGCTTTTTCTTGGATGGACTGTGATGGTGACATCCAGTAGATTCTGGAATATAGGAGATCTAGAATGGGAGTTTAGATAAGTATAAGGTACCAAAATTCAGCTGAACAAGAGTTCCAGGATGTCAGTGGCACACGTATCTATCAAAGTCATCAAAAAGTTCTAAAAGTATACCCACTTCCTCGGGTAGTACCTCCCCATTAGAGGAACAGATAATTTATTTATGAAGAGATAACCAAAGTAACATTCTCGTCCTCAACGGGAAAGCGCAAATGTTAGCCCCGTGAAAAACGCGTCTAACATAATTTGATTAAATCGGTCACCAGCACAATCAGAATCATTCATTTAGAGGTACGTACTAGACAAAGACAACAACAGAGAATTTCTATAAAGGACCGCGCGCGCTTTCTAGGTTTCCGAGTTGTTTCTGATGTGTAGAGAAATTTGGGCAAGATTTCCGCACAGGTCCCTACTTCATTATGCATACAGCAGATGAATTATTTAGGGTAATGCACATGTAGACATTTCTTGTTATTGCAGAACAGTGTGGCTACAGCATGCATAATGAGGTAGGGACCTGTGCGGAAATCATTCCGAAATTGGTTTTCAAAAGTGTTAACGAAACAACACATATTTCATATATTGTTAGTTTCACAACTTTTCTCAATGGCGGATCTCGAGAAGAATGGGAGAAATCGTGCATGTCGAGCCCATCAAACATGTTCGATTCAGACTGCAATGCTTGCCACGCAATCATATGAAAAATCTGAGGTCGGCTGTGACTGCATGTTCTAACTTAACTTGACTATCTACCAAAACATAGAGTGTTATCTATTACTATAATTGTAGCCACAGTCTGATAATAAAAACAAGTAACAAGTGGTAAATAAGAATGGTGTAAAGCCCAACGCACAAAAATCCTGCATCGAGCAATTGAACCGTGAATAAGAATATATAAGGTATAGTCGTACACTACTTTGCCAAATTGAAAACGAAAATAAAATACAACTTACCGAATATTGTCCATCGATTGGACTTCCTATTAAGCGTAGCCATGCAATCTCTTACAAGCCATTCGATTGGAAACGGAATCTACTGCCCCCAACAATGTGCAACTATTTGCATCACTTATCGCCTTCGTGTTTGTACCTTTCGTTTGTTCTAGCTTTACCGCCGGTCTCAGACAATTCGATTTCTTCAAGGCAGACAACAACTTTCCTTTGAACAAAGAATTCACTGAAGACGTCTCTTCAATGAAGGACTGAAAAGAGAATTCGAAACCCTTCGGTATGTTTATTTACCGGTGAACATTCGGGATCAAATCCCTTTTGTTTTCGAGTCACGAACCAATTACGATCTCTACTTGTAATGTGACACGAAAATAGCATATCAACAAGGTCGGAGGGATACACTTTTTAGTTTTCCACAGCTTACAATTTAAGTCCCTCAAAACGGATGATTTTGTAAGAGCTGATAACCTGAGCTTGGTAGATCTCTACTCTTTCCTCTGTTGTGGTTCACTCTGGGGTACTCAGACAATGGAGGGAGGGGTGGGACATGTTCCTATGTATAGTGGGGGAAGCAAAGGTAGTGGGATTGGGGGGAGGGCGGACCATATTGGTGCAATAAGACTTGAAGCTTCATTGTGCTCCTATTTTGAGTTGTCATGGAGGCTATGCAGAGAACACAAAAATACCACAACTAAAAAAAAACACAGAACACTTTCACTTTCACGTATTTCAGTGAAAAACGATGCATTGCAGATTTCCTAAATTTGCATTTGCAACCACACAGTATGATGAACAAGTATTGTTTAAATTTAATTAACTGGACGATCTTCAAAATATTTAACATGTTGCTCAGCTTTACATATATTATTTTCATCCCTCTAGAAAAAAAAGAAAAATATTTTGTAATTTTATTTTTTGGTTACCTTGTGGATTCAAAAGTCAATTGGTGCTTATAAATGTGGTCATTTCAAAGTCCATAAAAACTATACATTTCCAAACTTATTAACAGCCATATGCCATTGGCTATATGCCAACTCTCTTTGTTGGTATGGCTTTTTAAAGTCTGTCAGATGACACACAACTAATTACAAAACAATTTGTTTTTGTTACACATGGAGTAAAAACAAATCACTACAACTGTACTGTATGCTATTATTACTATCTGAGTGCCTTAGACTTAAAAATATAACTTAGTCTATTTATATATCAGAGTGGGTTCTATGTAGTAATGGTTAAGAAAGCAAGTAAAATTCCACAGAATGACTTTTTTCAGGTTATTAAATGTACAACAGAATAATCCACAATAATTGATGTAGCGCAAGCTTTCAAGCATTTCACCTAACAACAAACTATACTTAAATTTGCATTATGTTGTTAACATTACAACATGACCGTGCATTCATAATTAATGACTAAAAATTTTTTGCAACGCTTTGATCACGTAACTAAATATTCATATTATAGTGGCTCCAGTCATTTTGCGATTGTATTTCCCGTTGGCATTATTGAGTGTATCTCGATTTTATCACTAGAATTCTAAAAGAAGAATTGTGAAGAGTCTGAAGATCCGTGATGGCCACAAAATTTACGCGCACCAAATTTACGGTGGTGAAAAGTAACTTGATATTTTACCCATTGTAAAAAAATTACATGCAAAGAATCATAAACTGCGACAAAATCGCTTATTTACATTTCATAACCAACTGCTCATGTTGTGTACCCTGGCGTGTACCCTGTGTTGTGTAGTACATTCCAAGAATCGAAATTGTACAAGGTTTTAGTAAAATGATAAAATTATTAAATTAAGAAAATTATTCCTTTATTCCAAAACATTTTTCATTAGCATCGAAATAGTGAGGATTACGATGTTTAAAAAAGGATTTAAAAGTGTTTTTATGTCATACATCACCCACGATCTGGATTTACGGTCATAGATAAAAATAAACTTTTCAGTTTAAGAATTCGCTCCATCTTACTGGAAGAAATATATACAACGACACGAAATTTCCGTATGACTGACTGTAACTGTGTGAAAACTAAATACAAAAGCAACCACAAAATAGAAAGAGTTATTATGGCGGCTAGCATGACAGTAAAACTGTACCACGGAAAGTAAAATTTAAATTAAACTATCCATTGGGGTACCTACTGAATCGTCGAAGAATTTCCAATATTTTCTTCCCAAAACGGCACATAGCGAAGAAAACTGCATTAGTTCTTCGATCTCATAAGACGAGTATTTTTAACATGGAAAAGGCTTTATCGCAGAACACATAAATTAATAACAACGTCGATTGCAATACATTCGAGCTGGAAAATAAACATGTACAATGACACTCGATTGAATTTTTTCCAACAGAGAGTAAATGTTGTGCCAAGAACTTGAGAAATCAAGAGGGAAATTACTACAAGAGAAAGAAACGCCTCTTTCAACTCTATCCCAAAACCTCAGGAGATACTGAATGACTTTGTAGAGTGAGGTGATCTTGAGTGTACGGTCAAGATTTCAGTTTCATTAAAATTTAGTACACTGGAAGAAGTTTAAGGAAACGATACATACCATTCTGTGTAGAAGTGACTCCCACGCCGAGTGATGGTTGCGTTTTCCCGTGAGCCATATACAAGCAAAGAAACAAGAAACCTTTGAAGACCGTTTTACGACAGCATGAGTATGAACAGATACAACATAGTCGCTATCATGCCCAATCTAAACCGTTTAATTGTGATTTTTCGGTACTTTGAAAAATATTCAAAACGGTTGACCCTTGAAACCAAGATCTCAGCTGAGCTTCGCCGTGAATAGAGCTAATTTTCATTCATGGCTTCCTCATTTCGATCTCCTGATTCATCGCTGCGTGACACCGAGCCTCTCAGTTGTTCATTTCGAAAGCAAATAAGCCAATTTTGTAAGTGGCGCGCGCCGATAGGTAGTCACTTGGGAGGAAAAGGCACCCCAGGGGGTGGGGTTAAAAATAGCATAGCAAAATACGTCGATGAAATTGATTACAATAATTACCTTATAGGGGAAATTTCATTTCAATGCGGAAGAGATTAATATTGGTCCATCGAAGATTCCGATTCATGAGTTGCAAACCGTTTAAGAGATAAGACGGAAATAAGTTTACGGAAAAGCTAGTGTGCTGCTAGAGGTTCCTCCGCCTCGAGGTTTCGTAACCAGCCTTCGAGGAAGCTTCCATCGCGGAAGAAAACTGCGATTTGAAAAACTTCCTTTCCGTCCGTTTAACCTTTGCAGTTACTTTGTGGTGAATCCCTACACTCCGTCCCCATATCCCAAGGCAAGTCAACCAGTCAAGCTGTGATGTTTTTGTATATTTTATTTCGCAATACTACTCACCAAACATGGACTTAAATCAATATTTGTCACTTTGCCCTAGAAGAATTGAAGAAAAGAAACCCAGTGCTTGTAGAGCTAGAAAACCAAACTACGATCTCCACAGTCATTTGTTATTTTCACCGGCATCGGAAACATGGGGGAGGGCTGGGGAGGTCATAGGGTGGCCTTCCTCAATCCGAGTAGGTTGCTATTATAACAAGGGTAAATGATTTTGCTTATGCAACAGCCAAACCCCTTCCCCTAATCCTTCAATCTAAAACTGTTACTAACACTATGAATTAATAAACATGATGTCCTTAAAACAGGTAAAACAGGGAAAGAGAACTTCATACTTTGTCTTCACACAATAAAGCACTTTAATATTCTAATGACACAAAATCCTAGTAACATGCTTTTGTTCTTTTTTGTGTCGCCTACCTCATACTGTACATTGCAGTTTTAACTTTTTTAAAGTTTTTTATTCCTTTTTTATTTAAGTTTCAACTGTGTTAAAATTCTGACAATAAATGTCAAATGTTGAGCACTTAATTAAGATAACATACAAGATAACCACAATTCTAACACAATTCTTTTTTCTGATGGTTCTCACCATCATTTATTCATTATGATATTCTTCAACCTAAAGAACTATTGAGACACTATTGACTTCGTAAGGAACCAATAATCAGCTTCAAAAATCTATGCTTGACAGGTAAACAACTGTTGCATTTCACTCTGCCTTTCTATGGTGGACTAAAGAGTTAAATTTATTAAGGAAACAAAACTTCAGTTTTTCTGGCAATACTTAACAGGTATGCCTAATAACTGGTGTACTTCAAAACTTTCTCATCCCTAGTGAACCTTGTAAACAAAATTCTGGCTTTTAATAAATTATTGGAATGAAAACATGTCACCAAATTTTCTCATTTTTTTTTTTAACAAACTTGTCATCACAAGCTGAAAAGAGAAATATTCAAAAATTCAATCATATTATAAATCTGAAGCTACCACTTTACCATAACTAAACATGTGTAAACAAGGTAACACTAACTTGTCTTAAGCTGCATACACAATGAGCAAATCAAAATTTGTTTGAAAAGTAAATGTTCTTTAAGTTGTATTAAAGAGTACTGTAGTTTCTTTATCATCCACTGCATTATACACTGTTCTATGAGCTTTACTGAATAGTGAAAACCTTGTTTCTGGTGCCATCAGTGTCTTTCCCAAGTAGAACCACTGATGTGTAAGCAGACTGCACTGCACATCATTAGTGCCTATGTTGGAGAGTAGTGGGGAGAGGAGGGTGAGTACTGTGGGGATGGAGAAGGTCCACTGGAGGGACTGTACTTGGGAGAACTTGGACTATACTGCGCTGATACAGGTGTGAAGGTGGGGGATGTTGGGGAGTAATGGGGGGAACTTGGGCTGTACTTAGGTGACGAAGGAGAGTACTGTGGTGATGAAGGGGTGAACTGTGGTGAAGTAGGGGAATAGCGAGGAGAGGAAGGAGAATAAGATGGAGATGTAGGAGAGTAAGTTGGTGAGGAAGGGGTGTAGGATGGTGAAGAAGGGGAGTACTTGGGGGACGAAGGGGAATAGGATGGGGAAGTGGGTGAATAAGTTGGAGATGTTGGACTGTACTTTGGTGATGAAGGTGAGTAGCTTGGTGAGGTTGGAGAGTACTTAGGAGATGAAGGTGAGTAAGAAGGAGATGTTGGGGAATAGGATGGAGATTGTGGCGAGTAGCTTGGGGAGGTTGGGGAATAAGAAGGAGATGAAGGAGAATAAGATGGGGAAGTTGGAGAATAGGATGGTGATGTTGGACTGTAGGATGGGGATGTTGGACTGTAGGATGGGGAAGTAGGACTGTAGCTGGGGGAGGTTGGGGAATAGGAAGGAGAAGTTGGGGAATATGATGGGGAAGTTGGGGAATATGATGGAGAAGTTGGAGAATAGGACGGTGATGTAGGAGAATATGATGGTGATGTGGGGGAGTAGGAGGGGGAAGTAGGTGAGTAGGATGGTGAGGTAGGACTATAAGATGGAGATGTAGGGGAATATGAAGGTGATGTGGGACTGTACGAGGGAGAGGTTGGAGAATATGAAGGTGAAGTTGGAGAATATGATGGTGAGGTTGGGGAGTAGCTAGGGCTGGCAGGTGAGTACCCAGTTGATGGTGAACTTGGGGAATAACCAGGGGAGGTTGGAGAGTAAGAAGGGCTTGCTGGAGACATTGATGGAGAGCTTGGCATGAATGCAGGACTGGCTGGTGAGTAGTTTGGACTTGCAGCTGCAGGACTTGGAATATAAGGACTACCGGGTCCAGGAGAAGCTGGTGAGTTTGGTTGTGGGCTCCACACAGGGCTGTATCCTCCAGGACTGAATCCGCTGGCTTCTGAAGATGCTGGTGAAAAGCCAGCAGCACCTGGGGTCATACCACTGCCCAAGCCAGGACTCCATGCCTCAGTATATGCAGGCGTGGCTCCCATGGTCCATGGTGTCATTTGTGGTGACATGGCAGTAGGTGAACCAGCAGCACCAAAGAACATACCGGATGCTGCAAAGAGAATTAAACCAGCTCCAATAACCATATTACACGTTATCATAAGAAGTAACCATGTTAGGACGCTGTATTCTTCTGATCAAAGTAGATATTAAATAGATTTAGGCAAACCTAAAAGCGGAGTTCCTCACACAGTCCCTCCAAAAATGCTTTAAAACTTTTAGAAAGAACTCAGCTTTATGCTTATGTCCCTCCAAAAACGCTTGAAAACTTGTAGGAAGAAAATTTTTCCTCCAAAACCGCTATGAATAATCCGTTTCTTCAGCAAAACATTGTAGACTGCTGTAGACTGCTGGCTGTAGGTTGTGTAGCCGCGGCGAGCTGCGAAAAGCGCGCGAAAAACAAAGCCTCGTTTCGGTTTAAGACCTTCTAAATATCCCGGATGACTATGGCCGCCATGTTGGGGCAACGTCGTCGTTCGTCGTCGTCGCTAGGCGCACGCGCCCGCGAGCCATGCCGCTAGCCACGATGACCATGAAAACTCAAACGCATGGTTTTCTCAATTTCTATCCTCGCACGGTAGTTATGGGGCTCCGCTCAGCGGCTCTTTGAGCCGCTGTGGAGCTCCGCTACAAAAGAAACTGATTAAGTTCCTTTGTTCATTCAGTTAACAAAGAGAGATGCTTTAATCCCACATGATTATCAATAGCATGCAACAGGCTGTATGTGATTTCTGTCCACACTATTTCTTTATCATGCTAGGTGTATGGGTACAGTTAACAACTAAGCAACAGAGCAACTTTCCCTCTCAGTTACAACTCCTTTCTTACCTGCCATGGATCCACCCATCATTCCAGGTCCCATGATGTTTGTTGGGATCTCCATACCAAACTTACACTTCTCTGCATCTAACATCAAATCAAAGCTGCCTGTTCCTAGGCGTGGCAGCTTCCCCAGGATTAAACACTCACTCACTCCTCGGACATGATCCGTTTCTGCATGTGATGCTGCTTCCATCAGCACATCAACCTGTCAGAAATTGATGAAGTTGCAATAATCACGCTTCAGTTACATAAATTATCCCTACAAGTTCTAACAAAAAACTGAGTCAAAGATGATATGTTCCCCTACCGTTTCTTCAAAGGAACATTTCATCAAAGCACCAACTTCTTGTCGATTGATGCCATGCCTTGTAATTGCCATCAAATGACCACGACAAGTCATGATATCACACAGTAGAGCCAAGTGCCGGTAATTGACATATGAGCCATCAAAAGAGATTACATGATTCATTTCACGTTCCACAGCTTTCCGCACCGCTTCCACTCCAAGAACCTAATTTGTGACAAAACATAGTATTGTAAGTTCACAGTTCACATATTGGTTGGACATGTACATTGTCTACTATTCTTGATAGCATTAAAAGAAAAAGCACTACAGATGGTTAAACTTCAAATATTGATATTTTTACAATCAAATGTGTGTACTTACTGAAAATATTTCACAGATGTCGTTGGATGTGGTGCGCACAGGGTCAACATCTTTTTCACTTAAAACCTATTGACAGACATAGATTAGGTACATTATTAAGTAATTTAAAAAAGAAACCAGGTATTTTCCTTCGCCTGTCCCCTAAATTTCTCACAAAATTGTTCACCAAATTATCACATTACAAGTGCCCTTCTAAAAAATATGCCGAGTCTGAAAGTGGAAGGGGGGTCTTGGTGCCTCAATGACCTTCGGAAACATACCAGCAGATGCTTTGGTCCTTGCTAGATTTATTTGTTGTTTCATTTGAGTTGAGTTGGGGTTGGGTGTTGCACTAACTATCCCACACAAAAAATTGCAGCCTTATGTTCCAGTAGCTACAGTAGGGGGAGTTTATGCTACACCAAGAAAACATGGATGCTGATTACTGACCCTCATGAGTGATACACCATCTGTCTCAAGAATCCATTCCTGCAAGTGCTTGAATTCTCCCTCTTCTGTGATAGTCACTCGCTTTTTGGAATCTTCGTGGGGCAAGTTCATGTAGACTTTGGATATGGCTTCAATACCTTGCAGAGTCATGTCTGTTAGCATGTTGGCTTCAATGCAGCGTAAGAACACATCATCATCCATCTTATCAAGCTGTTCTTCTTCCTGCAACCACATTAAAAAATTGATGGTAATAGGAGTGAGTGGAATACAATTTTGGGGTAATCAGGCAAGGGATTTCAAATCAGCTGAGCAAGTTGCGCCAGGCTCATTTAAAACTATGAGCACGATTATCCTTGAATTGTACGACACTTGGTCAAATTATGAATTTATTGTTTCAATAACGAAATGCAAGAAACTCTGGAATTAGTAATAGTGTCAAAATCTAAGGCAAACATGTCTAAATAAAAGTCTTGGGATAAGTTAATTTTGTCCATGTTTGTTTTCAACCTGCACCTGCCAACCTGCTCACTTAAGAAATTTTCCTTGATTTTGATTTGATTGGTTAGGTAGTTTAAGTTTATTGGCTAATGGTATGAAGTGCTTAATTTTTATTGGCTGCTTAACTGTCCCATTTGGCCTGTCCGATTACAAAATTTGATGTTTGTAATTGGACAGGTCAAATCCGACAGTTTGGACCTGAAACAGCAAATTAAGCCACAAAAAAGGGCTGTAACAATCAATTATATTTGAGCATTTTGTTATTGACACAATTGACATTTAAACTAGAGCATTACAGACAAGCCACAGTACGTGCTGTTGCCCTCCCTATGCAACAAATACAAGATGATTTAAACAGGACCCGAGTCAAGTGAGACCTGGAAATAGCCTGTTGCCTTTTTTGCTATAAAATGTTTGCAATGTATTAAGAAGAGATTGTTCCCCAGTTGTAATAACTATTTAAGGTTACAGATGTTCACAGTATTTTTCTCAAGCACTTGTCAATTGAGCATCAATATAGTTGGGTTAATGATGTAATTACATCAGTGCATGTGGAAGCTTAGCGAACTGAGAAAGCAGGCAAGTGTTCTTTGACGTCTGTGAAGACTGTGTGACCCGAGAATTGATAGAAAATATTTCCTGACATTGAGAGCATTACAATATGTTCAAATCAATGTTAAAGTTCTTTGTGCTTATGTGGTGTTGCCAGACTATGATACTGAGGAACTGACAGCCACATTTAAAGAGTGGATTCAAGCTTTCTTAGATTATGTAAAACAATTTAAGGAGAGAGACCTTTTTAATCTGTCACTGATTTCGGTGCAACAACATTTGATTAATTAATAGCATAGTCTTACTTCTTGAAACTTTCCATCATCATTGTTCATGATTCTTATACGAAGGACCAGCTTTTCAGCATTGTCATCATTAAAAATACAGTTCAGGTCATCACCGAAGCCCAAATTGATCTTCTCAGATATCTGCTCCATGGTAAGCTTCTTGTCTGTCATACGCTTTCTGTCAAGCTCAATACGTAACAGCCAGGGAGAGATGCGAGTCACGTCAAAATCTGGCATTTCATAATACACATTGACGAAATCTTGATCCTCTGTGACGACCGTGTTCTGAGGATCAGGATCGTAGTAGATGGCAGTGTTGGCTGTCACTTTGCGAAGAGTGGTGTGTTCCAGACGACAAAGAATGTCCTAGGGAAGAATAACAAATGATAATCATACTTATCAAAAGAAAATTGAAAAATGCAACCTCAATCAATTTGCACGTGCAATCTATTTTCTAAAGTTGGTACACGGTTAGAATAATAAGTTAAAACAAACTTCTTTTTCTAGTTCCACTTTCCACACACTGCAGGGGTCAACCCATCAAAGCCAAAAGTACCCAAAAGCGAAACTAAAGCTACAAAGGCAAGAAAACTTGAAAACAAATAGTACTATTACACCATCTGACTCAGAGATGCGTAAAAATTGCAATACTATTGCAAAAACATAGGTCCTACCATACATACACAGGGGACCACCACATAGTTTGCCATAACCCAAAATCTTATGATTAAATCAACCTCGAATCACCTTAGCCTTTTCGGCATCCCTGGCAGGTTGTCCAATTAGAAAAACTGTGAGAGATGGAGTCTTGGGTCTTTTTGACACATTAATGATTTCTTTCAGTCGAGGGACACCCAGGGTCACATTTTTGGCAGACACACCAGCGTAATGGAATGTGTTCAATGTCATCTGTGTGGCAGGTTCACCAAGGGACTGGGCAGCCAGTGCTCCTACCATCTCACCTGGCTTGACCTGAAAACACAACCAGTTACACAGGTCTGTTGAGACATGTACAATCAATTCTTAAAATATTCAAAACAAAACACCAGGGAGATCTGGGATTAGTGCCATCCAATATTTCATCTTTAGAAACATAAGCACCTGAAAAAATGAGATATACCCAGAAATGCACGTTGGTGAGATTCATACTCCTCTTATTAGACACTGCTATGTGTCTTGACTGTGTTATCTCACCAAAACACTCTAATATCTCTCCCATATGATGTGATATGGAATTCCCAAATCACTTCCCACAAAGATGAAGAAAGTGGCATGCATTTCCACCATTAGGTGAAAGAAATGGCTAGTGCCTTTGACCAAAAACAAACACATTATAATATTGTCTGTTCTCCAGAATTCACAGTACCTTGCAATTTAACCCAACCCATCTACAACAACCTTGGCTACTCTTACCATTGACAGGTTGAAGCGAGTTTCTATTTCACCCAGAAGCCATTCAAATGCCTCTGATGATAGATGGAACTCTTCAGCTACTCGTTTGGAGCACAATGTGGATCGCAGAAGAATGTTAAACAACAGTGTGGCATTGAACTGTGCTTGTTTACTGATGTGATCCTCACCATGTACAACTATCAACTTCTTGGACAGTTCCCGCACACCTGAAATGAACACACCAGCTTTTCAAATAGTGCAAATACAGCTGGACAAAAATACTAGAACCACACTGAGGAAGGTAAGACCAAAATTACATTACATTGCAGCTTTGACAAAGTGCCAAAGATGCAGAAAGGAATTTCCTGTCAGAACAGCTTAATGCATCTAAATGTCCAATACAAGCAAAACCTACCTTCAATGACCCTGAGAGGGTCTAGATCACTGGGTGTTCTGCTGTTCAAATGGAAAGTTTTCTGTGCATTCCAGATCAGTCGACTCAAATTTACTGGTAATGCTACCTGTAAACAGTAAAGACATCAGAGATACCATAAATATGTTAAACATCCTGAAAATACACTTAATTAATGTAACCATTGATCACTAGCTAGTTAGAATAATAGAGCCATAAGAAAACATTTTTCCCTTTCAATTTATTTTACCATGACAGTTCCCTATATAAGTTTTGATAGAACAAAAGATCACAAGTGCATTTGGACATACTTTACTGTTTCCAGAAGGAATGATCCTGCGAAGGATCTCTCTGTCTTCCTGCAATTGATTGAATTCCACTTCTATGTCCTGAAGAGCTGCAGCACTTCCACACAGGTCACGCACTATGTCTTCTTGTAAATGACGGCGAAGACGTCTAAAAAAGAACACCCGAGTCAAACCATGCACTTAGAACTGTCTGAATACAGTTTGGTGAAGCAATCAACAATGCAATAACACAGACATGGCCACTGTGCATCTCAAAAAGTGTCTCCCGGCCTCTATTTCTCTTTCAAGTAGAGTTTGAGGTACAAGGGAAACTGTCCAGTTTGCTAATCTATACTGCTGGTTTAGATGAGGCTACATGTCTCTCAGACACTCAACACATGTGTTTTAGTATTAATTACAACAACCTGTCAAAATACTCCAATACATCATACATTTTGCATGTAGCTCTCTTTCCAGTGAAATTTTTGCTACAGTATGTGATGAAATAATGTCTTTTGCACTGATACAGTATATTACAAAAATTATTCATTCCCCTACCTTTCATTTGCACAGTCAAAATGGAACTTTCTTTCAAAGGCATTGTTGGTAGGCTTTATACTTGGCATGTTTTGGAACTCAATTGCTCCTCCATCCATTCCGTCCTCACCATACCGTAGCTGGATCAACTGGTTATTAGAGTTTCTGATGGTACCATCATATGCAACCATCAAGCCTTCCATGGCCTTGATAAGACGACGCTGGATGTAACCTACACATCCACACAGAAATTCCAAATGAATAATGCTTTCCTAAAAGTGTTGCATAAAACAGTTTTTCCTAGAGTTTGTGTCCTCTACACTTAGGATAAGTCTGTAAAGTAAAGCATACTCCCAGAGGTGATCAACATGGAACTACTCCATACAAGAACAGTGCAATATATGGCTTACTGTTAGTGAGAATCACAGAACTGATCAGCTCAGCCATGACAAATTAATCTGCCACCAAATTCTCCAAACTAACTTAAAGCCAATGTATGGCAAACGCTTACAAGAATTGCTACTTAGATCTTGGGAGTGAAGGGGTTGAAGCACTACTGTGAAAAACAGAGGGTTTAGCCAGCATTTCATTCATTTCATTTTCAAATCATTGTTAGAGTAGCAAGTTTCTGATATTGAAATGGACCAGGTTCTGCTAATTTCACCATATTACAAAGGTTACAATAAACTATTTTTCATAAAAAATTACATCAACGATTCCTACCAGTTTCACTAGTTTTCACAGCAGTATCAATCAATCCTTCTCGTCCACCCATAGCATGAAAATAGAACTCTGTGGGGGTGAGTCCAGCAAGGTAGGAGTTCTCCACAAAACCACGACTCTCAGGACCATAATCGTCTTTGATAAAATGCGGCAGAGTGCGATGACGAAAACCAAATGGGATCCGTTTTCCTTCAACGTTCTGTTGGCCTACCACAGCAATAACCTGGACCAGAAAGACAATAACACTGTTCACAAAGTCACAATCACACGGTGTGAATAGAATAGATCAGAGGGATCCATATCCTTTACAACAGTTTCTTTATGTGTTTTCAGACTTGACGCACCTTAGAAATTGCTCTCTCAAACTCACAAACATTACACGAGAAAGAAAAGAAACAAAAAAACGAGTACTATACATATAACATGTAAAATCAGAGGAAAGCTTGCACACTCTCTTTCTCTCTCAATCACTTACTATATAAACTATATCAAGGACTTAAAAGGGTGATTCGTCGCAATTCCAAAACACTTTAATCCATATCAAAGCTTAGATCAATTTTGTGTATCATAATTTCACCTTTCAAAGGTTTGAAATGTGAAGATACTGTACAAACCTGTGATATGTTGATCTTTGACCCTTTTGATCCTGACACAACCATAGCTTTGAAGTTGTTATATTCTGACAAGCTTTTTTGTGCACTTCCTCCAGTCTTATCACGACAGTCATTCAAAATTCTGTTCACTTGGTTTTCAAAGGTTTGTCTGAGAGTGTTACCAGGCGTTGGTTCAAGTGCATCATTATGGGCTTTCTCAATCACTTCTATCACCTCTTGCTGAGGAACAAGGCAGATAACTCATTACAAGGAATTTTCCATAAGACATACTGTAAATGTTACTAAATTTGCACAAGATCCTCATTAACACACTAATGGCTAGGTTTCTTTTCCCAAGTTCATGGACCAGGCTGAAATGTTAGGTCAAAAACACGCCTCTGTGCAAAAATACCCTTGAATTTTGGAGAAAATTTTAAAAATGCCAACTTAAGTCTGTTAGCACAGTGTCACATCCTGCCTTTGCTTTATCTCTGTGTTTCATGTATTGCCTAAAGTATTAGAATTTCAAACAAGTACCTAAGAATCATTTTCACAATACCTTAATGAACTCCTAAGTTGACAACAGAAGAAAAGGAATCAATAATTGGTTGCTGGTATGGCTGTAAATATAATTAAATAAATGTTACAAACCTTGGCTTTCCGAGTTACTCTTTGGATTTCATTGTAGGTTTCACTGTCTGCAATACAATCACCAATGCCAATACTGTGCCCCTCTATGAGGGTCCAGTTGTTAACAACTGTTTGAATGTTGCCATAGAATGCGCGAGCCACCTCATGACCAAGCTCAACAGCAACGATATGTACCAAGCTACCAGAAGATGTTCCCAGGGATTTCTTACACAGAATTCCAGAAATCAACTCTCCATGCTCAATCAGCACCTGTTCAAAATAAATTATATATTTACCGGTATGTGAAAAAAATATATAAATGTTTGCGTAACGTTTAGCGAAATATACTTGGTACTGGAAAAGGCTTTAAGTGCTGTGAATATAACTTTCTGTATGCAATGGTTGCCTCCACTAAAAACTGCAAAGATACACTGGAAATGACAAGGTAAGGTCAAGATAAAGATGTTATTCTCAAAGTCAGTTTTTCCTCTATAACTTTATTACATATTTGCAAAATAAATTGTAGAAAATTTTATTAACTCATTTGACAGAATTCTGTTCAAATTTGGGCAGTACGGCTTAATCGTTTATGAAAGGTACAGGGACAGATATCAAAATCTGATCTAAAATTACAAATTTGCAAAATAGAAGTTTTCTTATCATGTCCTTAAACCTGGCAATGGACACATTAAATTTTGGCAACATGTAATAATTATTAGCCTAATACCTTGGTATCTCCAGGTGATATGTGTTTATATGGACCACTGTCTTCATCATCAGGATGAGTGCTGTGCGTGCGGACCATGTTTACATTTCCAGGAATGATCATACTAAAGATCTGTTTGCCAGTCCACAATGGCTTTGGCTTGAGAATGGCTGGCTGTGGAATTTTACCATCCCAGTCTGGAATCCACATCATCAAATTCATCATTGTATCCTACAAGAAAAGAACACGGCTTTACAACAATGCCAAGGGCTATAATTAATGACACCTCTACAAGCATGCAATACACAAATCTTAAAAAAGCTTTAAAACCCCTCATTCTTTTAGGCACATGTTTAATTCATCACTAAATATTGATGTCGTTGAAGTCTACAGTAACTGAATCACTACACCTGTAAAGATTATTAACCATTGTTATATGCTGGGCTCTGCAAGCAGGCAAGTTTAATTCTGCACTGGGATTAGCATTCCAAGGGGGAAGATGAGCTTTCACTGCTTGGGAATTGTCATAGTCCCATATAAAACATTTTGCTTTTACAGCTTCTTCAGTCAAGATGGCTGGGTACTGGCAACTTCTTTCGTCTTTTATAAACCTCTTAGCTTTTAAGCACAAAAGGCCAAACAAGAAGTTTACCAATATCCAACCTTTATGACCTGAAGCTTGGTCAATAATGCATGTCCATACAGAAAATTTCAATGTCCCTGGTGATGCCAACTCACTGATATCAAAACCAACAGAATAGAGCAACAATGCAAGTTACAAACCAGCATGTTGAACCAAAGTAGTAATAATCAGAGAGCACCCAGGCACCACACAGAGGTAGAATAATCTTACACACTCATGACTCAAGCGTTCCCAATCTACAGCTTAGCGCTGTTGAATAACTATCAGCCACAATTTTACAAGACAACACATCAGGTGGAGAACTTGCAAAACAGAGCAAAAAGCGTTACTCCAGGAACGGATCTAAGGAAGTGTGTCATTTCCAAAACTGTAATTAATACAGTAAGCTACAGTGTATGGCCTATGTTGAAAATGGTACCAATTATTTTTACAGAAAACTGACCATACATGTAAGTCCCTACAAAAGAGTCACCACTGTTTCCCATATTTCCTGAGAAAGTATTAAAAATAAATAGTATGTAATCTTTATCCTACCTTTTCCAGGAAAACATCTCTCTTGGTAAAACGCCTTACTGCCATCAAGGAGTCTTGTACAATGCCCATGACTGGTTTGTTTGACTGTGGTGTGACAATGTTTCTAGGGACCATCATTATCTCAGTGATTTCTGCCCGAGCTTCCAGCGATTGAGGAACATGCAAGTTCATCTCATCACCATCAAAGTCCGCATTGTATGGTGTTGTTACACTACAAAGAACACAAGAAGTTGAATTTTTTTCTAATTGTACATTTTACTTCTACTTTTTATGAAGAACCACTTTTTGGTGGCTCCAGGACCAGCACCAACATTAATTGAGTTTTTGCATGAAAACAACCTCACATTACAACAAAAATGTTGATTTGAATGCAACTTTCTCTGCTGCCACCAGAGTTCTACAAAGTCTACTTTTATAACAAAATAGGAAATGGCACATTCCAAAACTGATAAAAATGCAGTACTGAATGTTGGTCATCAGCTACTGGTGGAAGCTGGAGCCATCTTATTAGTGAGAAAAGTGGTGACCACCTAAGAATGTGGACAGTGCAATACCTACCTGAGATTAAGTCGAAATGTTGACCACGGCAATATCTTGACTTTATGCCCCATCATGGACATCTTATGAAGTGTGGGCTGACGGTTGAAGATAATGACATCATTGTCTTGAATATGTCGCTCCACCTACAAAAAACAACAGCTTCTGGTTAGTGTGCAATGCAGAAAAATTTCCCAGTGACTCTCAAAATCATAGAAAAAACCTTTACAAAGGAACAATAATAGGATTATTCCACAAAACCTTGTATCCAAACTGCAGATGTAAATCACTGGGTTTGGGATGAAATCTGAGATCAATACGCTCTCCATTATCTCTGATAATGTACTTAGCACCCGGATACTGATTGTTTCCACCACGTCGCACAAGCTCCTGCATACTAAAATAATAAAATAACAAAACAGCAAACATCAGCAACAAAGCTGGAGAACCAAGGATATCTCATTACTAATAGAACACAAGTCACAGGTGACATCTGAAGGAAGAATACTTAAGAGGTTGATTTATCCCAATATGAGCACTTAATCAACTCTGTCCAAACAGCAAGATTCAGTGGGTTTCACTTTGAGTACATAATTATTCTATTACCAGGGAAGAAAACTCTATTCTAAATATACATTATAATTGGGTATATTTGGAACTGGATTGATTTAGTATCTTCAAATGGTAAATTTGCATTATCTAATACCCTGATAGTGATTACTACTTATAGGAGACATTGTTCACTCATAACTTTTTGAGAGATGGAATTACAAGCAGGGTCAAAGTTAAAGCTGTAGTAAAGTCAACAAGTAAAGCTTACCGATCAATATTGAATGGAGTGACAATCTCTGGGAAAGTTAGGTTCTGAGCAATGGTCCTCGGCACTCCAACCTGGTCAATAGACAAGTTAGGATCTGGTGTGATTACAGCACGCGCAGAGAAGTCAACACGCTTTCCCATTAAATTTCCTCTGATGCGTCCCTCTTTGCTCTTCAATCGCTGCTTCACTGACTTGAGAGGACGGCCAGACTTTTGCATGGCCTACAGGGATTTCAAAGATATTGAGAGATTGAAAATAAAGATTATTTTTTGCCAATACTAACTCTTGAGTACTCAATGTCAGATAAGAATAATAGCACCAACCCTTGGCAAACCAGGAATTTCATTGTCCACAAAAGTTGCCACATGATACTGCAGCATTTTGGTATCTTCTGCTATGATGTGTGCCGCTGCACCATTCCGTTCATTCCTTCGAAGGTTGTTGTTTGCCTTTACTATGTCAGCTAGCTTGTGAGTCAAATCATCCTGGAATGAGATAAAAGAAAGTTAAGAATTACAGAAGTTAATTACACAACCTGCATCACCATTCAGTAGACAACATAATGTCCAATTTAAATGCAGCCTTCAAATGATATTTAAACATCAAGTACCAAATAATTCACCGGTAGTTTTTTTCACTGTTGAGTTTGAGTTTTCAGAAGGCACATTGTCATGGAGAGTTAAACAAATACCAGAGTTCAACAGTGATGAATATCACAACCACTGTACATTGGGTTAATACAGTGTTGTAAACAGCTGTTGTTGGTCATTTTTAACCGATATTTCAATAAGACAAACAAGCCAAAGTCTTACAGGTTCAGCATCATAGGGCCAACATATACAACAACACAACACAGTACCTGACTACGAGCAGAACCACTCATTACAATGGAAGGCCTTACAGCCAAAGGAGGTACTGGCAACACTGTCACAACCATCCAATCTGGTCGAGCCTGTTTAGGATTCATTCCAAGTATTTCACACTCCTCATCTGAGATCCTCTTGAATATTTCATGCACACGTTCAGCTGTCAATGGGATTTTCTTTTCTTGGGAATCTTCATTTACTTCTTTCCACTCGGCTGTAAGTTCAAGGCCACTTCTTCTTATTTGTGGTTGGTTTCTACCACAGCCACCATGATTCTACATGAGTGAAATTGAGTGTTGAGGGTAATATTTGAATACTTGGGTTATGTGAGATATACTGTATATGGCACGTAAAAATTAACTAGTATACTACTGTGGATGCTGCAATCTGATTGATTGACATATTCACTACTTACTCTGTGGTAGATTGTCAGTAGCAACAAATGTTGGCATTAAATGGATGTATTATGATAACTGGTTTCCATAATAATGACTACCTGTAGTCTATCAGTCTGGGTTTTCTATGAGATAAATAATAATTCAATAAGAGCTACTGAGTATACTACTGTATACTCTATACTGTATACTACTGTATACAAATAAAATTTGAACTTGCAGTTTATAGATTTGATGGTCACGCTAGCTGACACATCAACAGTACTGGTAAAATTACCTTAACTCAATAATGCGTATCCTGCAGCACAGTAAATGTTGAATGACTATTCGATTACAGCCATTGTTCATTCAAAGAACAAACAAACACAGAAAAATACAGAGAGGTCATAGCATAAAATGGTACTGACTGGCTTCTTCTCTGTTTCATCCTCTTGGCCAGGCTGTCGTTCATCAACTATGTCACCTCCTTCACAAATATGCTTCCCTTTACACAAGTCATAGATGTGTTGTAAACGTTTGTGTGGCTGGTTTTGTGACTTTGACACTATTTCCTTCACTTTAGGATTATTCTAAAAAAAACAAAACCAAAACATTAGGAACACTTGACATGATTTTAACACACTGTTAAAACATTCCAAATCATTAACGTTTACACAATATAATTCTTTACAACACCACAATAAGTGCAAAAGATAGAGGGAAATTCAATCAAATGTCAATACAAATTATGTGATGCAATATGTGAATCTTTTTTTAAAATCCCTCTCCCTGATTAACTTTTTTCAAAATAACTCAAGGTAAACCTTTCCAATCCAATTTCCCTTACATGAAATTGAATAAAATACATATATACATACCGCTAACTGATTAAGACAACAGTCTTCCCCACCCTACCCACCCCTGCACCCCTTGTCCTCCCGTCTCTCGTCCCATGCCCTTTCGTTGGAGATGAATATTGGCAAGCTTCGCACGTTAGCCTTCCTTACCCCATCTAAAAGAAGCTTTGAGCAGTAGAAACAAACACATCTCAAGACTTTGATGATCATCTTGTAGAATCCAGCGTGAAATACGGGTTTTGCCAGTTCTATGTGACCAAAGTGACCAGGACACTCCGTCATACTTCCCGCACATGTTTGGCAAAGCGAAAATCGATCAATCATTCCCTGTCGTGGATCCATCAATCCTCCCAACTTTGGTCGGCCTCCCTCCATCGTTTCCGAGTATTTTATGCCACCTTCACTGGTCACAGACATTTTTTTCTGTCGATAGAACATATTTAACCCAGAACTGGTTATTAAGATCACAAAAAAAAACGATACGGAGTTACTTTAACTTGGGAAGTTATTACATGCGTAGGTTATTCCGTCAGTGTGAATATTAAACTGACGGAGCAAATACAAAGCCACGGAAACAAAACTGATAGAAACGGTTCGTGTATTATGCCGAAAAGTGTACTTACAATTTCATCAGGGCTTAACACTCCAAACTGTACCAATTTAACGTCCCGTAGAGGAGCTGGCGAGCCAGATACGAAAGCCATGTTGTATATCACAAATATGGCCGATGAGGTAATAGATTCCTTGGTTTTACAACGACAGTTTGCTCCTTCTGTTAAAATATTGCAATCTTAAAATACCAACAAACCTCGGACAAAGTTACTCCTTGTGTTTTGATTTACTTAATTAGGGACCTAGTTCCTTCTAAAGAGGAACCAGGCGAATAAATCCTTTGTTCGGAAATTTTTCGCCAACTTCAGCGCTCCGAGGCGCTTCTTCTCACGCTGCCCTTGTCGCCTCCTTTTTATAGCAAAGCCTGGCAATGCGGGGTGGACCGGAATTTATTAGGGCCAAATGATGCATCATGGGAAATTGTTAGGATTGGCCTTTCAAGTCTGTGCATATTTTAGCTATGTTTTGTCGCCGGGGAGGGGTACTAGAATCTTATTGAATAGGAAACTGCTTCAAAATAACAGGGGAAACAATTTCTGTTGATCAAATTTTAATGAATTTCTCATTGGCTTTTCACTGCTCTTCCTTAAACTGGTAAAAGAAAGAGGAAAATGTGAAAAAAAAATTTGTTGTGCTTAGTTCAGCGATGTCTGATTGGTTCATTGCAGAGTGTGCATCTCTTGCATGATGTTTGAATTTAAATATTGGTCCATCGAAGATTCCGATTCATGAGTTGCAAACCGTTTAAGAGATAAGACGGAAATAAGTTTACGGAAAAGCTAGTGTGCTGCTAGAGGTTCCTCCGCCTCGAGGTTTCGTAACCAGCCTTCGAGGAAGCTTCCATCGCGGAAGAAAACTGCGATTTGAAAAACTTCCTTTCCGTCCGTTTAACCTTTGCAGTTACTTTGTGGTGAATCCCTACACTCCGTCCCCATATCCCAAGGCAAGTCAACCAGTCAAGCTGTGATGTTTTTGTATATTTTATTTCGCAATACTACTCACCAAACATGGACTTAAATCAATATTTGTCACTTTGCCCTAGAAGAATTGAAGAAAAGAAACCCAGTGCTTGTAGAGCTAGAAAACCAAACTACGATCTCCACAGTCATTTGTTATTTTCACCGGCATCGGAAACATGGGGGAGGGCTGGGGAGGTCATAGGGTGGCCTTCCTCAATCCGAGTAGGTTGCTATTATAACAAGGGTAAATGATTTTGCTTATGCAACAGCCAAACCCCTTCCCCTAATCCTTCAATCTAAAACTGTTACTAACACTATGAATTAATAAACATGATGTCCTTAAAACAGGTAAAACAAGGAAAGAGAACTTCATACTTTGTCTTCACACAATAAAGCACTTTAATATTCTAATGACACAAAATCCTAGTCACATGCTTTTGTTCTTTTTTGTGTCGCCTACCTCATACTGTACATTGCAGTTTTAACTTTTTTAAAGTTTTTTATTTCTTTTTTATTTAAGTTTCAACTGTGTTAAAATTCTGACAATAAATGTCAAATGTTGAGCACTTAATTAAGATAACATACAAGATAACCACAATTCTAACACAATTCTTTTTTCTGATGGTTCTCACCATCATTTATTCATTATGATATTCTTCAACCTAAAGAACTATTGAGACACTATTGACTTCGTAAGGAACCAATAATCAGCTTCAAAAATCTATGCTTGACAGGTAAACAACTGTTGCATTTCACTCTGCCTTTCTATGGTGGACTAAAGAGTTAAATTTATTAAGGAAACAAAACTTCAGTTTTTCTGGCAATACTTAACAGGTATGCCTAATAACTGGTGTACTTCAAAACTTTCTCATCCCTAGTGAACCTTGTAAACAAAATTCTGGCTTTTAATAAATTATTGGAATGAAAACATGTCACCAAATTTTCTCATTTTTTTTTTTAACAAACTTGTCATCACAAGCTGAAAAGAGAAATATTCAAAAATTCAATCATATTATAAATCTGAAGCTACCACTTTACCATAACTAAACATGTGTAAACAAGGTAACACTAACTTGTCTTAAGCTGCATACACAATGAGCAAATCAAAATTTGTTTGAAAAGTAAATGTTCTTTAAGTTGTATTAAAGAGTACTGTAGTTTCTTTATCATCCACTGCATTATACACTGTTCTATGAGCTTTACTGAATAGTGAAAACCTTGTTTCTGGTGCCATCAGTGTCTTTCCCAAGTAGAACCACTGATGTGTAAGCAGACTGCACTGCACATCATTAGTGCCTATGTTGGAGAGTAGTGGGGAGAGGAGGGTGAGTACTGTGGGGATGGAGAAGGTCCACTGGAGGGACTGTACTTGGGAGAACTTGGACTATACTGCGCTGATACAGGTGTGAAGGTGGGGGATGTTGGGGAGTAATGGGGGGAACTTGGGCTGTACTTAGGTGACGAAGGAGAGTACTGTGGTGATGAAGGGGTGAACTGTGGTGAAGTAGGGGAATAGCGAGGAGAGGAAGGAGAATAAGATGGAGATGTAGGAGAGTAAGTTGGTGAGGAAGGGGTGTAGGATGGTGAAGAAGGGGAGTACTTGGGGGACGAAGGGGAATAGGATGGGGAAGTGGGTGAATAAGTTGGAGATGTTGGACTGTACTTTGGTGATGAAGGTGAGTAGCTTGGTGAGGTTGGGGAGTAGCTAGGGCTGGCAGGTGAGTACCCAGTTGATGGTGAACTTGGGGAATAACCAGGGGAGGTTGGAGAGTAAGAAGGGCTTGCTGGAGACATTGATGGAGAACTTGGCATGAATGCAGGACTGGCTGGTGAGTAGTTTGGACTTGCAGCTGCAGGACTTGGAATATAAGGACTACCGGGTCCAGGAGAAGCTGGTGAGTTTGGTTGTGGGCTCCACACAGGGCTGTATCCTCCAGGACTGAATCCGCTGGCTTCTGAAGATGCTGGTGAAAAGCCAGCAGCACCTGGGGTCATACCACTGCCCAAGCCAGGACTCCATGCCTCAGTATATGCAGGCGTGGCTCCCATGGTCCATGGTGTCATTTGTGGTGACATGGCAGTAGGTGAACCAGCAGCACCAAAGAACATACCGGATGCTGCAAAGAGAATTAAACCAGCTCCAATAACCATATTACACGTTATCATAAGAAGTAACCATGTTAGGACGCTGTATTCTTCTGATCAAAGTAGATATTAAATAGATTTAGGCAAACCTAAAAGCGGAGCTCCTCACACAGTCCCTCCAAAAATGCTTTAAAACTTTTAGAAAGAACTCAGCTTTATGCTTATGTCCCTCCAAAAACGCTTCAAAACTTGTAGGAAGAAAATTTTTCCTCCAAAACCGCTATGAATAATCCGTTTCTTCAGCAAAACATTGTAGACTGCTGTAGACTGCTGGCTGTAGGTTGTGTAGCCGCGGCGAGCCGCGAAAAACAAAGCCTCGTTTCGGTTTAAGACCTTCTAAATATCCCGGATGACTATGGCCGCCATGTTGGGGCAACGTCGTCGTTCGTCGTCGTTGCTAGGCGCACGCACCCGCGAGCCATGCCGCTAGCCACGATGACCATGAAAACTCAAACGCATGGTTTTCTCAATTTCTATCCTCGCACGGTAGTTATGGGGCTCCGCTCAGCGGCTCTTTGAGCCGCTGTGGAGCTCCGCTACAAAAGAAACTGATTAAGTTCCTTTGTTCATTCAGTTAACAAAGAGTAGTTGCATATATGAGGTACCCAGCACATTTTAAAAAAAATAATAAAAAAAATTAATAAAAAATTAATAAAAAATAAAATAAAAAAAAATGATTTTTAATTGCTATTTAAAAACAAAAAAAAAAATATTGTAAAGATGGAAAAACAACAGTTAAATAGATTAAGTGCTGAGCAATTAAAAAAATTAGTTTATTGGTATAACCCGCCAAGAAAGTCATATTATAATACTAAAGCGAAACGCATTGAATTTTTGATTAATATTCCTGAAATATTTAATAACATTCAAGAAATAATCGATAATATTCGAGAAATTAGTGCGTCATTACATGCCAACCCACATAGACCCGATCAGAATACTCCTCTACCAATTCCGCCTCCACCTCAAGCAAATTTATCAACCCCACTGCTAGACTTACCTAATGTATTTAATCCTGAAACACCTCCTAAACTTAAACAAACACTTGTTCCAGAAGTTATGGATGAGATGCGAAATATTCAGAAACAAACTCCCACAACCACTTCAGAACCAAAAACTATTAAGTATCATTATTATTGTATTCATAAAAGGCAGAAATCAAGATGTAAAGAGTGTGGAGGAGCACAAATATGTGAACATAATAGAAATAAAGCTTATTGTAGAGATTGTGGAGGATCACAAATATGTGAGCATAAAAAACAAAGGAATCAATGTAAAGAGTGTGGAGGATCACAAATATGTATACATAAAAAACAAAAGGCACGTTGTAAAGAATGTGGAGGTAAAGGAATATGTATTCATGGAAAACAAAGAAATTTTTGTAAGTTATGCGGAGGATCACAAATATGTGAACATAATAGACAGAAGGCATTTTGTAAAGAATGTTATGAAAAACATTAAGTTATATAACACTTACACATGTTATATAACAAAATTTGCATTGACGTAATCACATTCCTGAGCGACGTTAGAAACCGACCTTTTAAAAGTAAACATAAAATCTACTTTTCGATTTCAAATCCACTTTACATTTTGCTTGTTGCTATGTCGTAAAAGTATGCAATCTATTGTTCTACACGTGAACACTAATCCAAAAACAATGATAATCACGTGAAATTCCCGCTTCGCGGGGTGGTCTTTGACCGATTACCGAAATAGATACCACGCTAACCCTCCACTGATAATTATAAATGTTAATATACGCACTTCATGCTCGCTTCGTGCGTTGGTTTCATGTTGCGTAGTCACGTCCTGACCTTTGGTTGACTTTTCATTTTGCGTTGGAGAGATTTTCGGTTTCGGATTTGTCTCAACTATTGAATGAGGTAACTTTAACTTTGAAGATCCCATGTTATGACTTATTCCAACAGGTTTTGATTCCGTGTTTAGCGAATTATTCACCCCAAATTTCATATCATTAGTCGCTTTCATAAGTTTGTTATTATATCCAACCACACTCTCTGTATTTATGATCATATTACTTGGTATTAACCACACACCAGGAGCAATAGCTAAATCAAGCCGTAATTTTGCTTCTTGTACAGCTAATTGATAATTTTTAACAGAATTCGAAATGTCATTCTCAATCACACTACTTTCAAATAAAGCTAAGAATTCTTGTTGTGTCTCGATTGCTCCACCACCATTACCATAAATCGAGTTTCTAGTGTTAACTTGTGCTCCTAATATACAGTAAACAAAAGCTTCAACAGATCGATTCAATCTACCAAGTCCTGCTTTAGTGAGCCCATAACCACTTGTTGGGATAAACCAAGCATATTTGAAATCAGCAAAGTCATCATTACGAAGTAAGGATATTAAATTGCCATCTATTTTCTTTCCACCATCATCAGAGAATTTAGCTGATTCGCTGGGCCATATATTTGCATCGGGATCATAATTTCTTGTAACATGAACACTTTGATTTCCTCCTCCTTTTCCATTATATCCTTTTCCATAATTAATAAATACATCTCCTAATCCTGCGTTTCTACCACCTTTCCATCTAAAGTCTGCTAAAGGTTTATTTAATCCTTTAAAATCTTGATTATTACTAAGACCAAATTCTGCACACAATCGATTATATGCCAATTTGTTATAGGGGTTATTTTTTAACGAAAAAGTTTGTTCGCCTGGTAATGGTAATCCCATTTCATATAATATTCTCCTTATTGTGAAATATGTATGAAACTTTATAAAACTACTAATAACTTTGGGATAATTTAAACTCTCAATAAGGCTTAAACCGCAACCAGATGTTGCACACCATACTGCCATGTTTAATTGTTGTGGCCAATGATTAATATTAGGTTTATTCAGCCAACTTCTACTCTCTTTTCCACTATAAAATTCTATAACTTGAGATTTAAATATATTTCTCATAGAAACAGTGAATTTCTTTGTATCTGAAACATATATATCTAAAAAGTTTAGCATTTTTGTTACATCAGGAGCAAATTCATCAAATTTAATGGCTGGTATTGGATATGTTTGATTTGTAATTGATAAACTTTTTGGAAATGAACCAAGCTTAAATTTATTTTCTAATCCTAAATCTTGCCATAATAATGTTTTCAAATTATTAGAAAGATTTTCAGTCCATGTTTTTCCAGTTGGATCATCATTAGACATGATTGTTGTTCCATTAACTTTCCACTTAATATATCCTCCAAATGAATCATTCACAAATGTAAATTTATCAAGGTCACCCTTTGGATACCTATTTCTAAAATCCATCCATAGTGTCATTTTATTACTTTTGGAATAAGATGAAAAGTCTTTAGACTAGATAACCTCTTTTCTAATATCCGCCGGAAGGCGGGGCCCAGCTTCGCTGAATACCAGCAAAACAATTACATCCTACATCAGTTTTCTCATATGAAATTTTTAATGTGTGGGCCCGGTTAACTCTTTTAATAGATCTGCACGAACTTCTCTTCTTATCTGCGACATGTTTAAGTTTTTTTCTGTATCTCTCCTAAATTTTTGTCTGATTTCTAGTTTTAGTTTTTGAAACTTTTCCAACTCTGCTAAAATTATAGAAAATTCTTGATCGGATATAGCATTATCTTTCAATGCCTTTGAAACCAAGTCGTTAATGGTGTTTAATTTTGATTTTGCTATGGAAACAGTCTGTTCATGTTTGCTAACTTTATTTGAAAGTCTTTTTGATGCTGCACCAAATCCAACAGATACTCCACCACAAATTCCACCGACAACACCCAAAGGAACACCAATAATAGCTCCAAAACCGGTAAGAGAAGTTACCAACCCGCTTGCAGATAGAATAACAGAAAGCATTCCACTAAAAACACTGATTTTTGTAAATATTCCTCTTGCTCTATTGTATTTTTTCCTTACATCTTCATAATGTTTAATTTCTCTCTCAAGATTTTGTAATACTTCACTTGATTTTTGTAGTCTGAAATTGACTGGATCTGAATTATTAGGTAATCCAGGATAAATTCTATTGTAGTCATCCATATTATATTTTACTACTCAACATGATATCTTTAAATTGATACGAATACGCACGGTATTAGAAATTAACTTTGTTCCATTTTTATCTAGAATCCATAATGTAAAGTGGTTCACAGGATTTTTAGTTTCTCTAATTCTTAAACTCGGATACTTTTTGGAGGGAATAATAGCTAGTAGTTGAGAGGGATTGAGTTCTACATTTCCACCGCTAGGGGTACGATTGTAATATGAAGACTTTGGTTCAATAAGATCACACATTAAGTACAAAGGATTTTCAGACGATGCATTAGTACCAGAAAAATCTAACATTTGTATATCTTTTACATTATATAATGACGGGTCAAGATAAATCGTTGTTTCTGTGGTTAACATTGTGATTGATAAAAAAGTTATTATTTCATCATTACATCGATCATTCATTATTTTGTTTTAGATCTACTTTCTCTTCTTTTTAAACTGTTCCACAAAATATAGAACCACAGCCATTATCAACAGCCAAGCATTCTTACCTAAAAACCCAATAACCTCACCAGCTGTTTTAAATAGAAAGCTAACTATTGCACCAACCATTCCAGGCAATATTTCACCGAGTTTCTTACCGAGAGTTTTCAATCCATTACCAACACCTTTTCCTAATTTTGATAGACCATTAGAAAGATTAGAAACTAAAACTCCAATGATTACACCAACAGAACTCACAACAGCAAATACTGTAAACCCATACTTTTTGAAGATATACTTTAATCGTTCACGTAATGGAAGATTTTTAAGTATTTCTTCTTTTCGACTCTCAATATCTGATATTTGTTCATCACTTGAGATTGTAATCTTTCTAATTTGTTCTCTTAATTTATCATTCTCTGATTGTAATCGTTCTTTGCTTTGTTCTAACTTTGCTGAATTGGATTTATCCTTCTTATATTTATCTATTTCTTCTTTGTATAATTTTACTTCACTCAAAAGTTTTTCACCTTGTATTTTTAATTCTATATTCTCTTTAACAGCTTTATCAAAAAGAAGTTTATCTTTATCCGCAACACTTAGGGCCGTAGCTTTTTCTACCTGTTGTTTCTCAATGAATTCACGAAGTTCTTTTTCTTTTTCTTCATATCGCTCAATCTCCACCGTGCGTGTTGCTAAAAGTGAATCTATTCCTTGTACTGCAGAAAGTAATTCATTATGTTTTTCTTTTTCTTCATTCAATTGTGATATAGTATCATTATATTGTTTCAGCATTGTTGCATAATCAACACCTAGAGCTTTTCTCATTGTTTTTGGTAAATCTTCAAGCATAAGAACTTTATCTTTAGTAAGCACGACATGTGGTACAGAACGCGTACTATTACTAAATTCTGCTAATATACTACCATCTTTTCCATATGTTAAATTAATTGTTCCATCATTAGGATTGTAAGTTGGTATATAACGTTTTAGTTCTTGACCTGCTTCTCGCCTTCTGTCATATTCCTCATCTCTTTCTCTAATATTTGCCGGTTTTTTCTCTTCATCTTTTATTTCCCATTGAAGCCGTTTTCTTTCTGCCATATATTCTGAATAACCAAGATAGCCTTGATCAATAGATGTAGATGTATTTGGACTTTGGTAAAATGAACCATCATCGTCAACATTATCATCATCATCTCCTTTTGGTAAATCCTCTAATGGTATATCTCCTCCTTCTGCCATGATTTTTTACTCATCAGTAAGAAATCTTTAAACTAATCATATACGACAACCTAAAAGAATTTACTAGCCATATAACCCAATGCCAACATACCACCACCTACATATGCCATTTCACCCATCTTTTGATTGTTACTAGGTCTATAATAATCTGAAAATTTAGGTTCTTGCATTTGGCTATATAATGCAAATTGTTCATTTGTTTTTGAAATATTTTTTGATGCTTGATATTTTTCATCTTTTTTCTTCATTTTCCAATCCATTAGTTTTTGTCTTTTTTCCTGATATTCTGCATAATCTCTTTGATATTTTTCCATTGCTTTATCGTGTCTTATTTTTTCTGTATCAGTTTTATTTCCTGATAAATATTTTGCGAGATATGACCCACCAACAAATGCTGTTGAGTTTAATACTGCTCCTCCAACCATCATTGCTATTGAAACAAGTGCCATTATTATTCTTTAATTTGGTAAAATCTTTTGATCCTCTAAATATGTTTTTAGGTACATACTACCAGACAATGCAGCTACCCATTTTGCATAATTTGTAATACTTGAGGAGGGGTCGTTCATAAATGATTCTTTCATAGCCTTTTTAGCTACATAACCAACACCTGCAGCTAATCCGATAAGGACTGCAGAATCAGTAACAGTTTTCACAAGTTTGTTTTCGGTTGCCATGATTTATAAGATACTTTACCTACCCTTTAAATCTTATAACATTCCTATTTTCAACGAAGCTGGTCCTGCGGATTTAGGAATTGGTTGAGGTTGTGGTATAGGAATATTTGATGTTTGAGGCGGTTGGGTAGGTTCTCTATTTTGTCGGTATCTCATAAACATGTCAAATGCTGTAAACCCTATTCCAATAATGGATAATACAGTAGTAAAAGATAGCTCTGGAATCCATGCTTTTGTGGTTTCTTCTCCATTTTCTTCCCTATTTTTAATCTCATCTTGTTCCTTTTCATGTTTCATTTGTTCCTCGGCTCGTAGGGTCTCTCTAGCCAATGCTTCTTTCGCTTTTTTGTTATATTCTGCCAATTTTTTACCAGCTGCAACCTTTTTAGGGTCTTTTTCTTTCTTTTTAGTATCTTTCTTTTCAGGTGCTGGATCTCTTGTAATTTGTTCAACACCCCCGGTTCTTTCTTCTACTTCTTCAGACATTATTATTTTATTTCTCAAAGTAAAGAATCTTTAAATCAGTTGTGCTCAGTAAACAGTATCATACCCTCCAGCATTTTGCTTAGTATCCTGCTCAGTCATGCTTGAAACCTCTTGTATTTTATGCTCAGTTGTACTTGTAACTTGTTGAATTTTGTTGAATTTTACGTGTTTAGCAACCTGGAATAGTCCGCTAGCAAGTGCTGCCAATCTTCCTGCTTTCAATGCTAAGAGCCCTACAATGTTTGTTAGTTCACGATTAACCAAATCATCATTCTTCAAGTCATCACAAAGAGCTTCTATATCATCTACAGGAACCATGTAAGAAATAACTTTAGAAATTAATTGAAGAGATGAATCTACTAACCCACCATTAATTTTCTTACCTAATACTGCCTGATATCGATTATAATATTTTTCAATGTCTTTTACTGATAATTTTTTTATATCTCCCAAACTCATATCAACACCTAAATATTCCTTTGTGGTTCCAAGAGCTGCGAGAATGGCTAGTGATTCTTGTTTGATTTCAAGTTCATTATCATCATTATCTTTTACCTCAGTCTTTTCTACAATCTTTTCTTCAATATAATCTTCAATTTCTGTCATCTTGCAATTTTCTTACCTTTGGTCAGGTCTTTAAATTTATAACTTCAGGAATCTCCAAATAACAATTAAATGGGTGACGTAAAGATAAACAAAGTCTAGAATATTTTTCAGTTTTCAGGAGTTGTACAAACTTTTTACTAGTTTCAGTGTCTAAATCACCCCCATAATCTTCGAAAAACATCTTCATACCTTTTTGCGATGGGTTATGGAAAGTAACAACACAGGCTACATTTTCACGGAATGGTTTTGCTATTGATGTTAATTGTTGAGTGAGAACCCAAACTGATAATCCGTGATGTCTTCCGGAGAATGCTAAATCTATAAACTTGTTTGATCGCTTCTTCAGATCATTAGATACAGCACAATCATCTAAAATTATTAATGTATTTGTTCCAGAGAATAAAGTTTGACAATCAGTTAATAACTCATTAATCTCATCAATGTTACTAGCATCTGGTGATAATACAAAGAAACGTTTATCTCCTTGTGCAAAATTATGATATGTTTTATTTTTAGAATAAGTTGGACATATTAAAACAATGTAATCAAAAATTTTTAGGAATGGTCCTCTTAGCTGATTAATGAGGTACTTTGTTTTCCCACAATTTGTTGGTCCGGTTATGATACAATGGAATGGTATTTTTTCTCGTAGTTCTTCCATGATTTTGTATCATAACTAAAGGTTTTTTAAGTTAGGACTTAATTGATCTCAAACCTGAATTCATTATTTCCATCATTGCATCAGCCACAACAAACATATGACAGGTTATAGTACCAGATCCACTTTGTTTTCTTTTAATTTCTAGTTTTACACCATCTTGTGTATTGTTTAATGCTAGGCCTCCTCCATGAATACCATTATCAGGGTGAGTTCTCATATCAACCCAAAGAGCAAATTTATCAGCATAAAAATCCTTTTCCTTTACCGACTGCTTCCCTTCAGTCAGACCAAAACGTTTCTTTACCAACTCCCATAGATCTGATGGTATCATTCCCTTAGAGTATAAACGATTTGGAACACCATCAACATCTATATTAATTGAGGTTATACCTGGATTGTAAAAATTCTCAGAGTTACGTGCTCCTGCTGCGATTGGTAATGTAAACAAACATAATATTCCTGTCATTGATCTTCTAGGTAAATTGATATGCTGATTTATAACACCATCACCGCCTATGGAAAAGGTAAAAGTTTTGTGTAGAGTTACATTTTCGTAAAAGAATCCTTTACCAACTTGATAGGCTGCCTGAGCCTCGCGAGCCAAGTATTCACTTGAAATGGAAGAATATTCTAACTCAAGGTTTTTGATTGAATAAGAAGGAGTCTTACTAGTATCAGAATAAACAACAATATCATTAACTGGAGCAAGTGTAATCTCAAAGATTAGATGATTATCTAGTGCCTTTGGATAAAAAACTCCATGATCGTTTAGAATAGGGTGATTTAGTGGTATACGATACTTGGTGTTATGTACTGATGCAAGGGTAACTGCCTTAACATCTTGGGTTTTCTTATCACCCGCATTTGTCCTGAGCTTTCTCATGTTTTCAGAAGAAATACCTTGTTTTAATCTATCTTCACGTTCTTCATCTGTTAAGAATAAATCGTGATAGGTTTGAAAAAGATCATATCTTTGAGTATCCTGTAATGTTTCACCGCCAAAAAGAACTCTAAGTCTAGATACAAGATTACTACCTACATTATTCACAAGTGTATTATTAGCATGTCCATCTACATCTAAATCAAATAATAGAGATACACTTTCAGGTACAATAACTAAATTCTCAGAAAGTTTTGGTATATTTATATATAATGTTTCTCCAGGGCTAGCTGAGGATGGATTGAGAGTAATTCGATTCATTGTTGATTCCGCTTTCAAACCAAATGGCTCTCGTGGAATTCTGTTTGGATTAATTTTTTCAGACGTCATTGTAATTTATAAGATACTTTGGTTAATCTTTAAACCCCTTTGCTTTATTATTCTTTAATTTATTAATATGTTTTAATAACTTTTCTCTCGCACTGGGGATTAAAATCAAAACATTAAAAATATCATCACCATCTTCCATATCTAGAATTTTTTTAATGATAATTTTTTTCATAATGTTAATTTGATATCTTGAAAAAATTATTTTTTCTTCCACCATTTTTAATTTATAAGATACTTTGTTAATTTTTTAAATGAATAACGAAAATATACTTTCAAAAATATATTATTCAACTGAAGGATATTGGAAAGGATATTCTGCAATTAATAAATTAGCAGGAAAAGCAAAAGTTAGTGAAGATGTAGCAAAAAAATGGTTACAAAAACAAGCAATATGGCAAATATATCTACCACCCCCAAAATATATTCCAAGACCACATTGGACTGTAGATAAACCTAATCATATTCATCAGGCGGATTTATTATTTTTACCGCATGATAGAGTTGGAAGAAAAACATATAAATACGCATTAGTTGTGGTTGATGTAGCATCAAGATACAAAGATGCAGAACCATTAACCTCAAAAGAAAGTAAAGAAATTTCAAATGCTTTTGAAAAAATATATTCCAGAAAAATAGACCGCGAAGCGAAGTTAAAATATCCCAAAACATTAATGGTTGATCCTGGAAGAGAATTTATGGGTGAAGTTACTAAACTTATGAATTATCATAATGTAAACATTCAAAGAAGTGAAGCTGGAAATCATAGAGCACAGGCATTTGTAGAAAATGCAAACAGAATATTAGGTGAAAGATTATTTAGTCATCAATATGCACAAGAAATGGTTAGTGATGAAAGGTCCGCTGAAGGCGGGGAGGGCTCTGCCCGATCAAGAGTATGGGTGAAACGATTACCGCATATTCTAAAAACTTTGAACAATACACCAACGAGAATAACTGGTAAAGAGCCTGATAAAGCTATAAAAATGAAAGAAGTTGAACTTGAAACTAGAAGATACCAGCGGGTTGTTGGTCTTGATGAGGTTAGATTACCTCCTAGTGTTAAAGTTAGATATTTATTATCTCCTGGTGAACTCGAGGGTGGTGAAAAAAGACGAGCCACTGATCCTATTTGGAGTATCAAAGTTTATGATATTACGCGTAGCGTCGTTTCACCTAATCAGCCAGTTTTATATTATTTGGTTGGTGGCCCGAGACGAGGATTTGTTAGAGAAGAATTACAGGTTATTCCTTATTATACAGAACTTCCACCAGATTCTGTTTTGAAGCGGTAATGACCAATGGCAAAAGTATTTATTCCATCTTTACAAATTATTCTCTTATCATCATCAGCAGATAATGCAATTTTATTTACAGTTTCGGTATAAACATTGTGTAAGCGACTTCTAAATACATTCATCTCTCTCATTTGTGATGTTCCGGTGGATCGACAATTATTATAATCATTATGAGTTATTGTATTTTTTACAACTGATGTCTTAATTCCTTTACACTTATTTATCTCTTCACCATTATCTTTTAATATAGAGTATAACTTAGACCTTAGACCTGTAAATTCTTTTACCGGAATTCCACCCATTTCATCTTTGAACATTCCTATTACTTTTTTGTTTACACCAATCTCAATTCCAGAAGGATGATCTTTAGGATAATTACTAGTGTCAAACTTTTCTCTAACATCAGGACTTATATCTTTGTAGAAATCTGGAGTTTTTATTTCATATACAAGAGAATCAGTGTCAGTCATAAGTAATTTAGCCTTGTCTCCATATTTCTTTTTAATGTAATTATAATGAAAATCATACATTACTTTTTTACTTAAATCTAGAATACACATACCCAAGTAAACAGGCTTATTAAATTTTATCTTTTTTCTTTTCATATGAATAGCTGCTAGATTTTTAGAAAAGATAGTACGATGTTGATAATTAGGTTGTTTTATTAGTTTTCTAGCTTCTTTTTTATTTGTAACTAATTTAATGTCAACCCTATTTCTAATATTTTCCATTGTTTTACCAAATACAGAGTTATTCATTAACTTGAAAAAATCCTTTTCAAAATCATTATTTGCTTTAGATCTTAGATTAGTATTCAAATCAATGTAGGGTTTTAACCATTCAGACTCTTTGAATTTAATTCCCCTATGAATCTTTGTTATTTTTAATCCTAAACTTTCATAAAGTTTTAAAGTTTCACGGTGAACAATATACTTTTCCTTATTTTTTAAGTTTGGTATTAATTTATCAACTCCATTAACCTTAATTCTCTCAGGAGCTAGAGGATAATCATTATGTAAATCATGAAGATGTTCTGGATATTCTAAGTCAACCTCAACTATGCAAGGAGTATCTCTCCAGTTTTTACACTCTTCCTCAGTCATCCATTCAAAACCGCCAGTGGGCAATGGTTCACTTATTCCTGCTCCATATAAGTTATTTGCATCAAGATAATTAATATATATTGTTGGTAGATTTGGATCATATTCTTCCAAATATGGATTATTAGCTTTAGCATATCTTTTTGATATTTGTACAACACCTCCTCTAATACCCTTCTCAAACATAAGTAACATATTATTATCAGTTAATAACTCTAAATTCACTTTTGTAAATTTTAATGCTGCATCCCAAGCTAATCCGGGTGCTGTATAATAGTGAGCGGGATCTAAACCATAATTCTTCATACAAGCATTCCTAAAATTCTCAAATACATCCATTAAAAATATTACGTCTGACAAAAGATATAGATCATGGTATTCCCTCATTGTTTTCATATTAAAAGTTTTAAAAACATTTTTAGCATGTTTATAATCTTCTTCTGATATATCTTCACCGTTTAGTTTTGAGTAAAATGCTTTTATTGGCGGAAGTTGGGTTTCGTTTAATTTATTAAGGTTGTCAAAATAGTCATATGGAAATACTCCTTTCCTCAACATTAAATACGTCTTATCTCCAAATACTTTTTTCGTTTCTTCTAATTTATCGTCTCTTGGAGAAAGGCATCTACTTTTAACTAACAGACAATTCTTGCATTTTCCACATCTACCAATACCTTTATACTGAATTATTTTTCCATCTTTTACATATCTTTTAATACAATCTCCTGGTTTACATGCTTCACATTTTCCACATTTTGTAAGATTAGCGACTAATTTATCAAGACTTGTTGACATAAATTTAAATGAATCAATGAATCTAATATCCAGCTTATCTTCTTTTTCCTCACCTTTTTTATTAATATATTTACCAAGTATAATTTGTTTTGTAAAAGAAATATATTTTTCCTCATTATTAGGTATGCAGTCTACTTTACCTTTTGTTATACCAATATTCTTAATAAAAAGATGTGAGTCATATCCTGATAGGTTGTGAAAAATGATTGGTATGAATTTTTTATTCTTAAAATTTAAATTACATGCACTATGTGCAGCTCCTCTATACTTTCCTGTATAATGACAGTGATCTTTTACCTTATCTTTTTCTAATAATTCTTCTTCACATATATGGGTGAGTGGCTTTATTATAGTCGAATTTTTCCCTTTGTGTCATCCAATTCAATTTCTTGTTAGGCTTAATTTTTCCACAAATTTCTCTAATATCCTTTTCTAATTCAATCATAAATATTTTTCCTACATCTTCGTCTGGAGATTTAGCAGTATATCGTCTAATAACGGGTTCATAATTTTCATTGAAAAACTTTATTATATAACAGTAACCAGTCGGTTTATGCTTTGCATATTTAATTGTAAAACTTTTACTTTTGTCTGGTGGACGATTATCTATTGATTCTCCACAACATTCAAAGTCGCCATATACAATAAATGGTACCTTCATTTTTTTGTAAAAATTAATAAATTTAAGATATATAGGTTTTCCATTTTTATCCATTGGCATTTCACTCCTAACAGCTTCATATTCTTTACAATATTCTAGATGCTTTTGCAATGTTTCCTCTTTATGTGTATGATAAAGACATCTAGGACAGAGGTAAATCCTTTCCTTATGTTTAGTAACTTGTGAAACTGTCAACCTACAAAGACTCTTTATCCAACAATAGTGATCTGTTTCACCGTTTGATATTAGAAGTAAGTTTATTAAAACCCCTCTTTCTTTATCGCTTATTCTTAAAGGATATACTTTCTCATTATCAGTATCATACCCATAAACATTAATCCTGTAGTATAGGTTTTGTTTCTCAAACTTGTTAATATCTACCCATTTAGCAGGAAATTCTATTCCTTTCCAGTTAAAAATTTTAGAGTTTTCTATTAATTCTCTATTTACTCTTTGCGGATTTTTCTCTCTTGGATGTGTTGCTTCAGTTACTGACCACTTAAAACATTCATTATCATTCTCATTCCTGAGGTTTATAATCGCTCCTTTGTTTGCTAATTTTTCTGGTAGTGGGATATAACTGCTTCCTGAAATTGGTTCAAACGGATCAATTTTTATGTCAAAGTATTTCACGCCATTAAATATCCAACCGCTGCCCTCATTTATAAAATTTATAAAAAGTTCAAGTAAATAGTTAGTCATCGTGTCAAATAAGCTGGATAAATCTGTTGATGCTGTTACAACCTCTGGTTTTTTGCTATGAAAAAATGGTTCTGCATTGGCATCTATTTTACTAAATAGGTTGTCATTATTATAATCAATCTTTACAAATTTACAGACAAAAGTAAATTTCAGCTTTAGAGGTTTCTTTTGCTTATTAATTAAGTCAATAACTTTCTGTTTTATTTCTCTAATAAATGTTAATTCATCTAATCCTAATTCTACGATACGTTCAGGGGCTAAATATGCAATTTCTTTAAAAAGTAAACTATCAGTTTTATATGGTTTTCCATGTATTCTATATGTTTTCAGGTAATTATCAAACACCGTTTCTTGTTCTATGGGTGTAAAATCTTCAACATGTCCTTCAGTAGATGTTATTGGTTGTTTTTTATTTCTCTTTTTTCTTGGTGGGGGAATGGGCCTTTGTTCCGGTTGTGTTTTATTAGTAAGTTTTAAAATGTTTTCATTTATTAGTTCTGTGAGTTTTTTATTAAACTCATCTTTATCTAACACTTTAAATTTTTTCTTATCCCAATTAAAAGTTTTGTTATTTATTGTTTTAGTTTGTTGAGGAATTTTAACACTTGGTGGTGGTTTTAGAATGTTGGTATTAATCTCAGGTATTGTTGCTTGCTTAATTTTTGGTGGGGGAGGTGGAGAACCTGGCGGGGTTCCTGGTCTAAATCGATTTGGGGATCCTGGAGGAGGTGTTTCAGGATTAAATACATTAGGTAAGTCTAGCAGTGGGGTTGATAAATTTGCTTGAGGTGGAGGCGGAATTGGTAGAGGAGTATTCTGATCGGGTCTATGTGGGTTGGCATGTAATGACGCACTAATTTCTCGAATATTATCGATTATTTCTTGAATGTTATTAAATATTTCAGGAATATTAATCAAAAATTCAATGCGTTTCGCTTTAGTATTATAATATGACTTTCTTGGCGGGTTATACCAATAAACTAATTTTTTTAATTGCTCAGCACTTAATCTATTTAACTGTTGTTTTTCCATCTTTACAATATTTTTTTTTTGTTTTTAAATAGCAATTAAAAATCATTTTTTTTTATTTTATTTTTTATTAATTTTTTATTAATTTTTTTTATTATTTTTTTTAAAATGTGCTGGGTACCTCATATATGCAACTACTCAAAGAGAGATGCTTTAATCCCACATGATTATCAATAGCATGCAACAGGCTGTATGTGATTTCTGTCCACACTATTTCTTTATCATGCTAGGTGTATGGGTACAGTTAACAACTAAGCAACAGAGCAACTTTCCCTCTCAGTTACAACTCCTTTCTTACCTGCCATGGATCCACCCATCATTCCAGGTCCCATGATGTTTGTTGGGATCTCCATACCAAACTTACACTTCTCTGCATCTACCATCAAATCAAAGCTGCCTGTTCCTAGGCGTGGCAGCTTCCCCAGGATTAAACACTCACTCACTCCTCGGACATGATCCGTTTCTGCATGTGATGCTGCTTCCATCAGCACATCAACCTGTCAGAAATTGATGAAGTTGCAATAATCACGCTTCAGTTACATAAATTATCCCTACAAGTTCTAACAAAAAACTGAGTCAAAGATGATATGTTCCCCTACCGTTTCTTCAAAGGAACATCTCATCAAAGCACCAACTTCTTGTTGATCGATGCCATGCCTTGTAATTGCCATCAAATGACCACGACAAGTCATGATATCACACAGTAGAGCCAAGTGCCGGTAATTGACATATGAGCCATCAAAAGAGATTACATGATTCATCTCACGTTCCACAGCTTTCCGCACCGCTTCCACTCCAAGAACCTAATTTGTGACAAAACATAGTATTGTAAGTTCACAGTTCACATATTGGTTGGACATGTACATTGTCTACTATTCTTGATAGCATTAAAAGAAAAAGCACTACAGATGGTTAAACTTCAAATATTGATATTTTTACAATCAAATGTGTGTACTTACTGAAAATATTTCACAGATGTCGTTGGATGTGGTGCGCACAGGGTCAACATCTTTTTCACTTAAAACCTATTGATAGACATAGATTAGGTACATTATTAAGTAATTTAAAAAAGAAACCAGGTATTTTCCTTCGCCTGTCCCCTAAATTTCTCACAAAATTGTTCACCAAATTATCACATTACAAGTGCCCTTCTAAAAAATATGCCGAGTCTGAAAGTGGAAGGGGGGTCTTGGTGCCTCAGTGACCTTGGGAAACATACCAGCAGATGCTTTGGTCCTTGCTAGATTTATTTGTTGTTTCATTTGAGTTGAGTTGGGGTTGGGTGTTGTACTAACTATCCCACACAAAAAATTGCAGCCTTATGTTCCAGTAGCTACAGTAGGGGGAGTTTATGCTACACCAAGAAAACATGGATGCTGATTACTGACCCTCATGAGTGATACACCATCTGTCTCAAGAATCCATTCCTGCAAGTGCTTGAATTCTCCCTCTTCTGTGATAGTCACTCGCTTTTTGGAATCTTCGTGGGGCAAGTTCATGTAGACTTTGGATATGGCTTCAATACCTTGCAGAGTCATGTCTGTTAGCATGTTGGCTTCAATGCAGCGTAAGAACACATCATCATCCATCTTATCAAGCTGTTCTTCTTCCTGCAACCACATTAAAAAATTGATGGTAATAGGAGTGAGTGGAATACAATTTTGGGGTAATCAGGCAAGGGATTTCAAATCAGCTGAGCAAGTTGCGCCAGGCTCATTTAAAACTATGAGCACGATTATCCTTGAATTGTACGACACTTGGTCAAATTATGAATTTATTGTTTCAATAACGAAATGCAAGAAACTCTGGAATTAGTAATAGTGTCAAAATCTAAGGCAAACATGTCTAAATAAAAGTCTTGGGATAAGTTAATTTTGTCCATGTTTGTTTTCAACCTGCACCTGCCAACCTGCTCACTTAAGAAATTTTCCTTGATTTTGATTTGATTGGTTAGGTAGTTTAAGTTTATTGGCTAATGGTATGAAGTGCTTAATTTTTATTGGCTGCTTAACTGTCCCATTTGGCCTGTCCGATTACAAAATTTGATGTTTGTAATTGGACAGGTCAAATCCGACAGTTTGGACCTGAAACAGCAAATTAAGCCACAAAAAAGGGCTGTAACAATCAATTATATTTGAGCATTTTGTTATTGACACAATTGACATTTAAACTAGAGCATTACAGACAAGCCACAGTACGTGCTGTTGCCCTCCCTATGCAACAAATACAAGATGATTTAAACAGGACCCGAGTCAAGTGAGACCTGGAAATAGCCTGTTGCCTTTTTTGCTATAAAATGTTTGCAATGTATTAAGAAGAGATTGTTCCCCAGTTGTAATAACTATTTAAGGTTACAGATGTTCACAGTATTTTTCTCAAGCACTTGTCAATTGAGCATCAATATAGTTGGGTTAATGATGTAATTACATCAGTGCATGTGGAAGCTTAGCGAACTGAGAAAGCAGGCAAGTGTTCTTTGACGTCTGTGAAGACTGTGTGACCCGAGAATTGATAGAAAATATTTCCTGACATTGAGAGCATTACAATATGTTCAAATCAATGTTAAAGTTCTTTGTGCTTATGTGGTGTTGCCAGACTATGATACTGAGGAACTGACAGCCACATTTAAAGAGTGGATTCAAGCTTTCTTAGATTATGTAAAACAATTTAAGGAGAGAGACCTTTTTAATCTGTCACTGATTTTGGTGCAACAACATTTGATTAATTAATAGCATAGTCTTACTTCTTGAAACTTTCCATCATCATTGTTCATGATTCTTATACGAAGGACCAGCTTTTCAGCATTGTCATCATTAAAAATACAGTTCAGGTCATCACCGAAGCCCAAATTGATCTTCTCAGATATCTGCTCCATGGTAAGCTTCTTGTCTGTCATACGCTTTCTGTCAAGCTCAATACGTAACAGCCAGGGAGAGATGCGAGTCACGTCAAAATCTGGCATTTCATAATACACATTGACGAAATCTTGATCCTCTGTGACGACCGTGTTCTGAGGATCAGGATCGTAGTAGATGGCAGTGTTGGCTGTCACTTTGCGAAGAGTGGTGTGTTCCAGACGACAAAGAATGTCCTAGGGAAGAATAACAAATGATAATCATACTTATCATAAGAAAATTGAAAAATGCAACCTCTATCAATTTGCACGTGCAATCTATTTTCTAAAGTTGGTACACGGTTAGAATAATAAGTTAAAACAAACTTCTTTTTCTAGTTCCACTTTCCACACACTGCAGGGGTCAACCCATCAAAGCCAAAAGTACCCAAAAGCGAAACTAAAGCTACAAAGGCAAGAAAACTTGAAAACAAATAGTACTATTACACCATCTGACTCAGAGATGCGTAAAAATTGCAATACTATTGCAAAAACATAGGTCCTACCATACATACACAGGGGACCACCACATAGTTTGCCATAACCCAAAATCTTATGATTAAATCAACCTCGAATCACCTTAGCCTTTTCGGCATCCCTGGCAGGTTGTCCAATTAGAAAAACTGTGAGAGATGGAGTCTTGGGTCTTTTTGACACATTAATGATTTCTTTCAGTCGAGGGACACACAGGGTCACGTTTTTGGCAGACACACCAGCGTAATGGAATGTGTTCAATGTCATCTGTGTGGCAGGTTCACCAAGGGACTGGGCAGCCAGTGCTCCTACCATCTCACCTGGCTTGACCTGAAAACACAACCAGTTACACAGGTCTGTTGAGACATGTACAATCAATTCTTAAAATATTCAAAACAAAACACCAGGGAGATCTGGGATTAGTGCCATCCAATATTTCATCTTTAGAAACATAAGCACCTGAAAAAATGAGATATACCCAGAAATGCACGTTGGTGAGATTCATACTCCTCTTATTAGACACTGCTATGTGTCTTGACTGTGTTATCTCACCAAAACACTCTAATATCTCTCCCATATGATGTGATATGGAATTCCCAAATCACTTCCCACAAAGATGAAGAAAGTGGCATGCATTTCCACCATTAGGTGAAAGAAATGGCTGGTGCCTTTGACCAAAAACAAACACATTATAATATTGTCTGTTCTCCAGAATTCACAGTACCTTGCAATTTAACCCAACCCATCTACAACAACCTTGGCTACTCTTACCATTGACAGGTTGAAGCGAGTTTCTATTTCACCCAGAAGCCATTCAAATGCCTCTGATGATAGATGGAACTCTTCAGCTACTCGTTTGGAGCACAATGTGGATCGCAGAAGAATGTTAAACAACAGTGTGGCATTGAACTGTGCTTGTTTACTGATGTGATCCTCACCATGTACAACTATCAACTTCTTGGACAGTTCCCGCACACCTGAAATGAACACACCAGCTTTTCAAATAGTGCAAATACAGCTGGACAAAAATACTAGAACCACACTGAGGAAGGTAAGACCAAAATTACATTACATTGCAGCTTTGACAAAGTGCCAAAGATGCAGAAAGGAATTTCCTGTCAGAACAGCTTAATGCATCTAAATGTCCAATACAAGCAAAACCTACCTTCAATGACCCTGAGAGGGTGTAGATCACTGGGTGTTCTGCTGTTCAAATGGAAAGTTTTCTGTGCATTCCAGATCAGTCGACTCAAATTTACTGGTAATGCTACCTGTAAACAGTAAAGACATCAGAGATACCATAAATATGTTAAACATCCTGAAAATACACTTAATTAATGTAACCGTTGATCACTAGCTAGTTAGAATAATAGAGCCATAAGAAAACATTTTTCCCTTTCAATTTATTTTACCATGACAGTTCCCTATATAAGTTTTGATAGAACAAAAGATCACAAGTGCATTTGGACATACTTTACTGTTTCCAGAAGGAATGATCCTGCGAAGGATCTCTCTGTCTTCCTGCAATTGATTGAATTCCACTTCTATGTCCTGAAGAGCTGCAGCACTTCCACACAGGTCACGCACTATGTCTTCTTGTAAATGACGGCGAAGACGTCTAGAAAAGAACACCCGAGTCAAACCATGCACTTAGAACTGTCTGAATACAGTTTGGTGAAGCAATCAACAATGCAATAACACAGACATGGCCACTGTGCATCTCAAAAAGTGTCTCCCGGCCTCTATTTCTCTTTCAAGTAGAGTTTGAGGTACAAGGGAAACTGTCCAGTTTGCTAATCTATACTGCTGGTTTAGATGAGGCTACATGTCTCTCAGACACTCAACACATGTGTTTTAGTATTAATTACAACAACCTGTCAAAATACTCCAATACATCATACATTTTGCATGTAGCTCTCTTTCCAGTGAAATTTTTGCTACAGTATGTGATGAAATAATGTCTTTTGCACTGATACAGTATATTACAAAAATTATTCATTCCCCTACCTTTCATTTGCACAGTCAAAATGGAACTTTCTTTCAAAGGCACTGTTGGTAGGCTTTATACTTGGCATGTTTTGGAACTCAATTGCTCCTCCATCCATTCCGTCCTCACCATACCGTAGCTGGATCAACTGGTTATTAGAGTTTCTGATGGTACCATCATATGCAACCATCAAGCCTTCCATGGCCTTGATAAGACGACGCTGGATGTAACCTACACATCCACACAGAAATTCCAAATGAATAATGCTTTCCTAAAAGTGTTGCATAAAACAGTTTTTCCTAGAGTTTGTGTCCTCTACACTTAGGATAAGTCTGTAAAGTAAAGCATACTCCCAGAGGTGATCAACATGGAACTACTCCATACAAGAACAGTGCAATATATGGCTTACTGTTAGTGAGAATCACAGAACTGATCAGCTCAGCCATGACAAATTAATCTGCCACCAAATTCTCCAAACTAACTTAAAGCCAATGTATGGCAAACGCTTACAAGAATTGCTACTTAGATCTTGGGAGTGAAGGGGTTGAAGCACTACTGTGAAAAACAGAGGGTTTAGCCAGCATTTCATTCATTTCATTTTCAAATCATTGTTAGAGTAGCAAGTTTCTGATATTGAAATGGACCAGGTTCTGCTAATTTCACCATATTACAAAGGTTACAATAAACTATTTTTCATAAAAAATTACATCAACGATTCCTACCAGTTTCACTAGTTTTCACAGCAGTATCAATCAATCCTTCTCGTCCACCCATAGCATGAAAATAGAACTCTGTGGGGGTGAGTCCAGCAAGGTAGGAGTTCTCCACAAAACCACGACTCTCAGGACCATAATCGTCTTTGATAAAATGCGGCAGAGTGCGATGACGGAAACCAAATGGGATCCGTTTTCCTTCAACGTTCTGTTGGCCTACCACAGCAATAACCTGGACCAGAAAGACAATAACACTGTTCACAAAGTCACAATCACACGGTGTGAATAGAATAGATCAGAGGGATCCATATCCTTTACAACAGTTTCTTTATGTGTTTTCAGACTTGACGCACCTTAGAAATTGCTCTCTCAAACTCACAAACATTACACGAGAAAGAAAAGAAACAAAAAAACGAGTACTATACATATAACATGTAAAATCAGAGGAAAGCTTGCACACTCTCTTTCTCTCTCAATCACTTACTATATAAACTATATCAAGGACTTAAAAGGGTATTCGTCGCAATTCCAAAACACTTTAATCCATATCAAAGCTTAGATCAATTTTGTGTATCATAATTTCACCTTTCAAAGGTTTGAAATGTGAAGATACTGTACAAACCTGTGCTATGTTGATCTTTGACCCTTTTGATCCTGACACAACCATAGCTTTGAAGTTGTTATATTCTGACAAGCTTTTTTGTGCACTTCCTCCAACCTTATCACGACAGTCATTCAAAATTCTGTTCACTTGGTTTTCAAAGGTTTGTCTGAGAGTGTTACCAGGCGTTGGTTCAAGTGCATCATTATGGGCTTTCTCAATCACTTCTATCACCTCTTGCTGAGGAACAAGGCAGATAACTCATTACAAGGAATTTTCCATAAGACATACTGTAAATGTTACTAAATTTGCACAAGATCCTCATTAACACACTAATGGCTAGGTTTCTTTTCCCAAGTTCATGGACCAGGCTGAAATGTTAGGTCAAAAACACGCCTCTGTGCAAAAATACCCTTGAATTTTGGAGAAAATTTTAAAAATGCCAACTTAAGTCTGTTAGCACAGTGTCACATCCTGCCTTTGCTTTATCTCTGTGTTTGATGTATTGCCTAAAGTATTAGAATTTCAAACAAGTACCTAAGAATCATTTTCACAATACCTTAATGAACTCTTAACTTGACAACAGAAGAAAAGGAATCAATAATTGGTTGCTGGTATGGCTGTAAATATAATTAAATAAATGTTACAAACCTTGGCTTTCCGAGTTACTCTTTGGATTTCATTGTAGGTTTCACTGTCTGCAATACAATCACCAATGCCAATACTGTGCCCCTCTATGAGGGTCCAGTTGTTAACAACAGTTTGAATGTTGCCATAGAATGCGCGAGCCACCTCATGACCAAGCTCAACAGCAACGATATGTACCAAGCTACCAGAAGATGTTCCCAGGGATTTCTTACACAGAATTCCAGAAATCAACTCTCCATGCTCAATCAGCACCTGTTCAAAATAAATTATATATTTACCAGTATGTGAAAAAAATATATAAATGTTTGCGTAACGTTTAGCGAAATATACTTGGTACTGGAAAAGGCTTTAAGTGATGTGAATATAACTTTCTGTATGCAATGGTTGCCTCCACTAAAAACTGCAAAGATACACTGGAAATGACAAGGTAAGGTCAAGATAAAGATGTTATTCTCAAAGTCAGTTTTTCCTCTATAACTTTATTACATATTTGCAAAATAAACTGTAGAAAATTTTATTAACTCATTTGACAGAATTCTGTTCAAATTTGGGCAGTACGGCTTAATCGTTTATGAAAGGTACAGGGACAGATATCAAAATCTGATCTAAAATTACAAATTTGCAAAATAGAAGTTTTCTTATCATGTCCTTAAACCTGGCAATGGACACATTAAATTTTGGCAACATGTAATAATTATTAGCCTAATACCTTGGTATCTCCAGGTGATGTGTGTTTATATGGACCACTGTCTTCATCATCAGGATGAGTGCTGTGCGTGCGGACCATGTTTACATTTCCAGGAATGATCATACTAAAGATCTGTTTGCCAGTCCACAATGGCTTTGGCTTGAGAATGGCTGGCTGTGGAATTTTACCATCCCAGTCTGGAATCCACATCATCAAATTCATCATTGTATCCTACAAGAAAAGAACACGGCTTTACAACAATGCCAAGGGCTATAATTAATGACACCTCTACAAGCATGCAATACACAAATCTTAAAAAAGCTTTAAAACCCCTCATTCTTTTAGGCACATGTTTAATTCATCACTAAATATTGACGTCGTTGAAGTCTACAGTAACTGAATCACTACACCTGTAAAGATTATTAACCATTGTTATATGCTGGGCTCTGCAAGCAGGCAAGTTTAATTCTGCACTGGGATTAGCATTCCAAGGGGGAAGATGAGCTTTCACTGCTTGGGAATTGTCATAGTCCCATATAAAACATTTTGCTTTTACAGCTTCTTCAGTCAAGATGGCTGGGTACTGGCAACTTCTTTCGTCTTTTATAAACCTCTTAGCTTTTAAGCACAAAAGGCCAAACAAGAAGTTTACCAATATCCAACCTTTATGACCTGAAGCTTGGTCAATAATGCATGTCCATACAGAAAATTTCAATGTCCCTGGTGATGCCAACTCACTGATATCAAAACCAACAGAATAGAGCAACAATGCAAGTTACAAACCAGCATGTTGAACCAAAGTAGTAATAATCAGAGAGCACCCAGGCACCACACAGAGGTAGAATAATCTTACACACTCATGACTCAAGCGTTCCCAATCTACAGCTTAGCGCTGTTGAATAACTATCAGCCACAATTTTACAAGACAACACATCAGGTGGAGAACTTGCAAAACAGAGCAAAAAGCGTTACTCCAGGAACGGATCTAAGGAAGTGTGTCATTTCCAAAACTGTAATTAATACAGTAAGCTACAGTGTATGGCCTATGTTGAAAATGGTACCAATTATTTTTACAGAAAACTGACCATACATGTAAGTCCCTACAAAAGAGTCACCACTGTTTCCCATATTTCCTGAGAAAGTATTAAAAATAAATAGTATGTAATCTTTATCCTACCTTTTCCAGGAAAACATCTCTCTTGGTAAAACGCCTTACTGCCATCAAGGAGTCTTGTACAATGCCCATGACTGGTTTGTTTGACTGTGGTGTGACAATGTTTCTAGGAACCATCATTATCTCAGTGATTTCTGCCCGAGCTTCCAGCGATTGAGGAACATGCAAGTTCATCTCATCACCATCAAAGTCCGCATTGTATGGTGTTGTTACACTACAAAGAACACAAGAAGTTGAATTTTTTTCTAATTGTACATTTTACTTCTACTTTTTATGAAGAACCACTTTTTGGTGGCTCCAGGACCAGCACCAACATTAATTGAGTTTTTGCATGAAAACAACCTCACATTACAACAAAAATGTGGATTTGAATGCAACTTTCTCTGCTGCCACCAGAGTTCTACACAAGAAATTGGATAAATCAAACGAGTTGATTAAGTAAGTTATACCACCGTAAGGTGAATGGGAGGTGCTGACGTTTCGAGCGTTAGCCCTTTGTCGGAGCTGATAAAAATGCAGTACTGAATGTTGGTCATCAGCTACTGGTGGAAGCTGGAGCCATCTTATTAGTGAGAAAAGTGGTGACCACCTAAGAATGTGGACAGTGCAATACCTACCTGAGATTAAGTCGAAATGTTGACCACGGCAATATCTTGACTTTATGCCCCATCATGGACATCTTATGAAGTGAGGGCTGACGGTTGAAGATAATGACATCATTGTCTTGAATATGTCGCTCCACCTACAAAAAACAACAGCTTCTGGTTAGTGTGCAATGCAGAAAAATTTCCCAATGACTCTCAAAATCATAGAAAAAACCTTTACAAAGGAACAATAATAGGATTATTCCACAAAACCTTGTATCCAAACTGCAGAAGTAAATCACTGGGTTTGGGATGAAATCTGAGATCAATACGCTCTCCATTATCTCTGATAATGTACTTAGCACCCGGATACTGATATTTTCCACGTCGCACAAGCTCCTGCATACTAAAATAATAAAATAACAAAACAGCAAACATCAGCAACAAAGCTGGAGAACCAAGGATATCTCATTACTAATAGAACACAAGTCACAGGTGACATCTGAAGGAAGAATGCTTAAGAGGTTGATTTATCCCAATATGAGCACTTAATCAACTCTGTCCAAACAGCAAGATTCAGTGGGTTTCACTTTGAGTACATAATTATTCTATTACGAGGGAAGAAAACTCTATTCTAAATATACATTATAATTGGGTATATTTGGAACTGGATTGATTTAGTATCTTCAAATGGTAAATTTGCATTATCTAATACCCTGATAGTGATTACTACTTATAGGAGACATTGTTCACTCATAACTTTTTGAGAGATGGAATTACAAGCAGGGTCAAAGTTAAAGCTGTAGTAAAGTCAACAAGTAAAGCTTACCGATCAATATTGAATGGAGTGACAATCTCTGGGAAAGTTAGGTTCTGAGCAATGGTCCTCGGCACTCCAACCTGGTCAATAGACAAGTTAGGATCTGGTGTGATTACAGCACGCGCAGAGAAGTCAACACGCTTTCCCATTAAATTTCCTCTGATGCGTCCCTCTTTGCTCTTCAATCGCTGCTTCACTGACTTGAGAGGACGGCCAGACTTTTGCATGGCCTACAGGGATTTCAAAGATATTGAGAGATTCAAAATAAAGATTATTTTTTGCCAATACTAACTCTTGAGTACTCAATGTCAGATAAGAATAATAGCACCAACCCTTGGCAAACCAGGAATTTCATTGTCCACAAAAGTTGCCACATGATACTGCAGCATTTTGGTATCTTCTGCTATGATGTGTGCCGCTGCACCATTCAGTTCATTCCTTCGAAGGTTGTTGTTTGCCTTTACTATGTCAGCTAGCTTGTGAGTCAAATCATCCTGGAATGAGATAAAAGAAAATTAAGAATTACAGAAGTTAATTACACAACCTGCATCACCATTCAGTAGACAACATAATGTGCAATTTAAATGCAGCCTTCAAATGATATTTAAACATCAAGTACCAAATAATTCACCGGTAGTTTTTTTCACTGTTGAGTTTGAGTTTTCAGAAGGCACATTGTCATGGAGAGTTAAACAAATACCAGAGTTCAACAGTGATGAATATCACAACCACTGTACATTGGGTTAATACAGTGTTGTAAACAGCTGTTGTTGGTCATTTTTAACCGATATTTCAATAAGACAAACAAGCCAAAGTCTTACAGGTTTAGCATCACAGGGCCAACATATACAACAACACAACACAGTACCTGACTACGAGCAGAACCACTCATTACAATGGAAGGCCTTACAACCAAAGGAGGTACTGGCAACACTGTCACAACCATCCAATCTGGTCGAGCCTGTTTAGGATTCATTCCAAGTATTTCACACTCCTCATCTGAGATCCTCTTGAATATTTCATGCACACGTTCAGCTGTCAATGGGATTTTCTTTTCTTGGGAATCTTCATTTACTTCTTTCCACTCGGCTGTAAGTTCAAGGCCACTTCTCCTTATTTGTGGTTGGTTTCTACCACAGCCACCATGATTCTACATGAGTCAAATTGAGTGTTGAGGGTAATATTTGAATACTTGGGTTATGTGAGGTATACTGTATATGGCACGTAAAAATTAACTAGTATACTACTGTGGATGCTGCAATCTGATTGATTGACATATTCACTACTTACTCTGTGGTAGATTGTCAGTAGCAACAAATGTTGGCATTAAATGGATGTATTATGATAACTGGTTTCCATAATAATGACTACCTGTAGTCTATCAGTCTGGGTTTTCTATGAGATAAATAATAATTCAATAAGAGCTACTGAGTATTGAGTCAAATAAAATTTGAACTTGCAGTTTATAGATTTGATAGTCACGCTAGCTGACACATCAACAGTACTGGTAAAATTACCTTAACTCAATAATGCGTATCCTGCAGCACAGTAAATGTTGAATGACTATTCGATTACAGCTATTGTTTATTCAAAGAACAAACAAACACAGAAAAATACAGAGAGGTCATAGCATAAAATGGTACTGACTGGCTTCTTCTCTGTTTCATCCTCTTGGCCAGGCTGTCGTTCATCAACTATGTCACCTCCTTCACAAATATGCTTCCCTTTACACAAGTCATAGATGTGTTGTAAACGTTTCTGTGGCTGGTTTTGTGATTTTGACACTATTTCCTTCACTTTAGGATTATTCTAAAAAAAACAAAACCAAAACATTAGGAACACTTGAAATGATTTTAACACACTGTTAAAACATTCCAAATCATTAACGTTTACACAATATAATTCTTTACAACACCACAATAAGTGCAAAAGATAGAGGGAAATTCAATCAAATGTCAATACAAATTATGTGATGCAATATGTGAATCTTTTTTTAAAATCCCTCTCCCTGATTAACTTTTTTCAAAATAACTCAAGCTAAACCTTTCCAATCCAATTTCCCTTACATGAAATTGAATAAAATACATATATACATACCGGTAACTGATTAAGACAACAGTCTTCCCCACCCTACCCGCCCCTGCACCCCTTGTCCTCCCGTCTCTCGTCCCATGCCCTTTCGTTGGAGATGAATATTGGCAAGCTTCGCACGTTAGCCTTCCTTACCCCATCTACACGAAGCTTTGAGCAGTAGAAACAAACACATCCCAAGACTTTGATGATCATCTTGTAGAATCCAACGTGAAATACGGGTTTTGCCAGTTCTATGTGACCAAAGTGACCAGGACAATCCGTCATACTTCCCGCACATGTTTGGCAACGCGAAAATCGATCAATCGTTCCCTGTCGTGGATCCATCAATCCTCCCAACTTTGGTCGGCCTCCCTCCATCGTTTCCGAGTATTTTATGCCACCTTCACTGGTCACAGACATTTGTTTCTGTCGATAGAACATATTTAACCCAGAACTGGTTATTAAGATCACAAAAAAAACGATACGGAGTTACTTTAACTTGGGAAGTTATTACATGCGTAGGTTCTTCCGTCAGTGTGAATATTAAACTGACGGAGCAAATACAAAGCCACGGAAACAAAACTGATAGAAACGGTTCGTGTATTATGCCGAAAAGTGTACTTACAATTTCATCAGGGCTTAACACTCCAAACTGTACCAATTTAACGTCCCGTAAAGGAGCTGGCGAGCCAGATACGAAAGCCATGTTGTATATCACAAATATGGCCGATGAGGTAATAGATTCCTTGGTTTTACAACGACAGTTTGCTCCTTCTGTTAAAATATTGCAATCTTAAAATACCAACAAACCTCGGACAAACTTACTCCTTGTGTTTTGATTTACTTAATTAGGGACCTAGTTCCTTCTAAAGAGGAACCAGGCGAATAAATCCTTTGTTCGGAAATTTTTCGCCAACTTCAGCGCTCCGAGGCGCTTCTTCTCACGCTGCCCTTGTCGCCTCCTTTTTATAGCAAAGCCTGGCAATGCGGGGTGGACCGGAATTTATTAGGGCCAAATGATGCATCATGGGAAATTGTTAGGATTGGCCTTTCAAGTCTGTGCATATTTTAGCTATGTTTTGTCGCCGGGGAGGGGTACTAGAATCTTATTGAATAGGAAACTGCTTCAAAATAACAGGGGAAGCAATTTCTGTTGATCAAATTTTAATGAATTTCTCATTGGCTTTTCACTGCTCTTCCTTAAACTGGTAAAAGAAAGAGGAAAATGTGAAAAAAAAATTTGTTGTGCTTAGTTCAGCGATGTCTGATTGGTTCATTGCAGAGTGTGCATCTCTTGCATGATGTTTGAATTTAACAACATTATGCTGCAAACTGTTGGCATAAACAGACTTTTAGCGATAACAATTTCACTTTTGACATCCATATTTCTCAAGTTTCAATCTTTATTTATTCTGCATGATTCAAAAAATAACTAGACCAGGCCAAGTACTCAAGTAAAAGAGCTTTATTTAACATATTCCCTGGCACATCACTTTCATACAGTAAAACATTGGAAGTAACATTAAGCAACTGTAAATTACTGTTGAAGCAATCAAAGCTGACACATGATAAATGTACATAGCATCTGGCACAAGACTCCTGTCAGTGATTCATCAATCCTTCCAAACATTTTGATTTTGATTTTGATAATGTGCAAGCATCCAATTTTCACTTCAGTTTAGAAAACAAGCGATGTGAAACCTGCAAAAAAAGATGACTGATGTCAGATGAAAATCAAATTAATAATGTGAAAGCATTAGCATTAGGCTGTCATCACAGAGAATCACTGCAATTTACCTTATCAACTTTTTTAGTAAACATACTTTTTCTGATTCATTTATCAACCAACAAAATAGCAAATTTGTGAGAAACTGCCCTGTTTATATTAATGTTTAATCCTTTAACTCTCAGAAGTGATCAATGGGCAGCTTCTCTTTCTATTAACTATACACTGTGAGGTAGGTTGGTGGTGAGAATTGAGAGAATTATCATGCCACAGTGACTGGACTGATCTAAACAAAATTCTCAAACTTTTGTCAGACATAGTGTACAGCACTCACTAAGGAGAGTTACTTTGAACATCTGGAGAGTGAAAGGGTTAACAAAGTTTCTTCATTGCACCAGTATCACAAGAACATGGGTTTGATTCCCAGTCAAGCCTGACCTTTTTCAGATCTTATCATTGCAACTACTTACCGGTAAGCTGCATAGTGACATTCTTTCACATATCACAGTTCATATATATATATGAAAATGCCATATGTTCAAATTCAAACTTTCTTCAGTTAGATGTTTTTTATTCAAAGGCCAATTCACCTTCCCTCACAACTATTAATACATTGCCAAGGTGAACGTTAATGAGAACTTGCCAAATTATCAACTCCAGGATATTGAAATGATAGAGTAGCAAATTCGCTGAACCCATACAGAAGATGTACGGTGGTCACTGAGGAGAATTTCTTTTCAGATCCTGGGAGTGAAAGGGTTAAAGTTCAGAATACCTGGCCACCTGTTTACCAAATGATTGTTCCCTATTTTCTGCCATGACTCCTACAAGACGTCCAGGGATATGTAAAAAACAAGTTGACTAGGGTTCTGCAGTTTTTCCATGTCAATCAACCAGCAAAGCGCTTTAAACTTTATTGTACTGTAATAAACTCAAACTAAATTTAAAACCGAACAGCAGTTTAGAAAGATACTTTTGTTTATTACCTTATTAAACAACAGAAATAATTTTAAATTCTTAGAATACTTACACATTTATCTGTGCACTCAAGGAAATCAAATAACTCTTGTACACAAGTTTCCTCTGTTGAAGATCTGCTGTTAACACGTTCGTTGCAGATTTCCAATTCTCTTTTCAGTTTTGCACATTCAAGTCGATCACCACACGATTCGCGAACCTTTTCTCCGGGATCTTCTAATTCTTCCTCGTCTTCTTCCTCTTCTCTTTCTCCGCCGGCTTCATCATCTCCATTACCATCGCCAGTTTCGCCACTTTCCTCGTCCTCGGGGTCAGAGTCTTCGTTCTATTGAAACAGCCACCAAACCCATAAATTACCTAAATTTCCTCCCAATTTCGAACCCTAAATTTGTATTGTAACATCAATACTGTCTAGGTATATTTGTGCACCTGTTCTTGGACAATTTCTGCTCCTAAGAGTTCTTTATCCTCGGTCAAAACCATCTTGTATAGAGATGAGCGTTGCGCTACTCAGATGCCAGGCCTCATGTTATGTAACCACGCCATGCATCAAGGCATTCTGGGTACAAAGGAAGGGAAACATATGAGAGCTTTAAAAGCACACTCAGCATAATTCGTTTTGAATACAATTTAATGATTGCATGCTCTGAAAAAAATAGAGAAAGTTGTCGAAGAAAATGCTTTTTAACAAAAGGAAAAGAAACCCGGGTTGAAATTTAACCCTGGCATAGCGCTAACCGGTCTTCGAACAACCGGCCCCCAGAAGGGAATCCCCTATCGAATAAGAGAAGTCAGGAGCGAATTACCCCAGTAATAATATTGCGTGAATTAATATGAGAAGAACTATAAGAGATGGTTCTGGGAACGAGAATGGTTCTATATTTGAGACTCTTGCTCCTAATTCGCTCCTGGAGAAGTCTAAATTTAGCAAAATTACCTAACTTCCTGGGGAGTGAAATTAGGAGCAAGAGTCTCAAATATAGAACCATTCTCGTTCCCAGAACCATCTCTTATAGTTCTTCTCATATTAATTCACGCAATATTATTACTTTTACTTTAGCTGAATTCTATATTTACCTTGAAGTATTTCACTGACAGAAACCAGAATAAACATCATCGTAATCTGCAGTGAATCATAACCAAATATCTGCTTTTGGGGTTCGAAGAAACCTCTTAAATGTTACACAGTCATGAACGGCACTAAAGAGTATGTTTTTTTTTATTCATTTTGAATTGAAACTAATTATTTTTTACCAGCTACCGAACCATTTTCGGTCTAAAACAGGGTAATGTATTTTTCATTATTTTGAACTTATTTTCAAGTGGAATTTCTTAGTCTGAAGTGGGGCGGTTCCATCTTGATTTAGGTCTGAAGTAGAGTATCGAAATTATACGTTTCAGTGTGAAATTTAACAAATTGATGTCAGTTTTTTATGCGTTTGTCCTCTTATTGATGATAAATTGCGTCATAACTTTGTCAAAGTGTTGTAGTGTTATGACGCAATTCATCATCAATAAGAGGACAGACGCATAAAAAACTGACATCAATTTGTTTTTTACAATAACAAAACGCGAAAAAGGTCAAATGAAGACTTAAATTAAAATTTTATGTGTCTGTACTCTTATTGATGATAAAAATTAGCCAATCAGCGCGCGAGAATTCGCTCAGTTATTGTAAAATTGGTATTATATGAGTCTTAAGATAGGGCTTTCAATAAGAATTTTAGTAGCAGGAGAATTTGTGTAAAGTAACAGGAGAAAATTCTGAAAGCGCTCTGCGTCTTAATTCAAAACTAGCTCAGGCCGTCTAAATTTGGCCGGAGAATTCTTTTTGTAGTCGCCGGAGAATTTACCGATCTCCGATACCTAATGAACACCCTGTAAGCTGGTAAGAGGAGTGGCGTACCCATGGCATCAATACAATTCAAGCAGTGTGATTTATAGTTTTGAATTTGCGTAAGTTTTAATAAAAACTTCATTATTAATATTCACTGAAAATGCCTGTTTAGGAATTAGTTTTGTCAAAATGTCAGAATTACGGTCGGCAGTTGGAAGATTTCACTTGACAATTTCACTTGGAAACTGCTAATAAAAGGATATGTTAGCATGATAACGATCAGTTACGACAAATAACTAAACATTGTTTGACGTGGGAAATTAGGCAAATTCTCCTACTAAAATTGCAAGCTTACCAATGCAATAATTGAATTATGCCGTTAATTGTTTGTTTGTTTCTTGTCTGATAGGATTCGGAAGTTAGCTCACACTTCATGTGGAGAGATGCTCGTGAATAGATACAAGAGTAGCAAACAATGCTTCGTCGTAACAAAAACGACAAAAAAAAACGAAAAATGTTTTTGGTCTCAAAGAGGCTGCAATGGAAAAGAGCAACTTGACACTAGCTACGAACGGTTTGTTCTTTGTTAATGGATCAGAGTATTAAGGTGAATCTTCTTTATGCATGTATTGGATGTCACAGTTGAAGTCCTGACTCCAAGTGTGGTCAATGTTTTGTTAAGAAAGCAGTTGCTTAGTTTATTTCACTTCTGAATAGCTTTGGGGCTAATACTTGAAGGCAATATAATTTTCTAAATATATACATTCTTAAGATAGTATAAATAGTATAAGAAAAATAAGAGACGCTTGAGGTGCGCCAAATTGATGTTAGACAATTCTTTTGTTGCTATTGTCTTAAATTGTTTAACTGAGGCAGCATACACCGCCTCAGGGGAAGGTTATTCCATACTCTGATGGATCTTGGGAAGAAAGAGTAAGTGTAACTAAGAACTTTACAAGGTACTTGATTATATTTTACACTTTGTGGTCTTCATGACCTAGTATTTTTTTTTTGAATACACAAGAAGTGCAATGTTCACTAAGCCATTTATTAGTGAACGCCTGTGCTCCAGTGTACTCCAGCCTAACGACTTGACAAGATCAGATGAACTAGTAGCTGATGAATAGTTTCCTGTCACAAAATGTGCCGCATTCTTTTGCACCTGTTCCAGTTTATTGATAGCATTTGCATAGGCAGGCCTGACCTGGATGTATTTTGCCGAACCTGGTAGGCAAGGATCGAGAAAGGTAGCTTTTCCTTTCTGTTTCTGTATTTAAATGTACGCATTTCATTGTTGTCGATAAATTGTTTGTTGCCTGTTTTATATTTTTTTTTATTGAGTCATCTTTCTCCAGAGCGCAAAGATGGGGCCCCATAGAGCCCCACTCCAAAGAACATAACTTTAATTCACTTCTGAAATGATAACGGTAATATTGGTTAAGCCTGGTGAATTTTGTGAAAAATGTAGATCAAGGTCGCTTGTTCGACTCCTATTGGGAAAACTCGGATTTTCTTCTCCCGAGTTCAACATAGTGAAAAAATACATCTTTCATCTTTCATTTACATGCTTGTTTGTTTGTTTCTTTTGAGGTGTTTGTTGGCACCGTGGTGTACAAGAGGTTTCATCCACCTGTGCGCACAATGTCGCTCCGTTTCATGCCTGCTGCGTGGCCACCAGGGATATACATAGGTCTACGGGTTGAGACATAGGGCTGTAACTAGACACTATAACTATCGTTGCCACATACTTCACTGGAAACGCTTTAATAGACAACATAAGAGGACTTTCTTCGTGATCATTACACACGAATATTGCTACTGCTTAAAAGAGCTCACACACGCTTCAGAAAACGCACGGTGCAAATATTTACATCCTTTATTTACAGGAATACCGCTTCTAGACAGAGTAAAATTAAATTAAAGAGAAAGCAAAAGTTTCATGTTACAGCATTTTGTATAAATACAAAAAATAAAAGCTCTGGCAAATAGAATGATAGAACAGAGAACTAACGCCTGTCGATACTCCGGCGACTGGCCGCGCTGCTGGCTCGAGATGAAGTCCTGGATCCAGCTCCAGACCCAGGCCTTGAACTTGTTTCCTTCGCTCGCGCACTTCCTGTTGGAGAGACGCCTGAAAGAAAATGAACAGACTTAGACAAAAAGGCAGGAAATAGAAGAACTGCCATGAACGTTTAACAACCCTGTATGGTAAAAAGTTAGAGCCACACTGCATAATAAAACAAGAACTGTCCTGTAGCTTTCCAACGAAAAGACACAATTTATTATATCGCTTACTGTACATTTTACTGGCTTGTATTATTTTTTAGGTGTGATTCAGACTTGGCCGTTGTAAGAAAAGGGTTATAACTATTAACATCTGTAATGGCGTAAGATTTGATCAAGCAAGTCGAACGTTTGATCCAGTCAGGAAAACAGTTGATCTAGTGAGCGGAACGTGTGATGTCACAAATGGAACATTTAGGCTTTGTAATAAGTGGAGCGTTTGATGCAGTAAATAGAATGTTTAATCTAGTAAGTACAAGGTTTGATCTAGTAAGTGCAACGTTAAAGCTGGTAAGTGGAACACTTGCTCTAGTAAATGGAGCGTTTGATGAGCGTTTTAAGTAGAACGTTTGATCTAGTTAGTGGAACACTTAATCTCGTACATGGAATATTTAATCTAACGTGGAAACTTCGATCTAGTAAATGGTACATCTGAAATTTTGATCTAGTAAAAGGAATATTCTATCAAGTAAGTCAAACCGTCAGTGTGGCACACAAACACAGCCACAGACCTGGCTTAGGTGATCCTGTCCCTGTAAGAGGCATAGCCCCAATATTCACTGTACCAACTCCTTGGCGACCCCCAGCAGACACATCAGACCTATATCAGGAAAGATCAATATTAATCAGTGTTATTAAACTTAATTGACAGTAAGCGCTACTTTGAGAGCGGTTCTAAATTCACTGTCCAAGCTGGGCGATTGCCTTTGTAATCACTGCTAAACCTGCACAATTGCCTGTAAGATTCGAACAACCAGCAGGCTCCTGTAACCAGCTGTTTCTGCGGCTTTTCCGGCTCGGAACTAGTCCTGCAAACAACTTACCTCGCGGATGACAGCGTCCCAGAGCTCCTGGAACTGAAAGAGCCTGGACGAGAGCTCCCAGGACCTGGGGAGGGAGGCATAGGTAACCCAGCCTGGCTGAAGTACATCTGAACACTGGGACCTAAATCCGGGTAGTTATGCAATGCCTCGCCCATCTGTTTCATAGTCCGCGTGTTAAAATCTCTCAGTTCTCTCAAGTCCATATCTTTCTCTTCATGCAGCTCTCCTCGGCTTTTCTTAGCGCTTCGTACAGTTCGCGCTATTTTGGAGACTTCCCGTGATGCTCTGTCCATCTTCACCTTCTGCTCGTCCATCTCTTTCTGCAGATTCGACACTTTGGCTTGTTTCTCGGTGATGACCTGCACCAGTCCCTGCTCGTCCGAGGTTAAATCATCCACCGTATTCTGCATGGAACCCAGGTCCTCCTGGAGCTCACGGATCTGACGTCTCTTGTACTTGTATTTGTCCATAACTGCTCGCATCTGGTCTTCCAAACGCTGTTTTTGTTCAAACTCGTCGCTCATCTCGTCCACCTTGTTGAAGCTTTTACGGTATGTTTCGTTACGACCATTCATCAAACGAAGTGTATTCTCCAACGCTCTGTGTAGCAGAAAAAAAGGAAATGAAAATACAAAAATAATGGAAAAACTTCTTTGCCGCACAAACGTTCTCAAGTGCAACGATAAAGTTCGTTTAACAGACGTTCGAGGTTTGAATAATATATTGCACTTCTAATGGTTCTGCATGCTAACATGTCATTTGTTGTTTACTACACGTGATCTCATCTGATTCTCTATTTGCCTTTCTTGTTTCAACGATAAACAGCTGTATCGACTATCATTAATAAAACCACTTTAATTAATTATCTGCTTTTCAGCGTCTTGTCTGTCAAGTAAATAAATCAAACTTATTTCCTCTCATCCTTCCTTCCTTAAATAATCAAGCAACAAAATTATCATTCATCGTATTTATTACTTTTATCCATCCAAGAAACCTTATTAGATTTCTCACATATCCAGTAAATAAACTTGTTTTATTTACTCTTTGCCTTCCTTTTCAATCAATCATTAAACAGATCTTCTTTTTGTAAATAAATCTACCTCACCTCGTATTATCGTCGGTAAATAAATATCACTTTATTTCTACCTATCAAAAATAAATAATTGTACCACATTCCTCTTCGCTTTCAAGTCCAAAAAACCATGAAACGTATCTCCTTTCCAGTGAATAAGTCTACCCTGTTCTCTTTATTACACAGACATATCTCCTTTCTAGTAAAGAAATCTACCTTATTTCCTTCTCGGCCTTTCTGATCTTAGCGTCCAGTTCATCTCCTTCCCTCTGAAGCTCTTCCTTCTCTTGCGCAGCCTTGATGACGTAATAAGCTTGTGACCTCTCCTCTTCCCCCTCAGGAGGTGCCATTGAAATCATCAAGATCTCGTACCTATAAGAATAAAATTAGCAAAACTTTATTACCAGAGAGGGGAGGGCCAACGGCAGCGATTGCTTGCACGACCCCAAAAAGAAGATACAAACTTACCTTTTTCGCAGCTTATCGATCTTTGATATTCGTTCATGGAGCTCCGCACTACGACGAAAATAACGCTTACATTAAAACTGATAACAACAGCAACAGCAATAATATATTCTGCGGGCTTTTGCCCATTCAGTCTCAAGAGAGACGAAGAAAAAAGGCATAGACGCACAATAAATGCCTAACTGCAACATTACGATGACCAAGAGAAAACGAAAGCTTCTGAATGGCGTACGCATTTTAGGAATGACCTCACTGAAGGGTACTAAGCAAAGTCTAATAATGAATAGAGGATGTGTCTGCTCAGCACACCAAAAGAAGCTGGAAGGTATCCGCGTTAGAAAGTAGCGAGAGTTTGCGCGAGTAGTTCTTTGAACGCGACTATAAATAACAGCAAGGTCATATAAACGGAAAAACTGGATTTGCACCTGACGGTCTGTCGTTCCTCTTCACTGGATTTGATTTGCAATTTCAGCATGTCTTTGTGGCTGTCTATTTCGTGTCGTCGCTTTTTCATTGCCTAGAAAAGAAATATTATCAAATTGTGCACGCTGACGCGCCTTTACACAACAAGGCGCGGTTTTTTTCCTGTCATTTCTACAGGTGCGCAAGAGCGCGCGCGTGTGATTGGATGCAATTTACGCAGTTGCGAGCGCTTCATAATGATTATTACGTAGTTGGGCGCGCTTCGTCATGACTATTGGCGAGCTTAAGCAAGCGCGTTTTTGAGGAGCGGACGGCAACCGGAAGAGAACATTTCACGTACCAGGACAGTGGTGTCTCCCAGATTTTTATAGTGATCATCCCTAATGGAGAAAAGATACCAATCAATGTAAATGTGGTTGTGTGAAGACAAGTTAAAAGGGAAAACAGCTCACTTCCGGTTGCCGTCCGCGTCTCAAAAACGCGCGTGCTTAAGCTCCCTAGTAAGTAGTTCTGCGCGCTTCGTGATGATTATTACGTACCGTTTCCAGCTGTAATCTTCTCTTTTCTAGGTTAAGCACTGTATCCGCTTTAGAACTTAGTGTCTCTCTCAGCCGCTTAATCTCAAGCTTTAAGATGTTCTCCTCTACCATGAGATTCTACGTTCAACAATACAACAAAAGTTAGTAGTCAGTTTATACATTAGTGAAAAGTACAAGGGAGGGGACCCCTACCCCACCTTTGTGACGTGAATTAGCAAAAAAAAGAATGGATGTCAAACTGAAAATCTGGTAGATACCCTGGGTGTGACACAGTGTGAACTTCCCCATCCCCCCCACCCAAAAAAAAAATAAAGAAATAAATAAATAAAAAAGCTTTGTGAAGCAGCTTAGCGAACCAGAGAATGAATGGAATCAGAATATGCAACAACAAGGCAAAGCAATTCCCTCACCTGTTTAAGAGCGACAACTTTCTTTCTCTCTCGCTCTGAACTGTCATTATGAAGATTAAGCTCCTCTGTAGGAATACAAAATTATGAAAACAGATAAATAATGAATGCCCAGAAGGCCAGATTAACAGAACAAAGCTTTCAATGAGGTAAGGGATTCTAAAAGCGGCAAAATCTTGAAGTAGGCGTCATCTCACCGATTTTGCTTGTCAGGTTTGTCATTTCTTCTCTTCCTTTAGTCAAATCACGGTTGGCACGACGAAGGTCATCCTGAATAAAATGGGTAAATAAAAAAAGAAAGAAAAAAAATAAATGAGACATCCCATTAGTTCCTTGTAAAAGCACAGCTGTCTCCGATCAATAGCGACAATGTACGTGGCACTAAAATTACTCTATAAACACTGAAATAAAATGTCCAGCTTTATTTTTAAGTACCACATTAATCCAGATTCAGTCAAATCAAACAAACCGTTTCTTCCTCTAATTAAGGATGGTACAGATGAAAATGGTCAGCTATGGTTGCATCTTGAAAACATCGGCTTATGCGCTGTACAAGTTTTGCCACTGTGCTCCAGATAAATCACCGCAACTACAGAGTTATAACTTACGTTTAAGTTCTTCATCTGAGCGCTGAGGAGAGCGTGTGTTGAGTTGTGCTCGTCCATTTGGGACACTAATTCCTGAAAGGAAGCCAAGGAGTTGTTGAACGGATGTTGTTTTAAAACATTTCCACCTCCTTAGAAAAGGAAGGGCAGTCACGGTCAAAAGAAGAAGTGAAATGAGGATGAGATGGTAAGGAAGTTTGATAACACAATTCAAACTACACTATCCACAAGTCGGCTTTCCAAACTACGAATTGAGATCGGCAGAATTCCGCCTCTTTAATAGGAACTTCAGAAAACTCATGAAGAAAGTCTTCGAGAAAGAAAGAAAGAGCAAAAAAGTAACCTAACACAATTTTAATACAACAAAAACGTTACCCCAAGATAACATGTATGTAACAAAACATACACATTATAACAAAAAGCAAACAAAAATCATAGCACAATACAGCACACAACGCAACATAATACATAACTTCAGATATGACACAATTAATGTTACAGAATACAACTGAAAAAACTCCGAGAAGGAAACACACTTAAATAAATTGTACTATAATATACATGATTAGAAAACTGGTTTACCTTAATTCTGGCCTCCAACTGAAGTTTCTCTTCATTACTTCTTTCCCCTTGTAATCGACTTATTCTGCGCTCCAACTGCTGCAGCTGAAAATCCTGCAAGAACGTGAGAATTCAAATTGAGCAATCATCTGGCATATTTCAACTCCTCCAAAGGGCAGGCTGAGTTCCTTCTTTTCTTTGTCACCCATAAATGCTATAATAAAAGTATTTTCACATGCGTGTCCAACAGCAGGGATCTCACCCTAAAAGCCAGAGGTTCTTCTCGTACTTTCAACTTGGATGAAGCGCACTTTTGTAGTACAACTTTATTACTTCCCTGGGGCACCGCCATAAAAAACATGATGGGGTTCGTTGTCAGAAATTCTTGAAAAACACCCCAAAGGATACCAAAATCTTCACTGATGGATGTGACTTAGCAAAGTTTTTACCACCAACAAAAAAAGTGACACTTTGACCATTTTTAAAAGCGATAGAGAAGACTTTATCAAATATCTTCTACTCTTAAAATTTTTGATTGGCAAATAGCTCCTGTCATATATTTACCCCAAATATACTGCGATAGTTCCATCAGTGTTCATTTTGGACTTTGCACTCCAAGATGTACCAATCTACAAATTTTGACCCTCCCAAAGGTACAATGAGTACCCCAGTAAATTTTTTATGGGAGTCTCCACTCATCTCCGGAGCAAAGTTCTGTTAAACTGCGACCGTACCTGCATGTAAATGATTTCTTGTTGTTTAAGGGATTCCTGATCCAGTTTGTGCAACTTGCTGCTGAGATTTCTGCTGGCAGCACGGGCACCCTAAGAAAAGTACAGCAAAAAAATTCAGAACTAACTACATACAACAAAGCTTTACAATCCAAGATGTACACTCACAGCAGGCTTGCTTAAACGCTCATGCTACCACAGACTATATATAAGGATTTTCAATAAGAATTGTAACAGCAGGAGAATTGTGTAAAGTAACAGGAGAATATTCAGAAAGCGCACCATGTCTGAATTTAAAAGTAGCCCAGGCCATCTTAATTTGACCAGAGAGTTCTTCGTTGTAACTGGAAAATTCTCGATCTCCGATGCCTAATGAACACTCTAATATATACAGCATATTTTATACACTAGTATATGACCAGTTAATGAGCGTATGGTACCTGTATTTCTGCTGCCGTGTTTGATTCAAGGACTTTGCATTGGTGTAGTTCCTCTGTTTTTCTGAACTGAAAAATGTAAACATACAAGTAATGTCATTCCCTAAAATCACCTTTATTTCATGGGTACAAGGGGAAAAAATACTCAAAGTACAATAGTTCCTTGTATACTGACTGAAAGTGACTGGCTGGGGGCCAGCATCACAGGACACTCTACAGTGCTAATACAGTTAGAGAATTAAATCATATGGCAAATTAGAAAACAGTCCTAAGAAAGTACGCGCGCTGATTGGTTAGAAATCGTGTTTCTATAACTTGATAGAAACACAGAACTAGCACGAGCTGTTGACGTAATGATGACGCGAGCAAAGAGAATTTACATTTTGATAATCAAAGCTAACAAGTTACTTTTCTTTTTTTCGTCGCGGTGTTTTCTAAAAGAAATAGAAAACATGTTCTTCGTGTTTCTATTGAGTTATAGAAACACTCGTGAAAGTTTGGGAGAACTCGAAAAAGCTGTGGAAACACTCGCCTGCGGCTCGTGTTCCCACAGCATTTCTCGTTCTCCCAAACTTTCACTCGTGTTTCTATAACTCGATAAAAACACGGTACATGTTTTCTATTTCTTAATGAAACGAGAGATTTTTCCTGGTGCCTAGAGCTGAATGCTATACGGTCTCAGATGGAAGTCAACAGTAAGACTTTATAATCAAAACTGCAAAGCAAGGCAATAAAGTCTCTGGTATTCACCATTTACAAGGGCCTTTAATGTACCTGTGTTTCTCTCAGTCTTCCCAAATGCTTCTCAACTTCATAAATCCTGCCTTCTTCCTCTTTCATCAACATGTCCATTCTGTGTGCCTTTTCCTCTGCGCTCAGAGTATCATCTGTTACAATTTTCAACTGCTGTCGTAACTCATCTCGATCTTTTTGCACTCTGTCCAGTCTGATATCGCATCAAAGATGTTTCAAATTAATCATTCCATGCAAGATCTATGAAGTACACAATAGTTGTACAGAAACATCATGAATAAATAACATCTAAAATGATTGTCCATACTTTTCTGCTCTATTTGTAACTTCCTTCTTGAGTAGGTTGTATTGCTGCCTGGTGCTGTCCAGATCCTTGGCAGTTCTATCCACCATGTATCTCAGAGTGTCCAGCTACACAGAATATTCAGTACACCTTGTTATTTAACACCTAAATGGCTGTTTATCTTGGACAACACGCTTAAGATAACAAAAAATCTAGAGACACTTTTGGAAATAATTTTTCTTGAGCCAGTTTCCAGAATAGGGTGCATGTCAAATATGGACATGAACATCAAGCAGTTCATAGGTCAGGAAACAAAATAATGGTAGGTTCAAAATAGAGTTAAGTGAATTTTAAGCACAGCATTTTTAACAGCCTTTTTATTGATGTTTTTATATTCAATTGTATTTGGTTATCAATTATAATTTAGTTTATATATATATATATATATATTTTCTTATATAAATCTTGTATCTTTCATTTTACTGTAATATCATCTAATTTAGTACTTATAATCTTTAGTTAGGACTTTTCTGTAAACCACAGTGATGTGATGAAAGTTTCCTAATAAAATATTATTATTAATAAATCTGAAACAGAGTATCAGAAACCATATCCATGTATATTACCATGAAAGAGGGTGAAGGCCAAGGCTACTAAGGGGTACAGTACACCTCCCTCCAATGACGAAATGGTAAACATGCAGTGTGCAACCTTCAAGGTATGGATGCATGCAGGAGGTTGATAAGCATGAAAGAAGCATGAGAGATGCCCTCGGCTGCACCTCGAGCATCTCTAGCTTCTTGAGTTTCTAAGCAAACTCTCAAGTGCATCCATACAGTAACTCAATGGTTGCACAGCTGCTGCATTAACAATTTCTTTTATCATACAAGACTTCACAACTTTTATACTGGTTAACAATCTTATGTCAGCATGCATCCATAGGCAAATGACTCAGACATACTGTATTAGCCAATGATAGCGCCTGCTTTTCAAAGGCTATGTTATAATTTTCCTTAGAGCACTAACAACCCTCTCCTGCCACCTTCCAGTCTACTGCATGCACTGAATTTTGGTTAATTCTTTAAATTTTGGGGAATAATGAATGTTAATATATACCTCATCCTGGAACTGAATACGAATCTGCTCTGCATCCTGATATTCCAGGCGCAGTTTTGCAGCCTGCCTCTCAGCCACACCCACTTTTTTCTCTTTTTCTTTATTGTTGTCAACCTCACTCTCTAAAAATTTCTGGTCAACAAAGGAAAAAAACATAAATAAAACAAAGCATATGCTCCAAGACTGCAAGTTTACAAGTTGTTAATAAATAGGGATGTTTCTTGTTCAGACTACCAGTTGTGACTTGAAAGAAACATTATGGACATACCTGCTTTTCCTGGACTTGTTCTTCTCTATCCCTGACCTCTAATTTCACTTCAGCAAGTTTCTATTAAACAACCACAAGAAACAATTTGGTAAAGAACATTATTTTTATCATCTCCTTTTACTGTGGACACAACATATCTCCCTGTAGGGATTTGAAAGAACCAGAAGTCCACGGAATCCCTAGAGCTGGCCATTTAATAAAACGTGGTGACTATTACTCACACAAAGAGTGCCTTACAGAAACAGGAGTCTATGGGATTACTAGGGACAAGAGGACACAGACCACTAAGTCTAAAAGCAAGAAAACTTAAGACTATTATCTTGAAGTAAATGAAAGTAATATAAATTTTATTTGTGTAAGCCCTAGAAAATAAAAGTTGAACTGAGCCCTTTGTAGAAAATGCAATTTAAAGGCAATTTATGGCAAACAGAAAGAATAAATTGTATCATCATTAATCCATATATTGGCCAAAAGGAGAAGGATAAAATACAGTTCTTACCACAGCCAGCTGATCCATCTCCCTATCTCTCTTCTGCATCTGCTCAATGGTGTTCTCCCACTGCCGTAACAACTCTTGTCTTTCACTGTGTGCCTTACGGAACTCTTCAGCTGTCTTGTCAAGCTCAATCTAAACAAACAAGACATGTTTTAGATTTACACCCATAAACAAGTTGAAACAGCAGATTACCCACAGGGCACAGCATCCTTGAATGAATATTCTCTTTAATCCCTTTTCATAATTAACAATTAGACCGCCTAGCCTGCAAGGGCCACATGTCAATAGCCCATTTGGCTGCGCCTCATGGGCTAATGACCCGAGGCCCTTGAGGGCAAAAGGTCTAATTGTTTTAGTATCACCTAACTAGTTGGACAGAAAAGGCAATAATAAAGTTAGCAAATGCCAGTTGAAGAAATATTTATTTTGGGAATAAAACAAAAGAAAGCGTCACAATTTTTTTAGTAGGCAGCCAATCAGATTGCAGCATTTGCATGAGTCCACTAGTTAGGTGATACTAAGTCAGAATAGTTAGCTTTTAGTTGTATCAACCATAAGTTTTATTAATTGCTTCAATTTTATCTGCCTTAATTAATTTTGTCTAACAAAAAACTAAATACTTTGGTATTTACCATTTTGACAAGATCCTTTTGATAACAGTAAAAGTGTACCAAAGGGTTAGCCTGCTGAATACTATTATTATTACAATTCTTTCCAGTTTTTTTTTTTTTTTGTGTTTTTCTGGGTTTTCTTAATAATGTCTCAGCAACTCCCTGCATCTTGCACAACACTTTCTGCAACAGGTGGGCAGTTCCAAGGATGGCCAACAACTCTATACTTCCAAAGATGTCAGTTAGATCTAGCTTCCCATACCAGGCCTTTGCATTTTTCAAGATACTTCCGAGTGCACCAATCACAAAAGGTACAGTATTACTGTCTTTTTCAAGGCTCCATGAATCCTTCTCATTTTGAATGCCAGGTCCGGATACCTTTCCAATTTTTCCTTATGATGACGTTCTGGTACGCTGGCACATGTATGTCAAGTGTCCATTCCTGTGTGTCTTTATGCACTAGAGTAATATCTGGCTGATTATGCTCCAGTTTCTTATCTGTGTAAATAGTTGTGTCCCAGGTAATCCTCACTTTTTCCATGTCTGCAACCAGTAGGGGTTGATAGTCACACCACTTGTCAGTAGACTCTACCCCATACTTACTGCATATCTCCCAGTGTACTTGCATGAGGGCCACCTTGTCATGATGTTTCCTATACTCTCTCTGTGCAAGCCTTTTGCATCCACTGACAATTGTTATGTCGTACTGTTTCAGTTGATTCTTCGCACAATCTGCACAGTAGTGACTCTGAGGTCTTATCTATACTGTACTTGATCAAGTTTGTTCTTTGAGCTTGTTCCTGAGCAGCCAGGATCAAGCTTTACGTCTCCTTCTTTAACCCTTTCACTCCCAAGGGGTCTCCATTTGACGAGTAAAATCGTCTGGCGTTAGACAGAGTAAAATCTGTAAAGTCACTCTTGGGAGTGAAAGGGTTAAGGGAGATAGTTTTTAACCCTTTCACTCCCAAGGGGTCTCCATTTGACGAGTAAAATCGTCTGGCATTAGACAGAGTAAAATCTGTAAAGTCACTCTTGGGAGTGAAAGGGTTAAGGGAGATAGTTTTTAACCCTTTCACTCCCAAGGGGTCTCCATTTGACGAGTAAAATCGTCTGGCGTTAGACAGAGTAAAATCTGTAAAGTCACTCTTGGGAGTGAAAGGGTTAAAAATCCATTCCTAAACAATCTCCAGGACTCCACCCCAGCTACATATGATATTTGTTGGCCAAACTCTTTGTGTAGGGCTTTCCTCATCCAGTCCTTCACTTTCTCTTCTTACCTCCTCCTCTTATAGTCCTGAAAGTTCTTCTCTTCAACAACCACCTTCTCCTTCAAATCAGCTTGAAGCATCCACTCTGTGCTTTCTATGAGGTAACCATATAGGAATTTGCTCTCCTTCCTTACACACTCCTCAATGCCCATCAGTCCTCTTCCCCCTTCTTTTCTCAGCAGATACAGCCTTGCAACACTACAGAGAGCCATTCATTGCCAAGATCTTCCTACATCTGTTCTTCAACCCATGTTTCCCAACTCTTCCACTGTCCACATTACTAATGTTATTATTATTATTATTAAATTATTATTATGGTTATTATTACTATATTTATTACTGACAAGATAATATAAGATGTCACAGGTCTTCAGACATGCATAATAACTAGGAAACATTCCAGACTAGGATATGCTGAAAGAAAGAATGTTTATGTACACTGTAGGAATCAGAACTCTGGAGACAGGATTTTCTTAAAACTCACCTGAGCTGTCATAGTAAGAGTTAGTTCATGTTCTAATTCTCTTCTCTTCTTGGTGGCTTCATCAGTCATTCTTTCCATCCTCAAAGTCAATTCCTAAAAGCACACCAGAGTTTCAAACAACATGTAAGCCTCAGAATCTTGTCATACCCAGTAGAATATTGTGATCAGCTTATTTATTAATTTAAAGCTGATTTATGATTAACAAAATATGACACTACTCAAAAGTCCTCATATTGTAACTGTACCATCAAATAAAAAGTACAGTTAAAGTGCACCAAAAGTAAATTGAAACCGCATTACCCCAAACTCTTACGTCCCCCTAATCATCTGTTCTTCAAGGAGCAGTATTATATACGTGTACCTTCACTTTGCCTTCATCTGAGCGTGTGTACTTCTGAAGGGTCAGGGCATCTTCATCTTTTCTAGCAGACTCTTCCAGCCAGGCCTCCAAAGCTTTCTGGTCCCAGTTCATCTGTGCCTTCAAATCCTCCAAATGCTGGGTGTTTCTGAAAATGTTGTTCTAGTTAAAAAGGAAAGCATGACTGTCAATACCAAGAAAAATGTGGAAAAAGGGCAAAACATCTCAAAATAAACAGAAAGGTACTTTTCTCTTACCTCCAAGACATTCCTCTTTTCAGTAAGATCCTTTATTTCATTGTTTATTCTTTTGATTTCGTTATTCAGTCTACCTTCTTCTCGCTCAGCTGAAAAAAGATTTGAGGAGGAAAAACACACTGGATAATGCTATCTCAACCTCATAAACCAAGACCAAAGCTTAAATTGTACGTTATGATCCAAGATTTCTCCATTTGGATTTATGATCAAAGAGAAAAACTCTGGGCCATTAAGTCTTCAAGGAGAATGTAGTCCTGCATTTATCAAATCCAAAGAATCAGGAATACAGGGATAAGGGACACAGGTGAAATTCTTTGTTACATAAAATATGATTAAAAGGCAATATTATTGGCTTCCATAATTATGGTTTTGAGTTGTCACAATTAACTGTTAAAACCGTTGTCTGCATAATGACCATACAAATACATTATCAATGCTTCTAAAGTTCTAAGAGGCATTTGGCAAGCTAACTGACCTATTTGCTTCATGTGATTTTCAGTTTCAATCTCTCTTTTTCTTGCATTAAGTAGTTCCTGTAAAAAGAAAATGACAAATCAAAAAAACATTTTGGGATAAAATCAACACAGTCAAAGCAAGAAAAATATAGTAAGTGGCAGATCTCAGAGTAGACTGCCGAGACAACAGCACATTTATTTTGCAAAATATACCTGTGTATGCTGCAGTTCTTGTTGCACATTTCTTAGATGTTCACTCATTGCATAAATTCTGTCTGAATGTTCATCTAACTGTTCTTTGAAGCCTGTGATGTTCTTTTGGGTTTCAGCAACCTTAAAAAGACACACAATGAATTGTTCACATAACCATTTACATTTTTAAGTATAACAAAATTTAATTTTCACATCACAAACTGCATAGAAATGCAACAGCAATGCTTCAAGGGAAAGTATAACCTTAAACTTGAGGAAAATTTGAAATGTAATCCACAACATCAACTCTGTTAACCCTCTAAGCCCCAATATCAATATTCATTTTCTCCTAACTGTTCTCATATATTCGCCATGGTACTAGTGAGGAGAATTTGTCTAAATATCAATGTAACTCTTTTTTGGTGATCATTTTCGTCATTCTCATAACCTGGATGGTTGGTAAATAGTAAATATTGTAATGAGAAATTGGATGCTGGTCACTACTGGGACTTAAAATGTTAAAAATTATAAGTGTCAAATAATAACTCTTATATTCACTAAGAAAACTAAAGCCTAAGTTGGACTGTTTGCTTTGCTAAATTACTCAAAGATATCCACTTCATCCTAAGAATACTTACATCGCCTTCCAGAAGTTTATTTTCGTAATTTGCAACCGGCATTGCAATGCCTTCATCAAAGTTCAGCTCACTAACGATGTCCTCCATGTTGCGTTGTTCTATTGATCGATGCTACAAGAGTACTGGAAAAACTCGTAGAATGCTGCTACGCTTCCTTTTAGCTCGGCAGAAAATCTGAAATGGTACAGAAACTCAATATATACTTTCGTTTCTCGTAAATATCATAGAGATCTCGGTGCAGAACGATCGATACTGCCGATCATTATGTCCAGACAAAGTTGTTGTGGAAACGGTGATAACAAACTGAGCCTGCGATATACAGCTGGCTTTCAGTACAGACACTATCCCGGATGTTGCAACACGCTCCGCGATCGCTACACGATCGCTCCACGACGCTTCAAAGAAAACACGTTCGACTTGCAGGAATCAGTTTATTTTTAGTTTTTTATTGCCCGTTTTATACACTCCGGAAGAGAAGAAGTATAAGGAAGTCGAAGATAGGGAGAAAACTGTGCCATTTAAAGAAAAAGAAGGGGGATCGAATAGCAGCATGGATTCAACAATGATGAAAACTGCTGACAGCCCTGTGGAGTCTGCAGACGACAAAGTGGTTGAAATTGCTATTGAAAATGTGTATAAAGCTCAACAGCAAATGGTAAACATACTCTCCGGAGAACAGGAAGACGACGATGCCCCTGAAGACGTATCTTGGAAGGCTAGCAAAGAAATTGCTATTCAAGAGAGAACAAAAACGAACCAGGTCCTAAGTGATGTTAAGAGAAAAGAGAAACAAGCGAGAATGGAGAGAAATGAAAGACTACGAGAACAGAGGGAAAGAAAAAGAGCGAGAGATTTCTCCAGATTACCCGAAGAGCTACTTCAAATAGTTGCCAAGCAACAACCTGTAGAAAAGACAACCCCAGTGAGCAGCCATTTGACTTTTGACACTTCAAGTGAGAGTGAAGAGGAAGAAAATATTTCAGAGGAACCAGAAGACACTCATGGAGTCAAAGTCCTTGTTTTGCCAAAAGAAACAAAAAAGCCTAAGAAAGTTCAAGAATCTGCTGACATATTTTTGCAGCAACATTTTTATGGTGCACGACTAAGACGCATTCCCATGACCAAAGCTATAGATCTCACAAGAAAGAAGAGGATTATGGGACCTTCCGTTAAGTTTGCAAGAAAATGAGTATTTTTTACATTGACATAAATAATTACTCTACCAAAATTATTACTTCTTTTGATATTTAAATGTACAGCATTTTTTCAATAATACATGATGTTCTAATCTTTGTTACAATTAAACACTGTAGCTTCATCAATTGGGTATTTCATCCCAACAGATTAAAAAATTGGTATCTGAAGAATGTGGTGAGCTTTGGTGGGATCTTCTGAAGATAACTACAATAAATATTTGCTTATAACACCAGTACAGGAAAAAGGGAGTGATGATTTTTTTAATATACCACAATGTTTATTTAAATCTGTTACAAAATAAATAAATTTGCACACCATTAACTTTGTGGCAGCTGACCTACGTAAGTTGCTCTATTGTTTGCCATGTTAGAGGTTAGAATTTGCTAGCGGCAGTGCCTCAGGAACTGTTATCCACCTTGGGACGCATGAGGAGCTGGTCCAAAGAAAGGCCCCTCTATTTTATTGGTTGAAAGGGTACATAGCGAGAATAGAGAAAGCACAGCCTGAAACTTTGAAACTCTTCTGAACTAGGCTATCAGGAGTTGAGTACATGCTGAAAATGCTGCATGTAGACAAATGAAAGGGATTTCATTGCCACTCTAAATAGCCATTGCAATGCAAACACCCTCAAAATCTATGGTCTCAATCTTGAGCTTGGGCTCCCTGTGCCATTATAACCCCAGCCTGTGGACTTGGCCAAGGACCATTGAAAGTGAACTGTTAAGAGGTCCATGCGGAAAGGAGCTTTGACGCATGGGTAGTTGTCAGTTTGCAGCTGGTGAGATTAACGCCCGCGATAAGTCCCCCCTGAATAACCAAGATGGTGAGTTTTCTCATTTTCCGCACGAAAACACTTTTCCTCCAATTATTCTTTTCCTTTATGGCCTGCCCGTTGTTCCTTTGGTTAACTTTTCTTCGTTTTGTTTGATATCAGCTGCAGTACATGCTCCTTTTTAGCCGTCAAGGCAAACTTCGGCTTCAGAAATGGTACATCGCTAGTAGCCAGAAGGAGAAGAAAAAAATTACTCGAGATTTGATCACAACAGTTCTTGCTCGAAAGCCGAAGATGTGCAGCTTCCTGGAATATAAGGATTTAAAGATTGTCTATAAGAGGTAGGAATAGTAAAATCTCAGGCAGTTAAAGATCGATATCCAACCAAGCAAAGCTTGCCTAGCCGAGCTTTCATTGTGTACAATTTTTGAATCCGCCTAAATAAAATTATGTGGCACTGATCTATTCTATGTAGGCAGTTTTCATTACTATTTAAGTCCCAGAAGCAAGTGCTTTGTTTTCTTATGAACTTTCAGAAGTATGTGAATCTAAAATTGTAACATTCCATGTCTGTGATTGAAACATGCATTGTTAGTTTGGCACAGCTGGATGGCTTCATGTTTTGTGCTATCTTGCTAAACAAAGTTTGAAAAAGGCAAAGGCAAAAGCGGAAAAATGGTTAAGCTGATAAACCCAAGGTTTGCTATAAGGGCTGAAATGGAGTTTGTATAATCAGGTTTTCTCATACCTTAGTGTTCAAATTTAAAATGTTTCTATCAAATAGCTAAAGGTGTAATGTCGTAAATGTCGTAATCACTATCATTATCTTCTGTCTTTTTGTTAGATATGCAAGTTTGTATTTCTGTGTGGCAATAGAAAAAGACGACAATGAACTCCTCACATTGGAAATAATACACAGATATGTTGAACTACTTGACAAGTACTTTGGCAGTGTAAGTGCTTTCATTTAAGAATCAAAGGAATAATGATATGAAGCAGCAAAAAGAAGATTAGGCTTTCTACAAGCAATTATTGCATTGTCTCTAGCTACATGTACAGCACAATGTTTGAAACCAAGACAGCTAGTGTTGTTTAGCATAATGTGTTATGCATAATATGTTCAGGTTTATATGTATGATGCACCAAGGGCATAGGTTTAGTTTGACACTGCAATAGGCTGGCATCCCACTTACTAGAGAGGAACAATATTTCTAGTATCTTTTTTCCAAAGGTTTGTGAACTGGATATCATCTTCAATTTTGAGAAGGCATATTTTATGCTGGATGAACTTATTCTTGGAGGTGAAATACAGGAGACAAGTAAGAAAAATGTTTTGAAGGCAATTTCAGCCCAAGATCTTCTCCAAGAGGTAAGATCTTTGTTCTGTGTATTTTATAAATCACTTCAAATGTTTTCTTTCAGTGGACTCTTAAAGCTTGTGTCTAGTGGTATGCAGGTCAGGTAATGAAACTTAACTGGACAAAAGTAGAATCCTGGTAGAATAAACCTTCTTCTTGTTTTGGTGAGTTCTCATATGCAAGGTGGTACTAATATCCATATCTCCAGGTACTAATCCATATCCCAAAAACTACCATCAAAGCAGTAATTTGGTCAATACGACCACCAAGAACTGAATTGCTTTTTATGACTAGTGATATTTGTTTCAAATCTTGACCCCTTTTATGCCTACACAATTGTCTCCTTTTTTACCCTTGTCTTTGCTGACATATCTCTGTGGTAGTTTAAATCTGAGATTAGGTTAAACCAGTATTCAATGAGGTTGAATTGATGAGCACAACACATGAGCAAAATAGAAAATAGTGGTAGAGGGGGCCTGATGCACTTTAATATTTTGGCTGAGTGAATGTGGGACTAAATGTTAATAATAATACAAAGAAACATGAGTGAATTAACAACAAGCTTTATTACCAAATAACAAAAAAAGTTAAACTTTACAATATATTATATTAATACTAAAAAGAGGTAATGTTTACTCAGGATAACTAAAAGGCTAATCAAGCTGAGTAAAACTAAAAAGTAATGTTTAATAAGTACAGGAGGGTAGGTTGGCACTAAAGCTTGATGAAAGCAATTAATTAGCATTGCTATCACATGTAGTGTAGTTGTAAAGATAGTGGACTAACAATCTGGAAAGTGAGTTCAAACCTAGATGAGTACAAGTCAAGTTCTTTATTACAGTGTGATTTGTTGAGTAAAAAAAGATAATAAAATAGGGATGATGCAAAGTTTGGGGGGAGTGAGAACACAGGGAGGCTAGTGGGTAGATGGAAGAAAAGAGAGAGAAACTGTTTACATTTTACTTAAGTAAAACATGGCTCATCAGTTCACCCTAGGATGAATATTGGTTTAACTTGATCTCATATTTTTCCAACATCTCCACCTGCCTGCACTCGCTTGTAAAGGTCATCTAATGTTGTCCTCCAGTAAGACTTGTCACGTTTTCTAAAGTGGCCACAAACTCTCAATGTTACAGTCATGCTGCAAGCATGATGTTTTGGATTGGTACATTCAGAAAGAATTGTTTATAAAATGTGATAAATATACCCACTTAACAGTTGTTGCTGGATAAAGTGACCTGCTGTGAAGGTAACTTTGTCCAGCTCCTTTTGTGTAACATTGACTAATGTGTGCCCACATACCAAATCTAGATGTTCCAAACTGAAATGAAACCCCTGCACCAAAATCTCTGTTCATACCCACTCTTACAAGGCACCTGGATTATTTGAATGTGCCTTTTTCCTCTAAGCTTCCTCTTTGTCTTCCTCTCATACTTTTCCTACAGGAAGCAGAGCTACGAAGTGCTTTGGAGGAGATGGGCCTAGCCTGAACTCTTTCATATGTAAATCAATGTACGTCTTTTGTTCTACAGGAAGGAGAGCTCCAGCGCACGCTGGAAGAAATGGGCCTGGCCTGAAACCTATCTCCTCCTTCTTTGTCATCCTGTATGTTTTACAGTACTTCATTGCTTCTGGACAACCAACTTGCCTCAAAGATATCTACTGACCTCACTGATCACTCGATCATAGCAACTGATGTCAGCTGCCTTGCCAGCTAATGCCATCCAAAGATGAACTCTTTTTCTTTTCATTTTTTTTCTCAAGTTTGTAACATTATGTTGCTACTTTTGATTTTGGCATTTTAGATTTTAATTAGTTGTTAACTAGTATTGATAAAAGAAAACCTTAATCTTATATTTTTTATATACTGTACTATGCTAAGTACAATGATACTATTTCCAAAATTTAATTTAATTATTTCTGTAGCATTCCCTGGCTTGGGCTTAAGCCTCACACATTCTTAGTGCTATGTAATACTATCCCTCAAAAAACATCTTCATGAGAAGCTGTGTAGATCTATACTTTCCTAGCCGATTATTTATTTTTTTATTGCCATTATATAACCTTCTTTAGTGGTAGTATTTTGGAATCTGAAGCTTGGTGAGTCATGACATATTTGTGTACTGGTTGGTTTTTTTTGTTTATTAACAGGAAGGTGATTTGCAGCGTACATTGGAGGAAATGGGGCTATCATGAAAAGACCATCATAAGTTATAATCACAAACAATAATCATTTGTGTAGACTTCCATTCATATGGAAGTCCTTTAGCAGGGTAGTTCAAAATTAAAATTCCGTTTTAACTGCTAAGCTAAGGTGGTAATGAACTGTCACAGTGTAGGTATGGGCTAGAATTAATCAGCTTTCAAATAGCACAACTTAGATCTGTAGGGTATTAGCCTGCAAACAGGCTCTTCCTTTGAAAATGGTGCGCTTGTCACCAAGCCCACATGTTTTGACTGTGCACCATTTTTTAATGGAAGAGCCTGTGAGTATGTGTCATCACAGTGACCACTGTGATGACGCGTATTGTTGTCGATAAGAGTACAGACAACGCTAAACCACATTCGATTTGTTTTTTACCATAATATCAACGTGAAAGAAAATGTTTTTTTTCAGAGCGTGACCAAGGTCGTGACACAAAGAAAGAGCAGCCGTTGTCTATAACTTTCTCGCAATACGATTGGTTTATTTACAAAAAGTAGCGTTTTTGATTGGCTATTGCATTGCGTGACACATTGACGCGAGCAGCGTTGTCTAGACTCTCATCGACAACGGCAAATTAGCCAATCAGATTCCGAGATTAGTAGCAATTGTGGTAAAATAGGGCATTTAACTCAGCCCTTGGAAGTCAACAGAATTCTTTCATTGTACATTTCATTTTAAAAAAGACATTGTTAGTTGCATATGGTCAAGCATCTCAAAAAACTATTTCCCAGTTTAATAGAAAAATTGAGATTACTATCAACACTGAAATAGTTACAGGTCATTATTAAACTTCTATTTCCAGTGTATACAAATTCTGGATGGAATCCTAAGCTAAAGTATAAATTAAAGAGAATGAACACACAGTCTAGTGTCCTTCTTTTTTAAATAACTCTGACCAGGAGTCGGTTGAGTGACTTATTGCACGTTTATCAGAGGTTTCTAGGTCTCTGCTTAGAGTGAAAAACGTGTAACGACTCCGCTGCATTCGGGAAATCATCGTGGCCTTTACGGAGATTACCGACGTAGGGAAGTGATTCCACAACAACTTAGTGCCGTTTTAAAGTTCCTGCCTCGCGTTAGTTTGCGTTCGACATCTCCCATTTCCGTTGTTACGCGCACAGGGACGTGGCTTGTCTAAGGGATGGACCATTAGAAAAGTGATGGGGGGGGGGTGGGGAATTTTCAGCTTGCACGAATTTTTTTTCGCTCACTGCTTGTGAAGGAATGTTTTTTTTCAGGTGAACCCCTCTGCACGAATTTTTTTTACTACGTGTGAAAAAGTCACAATTGGACCTTCCCTCTGCTTGAATTTTTTTTTACCTCCTCCTTTGCATGAATTTTTTTCTTGGCATTTTCCCTTGCATGAATTTTTTTTGTTTTTTCCCCACCCCCCACCCCCATCACTTTTCTAATGGTCCGTCCCTTTAAAACTTCGACGTCGATAAAATCGTGATAACTGTTTTGCATAACAATTCACATGTTGCATATGTAAACTTAAATGATTTCACTAGCCTTCAAAGCAGGCGTTCCAAGAGCTGCGGCGCGAGAAAGAATGAGAAGAGAAAGGGATAGAGGAGATTCAAGGATATTATTAGAGCTGTCAGGAGCCCATCACCCTCCTGGGCTCCTGGAGCTGTTTGATATTCATCTTCAAAAAGCTTTGCCGTCATTTCTGTTAAGCAAGAACGAGGCAATCTGACAGATTTTTAAGCGTGAGCCAATCAGTGTCCTTCGTTCGTGGACGAACGAAGTCCTGTCAAAATAACAATAGACACTGACAGGCCTTCCCTTCCTTTTCCTTCCACTCCTCTTTCCTTTTTTTCCTCTCCCTATTATCCTAGCGTCTCCTCGCGCCTCCGCGTTCTTCCTTCTTTCAGTAGATTTAACACCATTCGCCACAGCTCTTGGAAGGCCTGAACGACGACGGGAAACGGAAATACGATATAAACGAGCGTTTTTTCGTTAATAACTGCACGTGGGCGTCTCGTTGACGTATATCAGGCGTTTACGCGGCAGGTGTTCTGTTTGCTAAGCGCACTGACCTGTTGAATAGAACATTTATTACGTGAGTTGTTCAGTTTGGTTAAGAAAGGGTAATCCGAAACAAGTTTGTCGTCATGTTTATTTAATAGTGGGGGGGGTGGGGGGGGGGTATTCAAATGACCTGTGATTCCTTACCAAGAAATGCGTGTTCCAGTTGGATCTGTCACGGAATCTACGGAGCGTGACCTCAAATTCAAGATAGTATCACATCCTGGTGTCGCCAGACGCACTGATAGAATAAAAGGGCACCTTAACATTCATAAATAAATTATTAAAAATAATTGCCATTTTTCTTATCTCGATAAAGAATGCAAAACATAGCTGATTCATCAATAGGTTTACCAAAGAAATTACTTGAATTAGCGTTAAGTTAAAGTGCGTTGACGACAGCTTGGCATCCGCCAAACCAGAAGGCCTGAACACTCGTAATAACACTTGTTCACAACGCAAATCTGTTGTTCGGACTCATCGAAAACCACAAGCCGATGCGAATCATGCCAAGTTCGGTAAATGTTTGCCGAGTGTTAGAATCTGCAAACAAATTACCGTGGAAACAAGTAATACACATATTAAGGTCAATCCATTAAAATCAATGTCAAACTTCCGCCCGTGGTGAGGTTTATTTCAGCTGTGTTTATGTTTATCATGTCTTCAAGTTTAAACGCATTCGACCCTGAAAAGAAAGCATCCGAAGAACTCTTGAATTATAAATAGTAACAAGGTCCTAATGAGTCCAATGCGTGTTAATGAAATTTTCATCAAGTCCTGGTCTTCATCGCATTTTCTTCCCTTTTTTCTTGCCCTGTCTCTGTGCATCTTCCCTTGTTGGGCCACTGTCTACACGTAAAGCATGTCCGAGTTCTTTAATATGCTGGAATAGTTTGTTTCTCGTGGGAAACGCAGCTTGACAAACGTTACACTTCAGCGCACCTGACAAAACTTCGTTGCCAGCATTTGATGACTTTGGGTTCCGCTTTAAATTTCCTTTTTTTTGAGACTCAGAACTGTCGTTCAAGTTTGTGTGAGCAGTACAGCCATCTTGCATATTTTCTTTATTATTCTCGTTCCGTCCAATATCCACCGAATCGACAGATTCCTCTACAGAATCCTCATTCACCTTCGCTTGCATTCTTTCACTGCTCTCTGAACCATCACAACCTGTAGGCAATGTTCTTTCTTCATTTTCACACCCATATGAGTCACACGACTCCCCGGTTTTCACGCCTTCATCACCTTCGACACCTTCTTTCCTTGGAGGGTGATTTCCACCGTCATAACGTTCAATTTCCTCTTCATTCTCGTCGGCTCCTTCTAAGTCCCCTTCTCCTATCCCTGATAGAGCTCTACCTCTTTCATGTAACACCTTCACCTTATATCGGTTGCTCCCCTTAATTCTCATGGTAGAAAGCTCTACGGAGTCCATCAGGTTTAATTCTCCCACAGAAACGAAATCCGAGTCGAATTGAGCTGTGGAACCCTCATCTACACTGTACTGTCTCTTGTTCAAGTATTCTATCTCTGGACTTATATCGTCAGCCCCTTCAAGGTTTTCCTCTAATCCCCGCGATTTCTCTTTGTCCATTATCTCACTCTCTTCCATCTCACGCTTTATTATGGCTACGTTATCCTTATGTTTGCGCGACTTCTCGTGATTACCCAACGCCTTTTCTGTTTTAAAAGCTTTATCACATGCAACACAATAAAACTGTTCCACCTCCTCATCACCTGATTGGCTGTCAGTGACGTCACCGTCTTTGCCGAACTCGCTGTTCAAATGCAAGTTCATTTGTTCCAAGTCTTCCTCGAGTCCAGCAAGCGTGGCCCAAGATTCCTCTTTATACTGATCAAACATTTTTTCCCGTTCACGCAGAGCTTCGAGTCGTTTCTGCTCAGTCAGTCGTTTTCTTTCTTCGTCTTTTTCTTTCAGTCGTTCAAGATATGCTTTAACACGTCTGTCCCTTTTGCGAACGAATTTCGCTAAGGCGCGCACTTCTTCGTTCCTTTCCTTTTTGGCTGCTTCTCTTATTTTCTTGTTATCCTTTTCCATTAATCGCTGCACCCGCCTGTTCGGAGCGTCTCGGATGTCGTACTTGTCAAGCCAAACGTATGTCTTCATCGTTGAGTAACTCTGCCAGTATGCATAGAACGGTTGGACAATTTCATCATAATTACTATAAGCTCCACCAAACTGAGGAACGTCTTCGAGCAAGTCTATGTCTTCGGATGCGAATTCGGCGTCTTCTTCGGTTATTGTCCGAAATACTTTTGAGTAGACAGCGTAGAATCCTGGTTCGTCGTCTCCAAACCCTGAAAAGACTGAAGCACTGAAATATTTCATCAAGTTTAAACAGTTGTCTACATAATCATCTCCTCCCCTAATGATCTGTTCCCTGTGTTTGTCGTACCATGCTCTCTCTTGAGGATCGATCAGAACTTCGTACGCTTGCTGAATTTCGGTGAAAACCCGCGTGCACTCCTCGCTTGTTTCTGGATTTTTATCCGGGTGCCATTTTAGGGCGAGCTTTCTGTACGATTTCTTTATGTCTTCGTTCGATGCGTTTCTTTCTACCGCCAGCACTTCGTAATAACAGCGAGGCATCCTCAACAATTACCCCCAATGAAATGTGAGATAAAAGTTTGCGATGTTTAAATTCTCACTTGATTGTTAACATCGACAAACTGGCTACATATCTCCGATTTTTCTGTGTGTCTCTTTTCGCGGATTGCAATATCGAAGCAATATGGCGGAAGATGATAAGAAAAGCACATGTTTACAACCGCTGATCATATGAATTGCTGTATAATCGGCTGTAACAGAAGAGCGGTTGCCAGGAAACGCTTCATCCTAAATCGCCACAGGCACAGAGCAAACTAGCTCTCTGTGGAACTTCTTGATTAAGTTGATTTTTCTCTTCAGTTTACAATTAAAATGCACAGAGCCTATCAACCAATCACTCCAGCGAACAACAAGCTTTTAAAGAAAAAATGGGATATGAGCAGATATGATACACATAGAAGAAAGGTTTGTATTTCCGTTCCTCTACGCGTAGTTTCATTTTACCCTGCGTTTAATACCATATGTTGTTGTACACGAATTCTTGGCTAACTTAGATATTTACTTTCTCTTCTAAGGTTCAGTCAGCAAAAGCAGTTATCGACAACAAGCCTCCTCAGACCTACATGCATCTACATCTTAACTTGAACAAAATGCAGGTATGATCTTCGTGTTTCTGCATCTTGTCACCCGAGACGACTAATTTTTTGCGTGGCGAAATGCTACTGTAGACAAGGACAATCCTCTGTTTGATGCGATTGTTATTCCATCATCGTAAAGAAAAAGTCATTGACACGAGAGAACTATTTCAACTGAATCGAAGTTGATAAAGCCGGATTTAGCAAGCAAGAATGATAGCGATGTTAATTTTTTACTGTGACGCGGTAAAAAAAATTTTTGAGTGACCTTGTGCAAATTGATGATCACATGGCCCTTGTTTGGAATGTTATTAACTGCGAAGAAAATTTTCATGAAGCACCGAAGTGCAACTTTTATACTGTCCAGTGTCTCGCTGGAACCTTAGTTTGAATTACCAAGAAACGAGAACAGGTTTCAACATGTGTGTGCGTGTTTCTGCGCCTTTTAGTTCCACTCACATAACGTTAAATCCTAAGGCACTCTATGTCCAGTGTAATTACTATAAGGAAGATGCACATAATAATTAAAAAAAAAAAACAGTTAACGGTTTCCTAAGAAATTGCTTTTATATTATCTCATCGTTTTACAAATATCGAAACGACGGGAAACAGAGATATTGCATATGCAGAGATTATGATATGTAAGTAACTTTTTATTGGATGCGTCTACACTTACAGAAAGACTCTTTTGTTGATTGAAATATTTTACGCAAAGCATTAATGCCGTGCATAAAACAAAACAAAACGCACTTGGGGCTTATTATGCCCGTTGGGAAATAACTTTATAATCCATCAACAACAATAGCCACAAATGTAACAAATGAGTGAAATGCAGATGTGCGAATATCACTTGAAAGCCGTACGGATCTACGGAAAAATTTAGAGGCGAGCAAGAAGATCGTTCATGTAAGAAAAAAAGGGCTCCCCACGCCAGGTCCTATAAAACTGAAACGCTGTCCGAAAGTCGCATAAGAATGCAAACCACTGATGGATAATTTTTGGGGATGAATGGATGGGGTGGGTTTTACACATACAATCCAGATGAGTGTGATGCATCTAAGCGGGGGAGAGAAGGTTTAAGGGTATAGGCGGGTAACCCTCACACCAAAGAAAATTCTGGGTTTAGAGCACATCAATATTCCTAACTTTTGGTACTGTAAATTTTTTCTGTGTGCTCTAGTTAAACCTATATCAACAAATTGTACAAATTAATCAGCTTGAATCTCACTTTGCAGAAAGAAGAAGAAAGGTTGGCTACCATAGAAAGAGACAACCGTATTCTCCTGGAAAAAATGTCCTTTGTAATGAGAACACGTGGGAGGGTGGATAATCGAAATGACTATGAACAGAAAAGCTTAAACAAAACAAAGAGGCAAAGAGAACTGCTTCGAGTTACTCATGAGAATCAAGTAAGGAAAGATCAGTATTAAGATTATGTTATTTTTATTATAAGAGGGATTAAAAAGTTCTGAGGACTTAGTCTTTTCTTCTATAGGCAATTTTGAAAAGAATAACATCAAAGGAGCCTCATTACAACCATCTACAGTGGGTAAGTAAACAGGCTTCCCAAGACAGAAGATCTGAAGCCATGTCTTCCTTTGCCATATATCAATCAATATAAAAACTTGCATCAGAGCTGTTTCACAAGAATGAATTACCTACTCTGTAGCTTAGTTTGCTCTATCATTTAGTTGATCAGAGATTGATCAGATATCCTAACTGATGTATGCGCAAAGCTTTAGTAGATTAGTGACAAAGGGCTTTGCTTTGACCATACAGTAACTCTGAACTGACAACACCCTTTAAATCCTATAATAATAATTATTTTGTGTTTTGCACATTTATGTTAAGCCAGGAGTTGTCAATGTCTTTATTAAGTGTGTTTATTCCTGAATCATAGGAAGATGAGTGGCAAATGAATGAGACATATATGGATAACATTTCCAAGTACCCTAAAGACTGGTACAAGCAGCTGACGCGTAAAAAGAAGACGACGGGACAAGAAACAACTGCCAAACAACAGAGAGATAAGAACACCAACTCTCAACAAGATAAGACTGCAAAAGATAAACAGGAAAGCAGTGAAGGAAAAGCAATCAGTGGCAAGTCAGATGAAGAAAAAGAGGCAACAGCAGATTGAAGATGGTCAAAACATTGAATAATATAAATTTCACAATGCCATTTAAAACAAATTTGTACATAAGAGTTTGCAAAAGAGTGTGATATTTTATGTCTTCATATTTTGAAAGGCTTTATTGTTTCTTAATGTTACTATTGTTTGGGAGAAAAACAATTTAGATTCAATTCTGATGAGTGCATTTCTTAAATACAGTATAAGTTTCTTTTGACACAATTTATGCAACAAGAAGTTTTTACCAGCATATCTGGAAAGAGCAGCATCATGTCTTACAAACATTGAAAAAGAGAACAACAGAGTGAAGGCTTTGAAATGTCTTCTGGTTAGCTCTAAATGGTAATATAAATACTGAATAAAAGTGTGATATGAAGAATAAGGTCTGTTTTCTGGTAGTTTGAAATATTATCTTTTGGGTGCTTATTGACCTTGACTACATCTTGAGCAATAAATACGCGGAAAAGAACTTTCCCAATATGCAGCTATGTTGACCTCACTCTTGGTCAATGAAGCATATAGAGAATATTACACAGTAGCGAGAAGATATGAATGTTATGTGCTAGTGGCGAGTAAGCGCAGCAAACAAGTGAGATATTGTTCTTGCCACTCAAAATAAAATTCATATCTTTGAGCCGAGCTAACATGCAATTTTCTTTATATTATATAGACAGACACACATTAAGACATTTGTTTGGCAGCTTTATACACACACTGAATCGTATAAGGGGAAAAACAATGTCATTGATATCCTCACTTGTGTATCCTCATTTGTAAGGACATGGAAAATATGCCACTACAGTCGCGGATGTAGTTTGGTATGAATTTTACGAGTGGTGTAATTCCCAGAAAAAACACTCATGTCAATATAATAAATATATATGGTATATATGTACATATGTTAGATTATAGTGAATATTTCCACTATACACAGCTGTAGTTTATTTTCAAGGACAACAGCAAACACTGAATGTGGTTACAATCATCCCATCCTGAAGGCTCCAGAACACAACATCTTCTCAATCGCTGAGTTTCATCAGGTGCTATCAGATATAATAATATGTGAAAGAATTTTGTATCCCACTATTCAAGAGGCCATGTTTTAACAAGTGTTGCAAATGATGTGAACAACTTGGGGATTTTTGCAGTGCATTTTACCTAATCCCATATTTTCACCCAAACTGTAACCAGTTTAAATCTCAAGCAAAATTACAAAGTACAGCATATTACAGAATCATGTTGCATTCTCTGTACACAAAATTGCAGTAAAAATGCAGGGTATAAAGTTGTCTTGTATGTACATTTATAAATGCTGATGCAGTTAAAAGTTCTACAAAAATTTCATGCCACTAATCACAGCATGCTGCTCAGTGCAAATGAAATGAATTCATGTCTGTCATATTGACATTGATGGAAATAACTTATGGGCCAGACTCTGCTTTGGCTGCAACTCTTGGCTTTTTAGCAGGTGACACATGGCACTGAAACAAGAGAAAGAACAAATGTAAAACTGTAGAATAATGATTTGAACTCAGAAGTCACTGTAATTGAGCTTCATTGTCTGGCTGTAGGTAGTTCTGAGAACTCTGGTTGATGTTGCCTGACATTTAGACAACCTGACCAGTAGTCGTCTTGCAAATGAATATATGAAAGACCGTAGTTTGACAATAACTCCTTGATGACTTCTACTCAGGTTCTTGGAACATCAGCTAACATCAACAACCTTCCTCTCACAACTAAATAGGCCCAGATAATCAAACTCAAAAAAAAAAAAAAAACAATACAAACAAAAGAATGAGTGATAAATACATGTAAAATGCACAAGGTTTGTTTTTTACCGTTATCTTATGAAGAAGCTGAAGAGTCCAATGATAAGATAATTGAATCAACTCCTACTATAATTTTGCCTATGACACCCCAAGAAATACATCTTTCATTACAGTGGGTCTTTTAATACTGATATCACTAACCTTTTCCCATCTTTCTAACATCCTTGTGTATTCACTTTCATAAAATTTAAAGACTTCATCACAGTCCTGTAAGCAAAAGAAAATAGAGTTTATTTTAGGTAATTTGAAACATATTAAAAAATAAAATACTCAGCTGCCTGTCACATTTTCAGCTCTCTTCTCTGAGTCTGATATGTGATGAAACACTACATTTCATCTTTGGTATGTTGCATAACCAAATTTATCCTTTAGTTTTAAATGTTGAGCTCCTGGAACTTATCATTGCCATTTCCATAACCTTTATCTCGGTCTATAATGATCATTAATTCTGTTTATATTGTTGTTCTTATTATTATTAGTACTATTAGGAGCCTGATAAAAAGCTATAATATTATCTTACCTGTCGTACATCATGACCAGGTGGATTATACTTTAGACAGTTTGACTTCACCAACAGCATATCAGAGTGAAATTCACTGTACTGTTGATAACTACCACTCTAAAAGAGAACGCATAATAATAATTATTATTATTCAAGTTGGCAGAAAAAAACTCAACCAGCAACCAAGAATGTGTGATTCCAGAAAATATCCATACCCCCCCCCCCCCCCCACGGATGGTTAATGGAAATTCCTAGGGGGTGGGGGGGCTAAAGGGTAGAAATTTCCGAGGGGTATGGGGGATGCCCACGAGAGGAATTTTCCACGGGGTTGTAAAAGATGCGATCGATCGTACGAGGTACTTACGTGGATTATTTTAATTTGTAGCACAACAAAAATTAGAAATAGATGCCTTTTCGAGAAAAAACTTAGATGTTTGTCTCAAAACGTTTTTTTCTTTGCTGGGCGTTCGCTATCATCTCTCCGACGACGAACGGTCACTTCGTTTTGGCTCGCACTGTACTATGTTTACGCGTGAAAATCAAGATGGCTGACCGTAGCATATTAATACCCAGACCCCTAGGTTCTCTCTGCCTACCGGAAGAAAACATGATTCTACAACGGTAGTTTATTCATTCATTCTTTATTTCCGATAAAGTTGATCTATAAACTAGAACTTAAAACGCGCAAAATTATAGAGAAAGCAACGACTTTAAAAAATTTACGAAACGCCATGAAAAAGAAAATAGGAAATTCCTGGGGGGTGGGGGGGGGGTTATACATGACCCCTCTGGAACGGAAATTCCGAGGGGGTGGGGGGGTCTAATCGGAAGAACCATCCGTGGGGGGGTATGGATATTTTCTGGAATTACACAATGAGCTTTCTCAGTTTAATGGGAGGTTATTTTTCTCATCTTGTTTTTTAATCTTTTGTGGGGTGGGCATATAAATAATGAATCTTAAATCTACAACTCTACTCTATTCCCTCAAATGGCGACAGATCATAAATATCCTTACATGGATGGCATTACATATGGAATGGTACCCATGACTATTGTACCCATGACTATTGACAATAGTTCTGCACTTGAGATTTAAAAAAGTTCCAGGTTGACCCTATTTCAAAACCTGGACAACCAAACCCGTGAATTTGTTGCCCTGATGAATTCTTGGTTACCCACTAATGGTTTTTGCGGAAGTCTGGGGTTTAAGATGTGGCATATTCAAAATGGCATCTTTGATCTTGATCGCTACCAGACATTTGACTTTGGGTTTGTCTCTTGAATTTCATACCTGGTACCTGTTACACCTTTATCGTAAAATTTGCAAATCTCCAAAACAAAGGAAAACACTTAGCTGCGGCAAATTAGTTATTAACTTCACATTATCAGATATTGACAGTACAAACCATCACATAAGTCGTGCCAATTATGATAAATTTATTTCCCCTGTTAGGCTGGGTTGTATGTTATTTATTCCTCGGAAAACCAACCTCTCAATCTTACCAAAAATATGTTGCCTGGTAAACTTTTTGGTCCTCTCAGACGACCATACGACTGCTGATTTTGAGCAATAATTATAATTGTTATTGCAAGTGTGGCTTGATGACTTAGGCATGGGTGGATGCATTACAGAGTGAATACTAAAGCCAAGGCCACTCAAACAAATTTTCAAACAAATTATCCAATCACAATCAAATATCTAAACAATAGAGTGTCTACAAATGTCTTATATGTTAAGGAAGGTGTCATCTAGATATAGCATTTCCAGATCCTTGGTTTTTTGGGAACGGTTGCTATGGCTTGTTTTTCAAGCACCTCCATGTGAAGGTCAGCAATGACAGTGGAAACAGAACTTCCAGGACTTAAGTCTACAGCAGTGCTGCCCTACATGAAAGGAGTCTCAGAGACCCTCCGCCCCAGCCTGCAACAACGAGGCATAGACGCCATCTTCAAGTCCAGCAAAAACACCAAGATCCCGACTAGACAGACCAAAAGATCCCGCTGACCCCAGCATGCAAGATGGCATAGTCCACAAGATACCATGCAAATGTTGTAGAAATCAGAGAAAAGGGACAACCTATGCAAGAAAGAATTATAAGAACACGACAGACACATCCACCTCGTTCTAACTCAAGACTCCGCCGTTTCAGAACACGCCAACAAAACAAAAAGTTTATTTATCATGATAACCACTTGTACACGAGGAAGGGGAAAGAGGCAATTCACATAAGACTGCACCCTAATAACATCAACAGAGATAACACAATGGACATTCCATAAGCGAGGATGCCCCATTGCCTGAGGAAGACTAGCAGTAAGCAGCTGAAATGTCACAATCAACATCTAGTGACCACATTGTGTGACAAAAGAAGAATTTATATTATCAATGTTTTATATTTCGCTTAAAATGCAACTTATTTGTTTTATAACTGTACAAAACACATCAAGATTGAACAAGAATCATCTAAGTTGGTCCAAACTCAACACAAATCTGTTGTTCAGCATCAAGAACAGACATTCAAAATTTGTGTGAAAATTTATCTGGGTGGCCTTGGTTAGAGAAGTCACACTGTATTGTAAGGTGTTGGGTGAGGATCAGAAATCAGAAGACATTGGTGGGTGGGGTTGAGTCGGGTGTAGAGAAGTTGAAAGGAAGTAAAAGAGGAGAAAGAAACCTATCAAACAACTTACTTCAAGCTTGACTTTGATTGTACCAAAGTCCATGGGAGTTTTGATCAATTTGTAATAGCCTGGAGCATCGACTGGATCCACTAAAACAAAAACCCAAATCAACAATGATGACAAGGGCAATACTGGGTATGACAACTGAATATGTTTTCCTGTTGTACAATTAAAATGTCATGACAACAGTTGGTCATACCTGGCTTGAGAAACCATGTTGCGGCTCCAAAGTCACCTTTACGCCGTCCTTGTCCTCGGTAATTAGCCACCTTTTGAAGCAAACTGGTGGAGACAATGAAATAGAAGATAGTTTCATAAAAGTCAGAGAAATGTAAATAAAGTCATAATAAATCTCTTTATCCTATATTCCAAACAAAAAAATAATAATATTGAAACGCTTAGACTCCATACCTAAAAGAACTTGTGTACAAAATTACTGCCTCCTTTCCTTGGAGGGATGATGTATGCTCAGACCTATAGGAGTCTTGCCAAAATTGTCTCAAAAACCTGAAATATGACTTTTCTTTGGGCTTTTGGCAAGCACTTGTTAATTCAAACTGAAAGGCATCTTATGGCTTGAACAGCACTACGTTTACTTTAACAACTTACCTGAGGGCACCACGGACCCACCCACTACCTTGTCTGGATGGTGATACCTCAAGAGATGTGGGTGGTTTCCGTTTCCTGCCACTAGTTCTAACATTGGCTGCAGCCTCCAGAGATTTAATATCCTTGTCAGTAACATCACTACACTCAGGAGTGCTACTACAGCTGCTTGTTGAGGTTGATAAGATGTCAATATTTGCATCTCCACTGGCATCCCAACTATCTTCTTGGAATTTCAGCAACATATTAGAACTAGACTCTTGAATATGATCGATATTAGATTCAGTTGCATGTTGACAAGGAATGCTGATGCTTTCACAGCCAACATCAAGTATAACCTGAGGTAAGTCTACATTCTCAGAGGGAAATGATCTGGTTGTTTGCAATTCTGAATTGAGGTCTTGAGGTAGAGGATTGTTTGTTTTCTTTTCTTCTTTATCTAAGGGTCCTCCTTCCATGCTTTCAACAAAACTTGTGATGACTTTCAGTGCATTTTCCATTTGATAAGGTAGTGCATGACGTTCATCCTTAGCAACATTCTGATCTTCTTCATCTTCGTGAATAGGATTTAGCTCAACAGAATGAATAGCTGGGTCTACATGTAACTCTGCATCACCAACGTTGCCTTGTTCAACTAAATCCACAGAATCCGTACCAAGATGGTGTGACATGTTGCTTTGCACATCATAAATACCACCAGTATCATCTAGTCTTTCAACAGTCACCTTACTAAGAGATTCTACAGACAATAATGAATGCTCCGTATCATTAGTCACCTTTTTCTCTATTGCTAACGACTGTAATTTGGAATCAGATTCCTCAATATCTACTCTTGGCTCAGATGCAGTGCTCTGTGTAACTGAAACATGATAGTCTCTTGAAGCCAATAGTGATGGTTGCACCTCCTTAATGACGCGTTCAACGTCAGTTACAAGGGGTTTAATGGGCGTACTCTCACCACTACTATAAAGATAATCTAGAGCTGCTGCATTAGTATCAGCCAAGTTGCAGCCATTGTCAATTGTCTCTGAACACATCAGAAGAGAGTCATCTTCAGATGATGTGTTATTGTCTCCATCTGTTACATTACTATGGTCATACTGAGGAACAGACTTAATATCATTCTGGTTTGTAACATTAGGACTTTCGACCACAAACTGATCACTTCCCTCTTTATTCAATGCAACATCTTTGTTCAGACACTGAGGTGTGGTTATCAGATGTTGATCTGTAAGCACAAAAGCAGGGTCCACCGAACCCTGAGCACAATCAATTCCACGGCAATGTTCTGCATCACCATCAAGACACACCTCAGGTCCATCAACTTCAGGAACAGCTGGTGTCACAGCCACTGGTACTGAAGGTTGGATCTGCCCTGTGTTTGCTGAGCCCACTCCTGTCCCCACTGGCACAAGAACTGTAGGAATAACAGCCATATTTTTGGCTGGGGCAGGTAGCAGGGTGGGTAACTTTCTACCACTTGTCGTTGTGGTTGACATTGTGGTTTGACAACATGTAATAGCATATGGTTTGGGTGGTGCAGGTAGCAGGGCTGGAAGGGGTCGGGATCTGACCTGTGTGGTGACAGTGGATGTTGAATGGCTAGCTGCCAGCTCACTGGCTGTTCCTGAAAGACAAACAGTTGTTAACGGAGATGACAATATGTCTTTCTTGGCTGATGGCTGCAGCTGAGAGGATGTTGTCAGTGTTGTGTTTCCTCCTCCTGCAGAAATAAAGAAATTAAATCATATGCAAACATGAGGCAATTTTAGTGGTGCTTGTTTTTCATGAAACAACAGGAGAAAACTGATTTTAAAATGGAATGAACTCAGCATTTGAAATTTAGTAGAGCATCTTACCAACGGATGTAACAATTCCTAAACTCTGGGAGGAGATGGCGGAGCTAGAAATGGTTGAAACCTGTAAAGGAGCTGGAACAGAGAGGACCACTCTCTTGGTACCAACCAATGTTGTCATGACAACAGTTTTGGGTGTTGTCACTATGGGTTGAGCCACTGTTGAAGTCTGTACAGTTGTCATGTGTGAAGGTAGTGTAGATGCTGGGCTGACTGAAGTCTTTGTTGCTGAAGAGCTCTGAGTAACCTGAATAAAAAGAAATTGTTATAGTGATAAACTAGTAATGTGCTGTTCTTTTGCTATCCCTTTCATAGAAGAATATTTTATTTAGGATGTCTCTACTTCAGAGGAAATTCCATTGTGGGACATTGCATTCCTTCAAGAGGTTTGACCTTTAAAGTCCCAATTCTACCAACTCTGGCCTGTTTGAGCAGGAAAGAGGTAAAGATAGTAGTTATTGTAAACACGATACCTGGGAAGTTGCCTTAGAAGTGGCTCCAGTTGTCACCCCTGGCAACACACTGCCAATTGCTGACTTGCCTAGGCCTGTTGTCATGACAACTACAGGCTTACTTACTCCAACACCTCCTGTTCCGGGCACATGAATGACACGAACAACAGGCTGAGTTCCAGTCACTGGGAGAGCTGTTTAATTCAAAAATAAAGAAAAGGAGCATTAAGCTGTTTTTTCAGTCAAACTAAATAAAGATCGCTTTCAGAAGAATAATAATATATGCTTAAGTCAAAGTTATGAGATGATTTAAGAATATTTGTGGTCAGGAAAGTTTACTAGCTGTTCCACCCTGGTTAGGTAGTTACTTTTTTTTTGTAAGCTTATGTGGATTACAAACATTTTTATTAAGGTTGGAGTTGTAAATCAAGGATCATAGGACCAGCTCTGGAAAAAAAATCCATCCTTGTAAATAATAAAAAATCATTACGCTCTCTTTTTTCCAGATTACTACTGTACTATATTGAACATGTTAAGCACTTGATTCATTTTCTTACTGTTACTATTATGCAACCTCCCAGTTTGTTTAATAGTGGTTGCACTATTTGATACCAACAGAAAGCAACAAAAAAAGCAAATATCAAGTTTCGTTTTTGTAGGAAGGTCTCACCTGAGGAAGCCTGAGAGCTGGGGCTGGGTGTTACCATGGTAACTGTAGAACAGGTTCCCATGGTAGCTGGTGTGACTGTCTTGAATTTTACAGTTCCAGGGAGGGGCTTGAATCTGGTTGTTGCCTGTTTTAATCTCTGCCGTCCTGCTAGTTGGGCAGCTGTGAGTGTGGTTGTTTTAAGTGTGACTGGTATAGGACTTGTTGTCACCACAGAACTTGTTGATCCGGTAGATACACTCTTCAGTGTTGTAGCTGAGGGTGGTTTAGATGCCAAGATAACTTTAGGGGGCATGGCAGGGGTTACCTTTGTTTGCGTCTTCGGTGTAGACTGGGTTGTGACTGTTTGTACCTTAACAGGGCTGGAGGTAAGGGTCTTATAGCTTAGAACTGTTTTTGCCTGGCAGACGGTTTGTGTCACAGCTACTGTTTTAGTGAGGAGTTTCACTTGTGATGCTGATGCTGATAGAGATGATATCCGTGGTATTGCTTTCACTGTCCCCACTGGTCCTAATGACTTTCCAGCTTTTGTCATTGTACTGACAGAGGTGGTCTTGGACAGAGATTTAGTCACCAGAGGGGTAGGAATTGTCACTTTTGTCACTGGCTTATTGAGGCTTGATACACTCAAACGTCTCCGTCTCTTGGGTTTTCCATCATCATCGATACTGTCTGTGTCATTAACCTGCATTTCAACTAAAGCAAAAATAGCAGCCCTTTGAGAATATTGATCAGCACTGCCAAATATTGTCAAACTATTTTTGTATGCTTTTGTATACATGTGTTCAATTTTCAAGGTAACCAGTTAGAGGGCAGGATTTGGTTCCTCTTGCCTGCTCATAGAATCAGGAAAATATTAACAAAGAAGAAACAAAGAATGAAGGAATGAAATCCCTAAAAATCTTTATTTCAAGATTTCAAGCTGAAATCTGGTGACGTTTATTTGGAAAAATTGAGATCCCAAACTCCTTCAGTTGATAAACAGAGTTCTTTTTTACTTCTACAAATAACTGAAGTTATACAGATACCTGACTGAGACAATGTTTTTAAATTTGATGCCTTTGTGGCTGATTGCTGAATCCCTAACGTTGGACCATTACTGGTTACAGTGGAAGGACTGACTGCTGTGCTTGACACACCAGTGCTAGAAGAACATGCTTTACTTCCTAAAAAATAAAACATCAATGCTTACAGATATCAACCATGAGTACCCAGAGTATGTAAAGTGTAAGTCAGCTATAAAATTAATAAAAGATCATAACATTTTGAGTGCTACGTTGCTAGTCTTCATCAAGCAAATCACGGTGCCGTTGGAGGGAAAATTTGTATTGGTCTGTCCAGGGAGTGAGAGAGTTAGATACAGTATGTACATACCTGAAGAAGCAAGGACCTTGGCATTGCCAGCAGCAGCAGTATTTGCAGCAGCAGTAGCTGAGGCGCTGAACACTGTTTGTGGCACAAGCCGTGGCATGAGGGGAACCAACCGTTTTCCTTCTGCTGCCCATTCTGCACAACTTCCAGGACCATACACACTAAAATAAAGGTATTGAAAACAAACCATATATCAATTAATGCAAAAGAAAGGTTAAAGCTCACCTCAGCAACCAAACGCCTACTCTGATAGCCTTAATCACAGTGTCTGTAAAATGAAGCACCTTGGACTTCATTCGTAACTCATCCCTGGATGGGGAGCAGGGTTGGCGCAGTGGTGAGAGCGCTCGCCTTCCACCAATGTGGCCTGGGTTCCATTCCCGGCCCCAGCGTCATATGTGGGCTGAGTTTGTTGGTTCTCTACTCTGTTCCAAGAGGTTTTTCTCTGGGTACTCCGGTTTTCCCCTCTTCACAACATTTGATTTGATTTAATTTAACTTGATTTGATTTCATTTCATTTGGGCTTTACAGTGTCCCCAATTAGTACGGCAGTGCTAAATACAGTTGACACTCAAATAAAGTTCATTATTATTACTAGTCTCTTGTAAAGTTGCATCCAGCAATATTTCACCTATACCCATGTGGAGTTCAGTTCCTTATCACAGGAAGCAACACAGTTCCATCACTTTTTAATAGAGATGTTAGTGTTCCCACGACCAGGCTAAGCAACATGCTCAGGACTCCTACAGTAAAACTTGAAAGTACAAAAAGAACGTTTTTCTATCATGGCTGTATAGTTTTTAACAATCAGTGTAATACTTAGACTTTTTATTTTTTTTTTTCAACTTAAATATATATATACATTTTTTTTTCTTTCTTTTATTTACTTATTATCTATTTACCTGTTTATTTACATATTTATTTATTTATTTGTTTGTTTGTCTATTTTATTTTGTTAGTTAGTTATTATCAATAAGTATTTTATTGTAATAATTGTAAATAGCTACATATCCATGTTTAATAATAATATTTCATTCTAGTTCTTAACGGCCTCCATTGATAGCAATATTATGTGTATGTAATATTGAAGGACACAAGTATTGTGGGGATAGTTTCTAAAGAAACTGGTGCTGCGTCGGTGGGAAATTGAAACACAAGAAATTGGATAAATCAAACAAGTTGATTAAGTAAGTTATACCACCGTAAGGTGAATGGGAAGTGCTGACGCTTCGAGCGTTAGCCCTTCGTCGGAGCGAATGGCTAACGCTCGGAGCGAATGGCTAACGCTAACGAAGGGCTAACGCTCGAAACGTCAGCACCTCCCATTCACCTTACGGTGGTATAACTTACTTAATCAACTTGTTTGATTTATCCAATTTCTAATATTGAAGGAGTTTTATACCGTTGTTAAATAAAGGGATCTATCTATCTATCTTAGACAATATGCAGCCAGGATCTCCACAGTCCAGCACACTCCCTACAACACTACGACCAGTACCTCCATGCAACATCAATAGGACCAATCTCACCTACCTTTCAGCTACTACTGCTAGCCTGTCATCACTGTAGGCTCTCCTCACTTCAGCTCTGTGACGCTCGGTGGATATGCTAATAAAGATGAAGATAAGAAATCTTACTCTATTGTTTTTTCATCCTACTTGACATATAACATTTGTCTCAAGTGATTACTAACTTGACCTTTGAAAGTCAAAAGAACAAAAACAGAAATCATCACGTAAAAACAATTTTACCTCAATTGAGTTCCTAACTCCTGCAAAATTTTCTTTTTTGACCTGTTGAACCAAAAGATATACTGTAGTTCCAGTAACATAATTTTATGTATGGTATTCTACTGTGAATACCACATTACTTGTATAATCTACATAGGGTGTTTGATGGAATGACTCCTTGACTCACCGACTCAAATCTCCCTGTGCCCTGAATGCACTGATAATGGATGAATATGCTTCAAGTTCTGTGAAGTCAGAAATTTTTAGGATTAACATCACAAGCTAGACCATTCATTTGACTCTAAATCCTAGAAAAATGCATTTTTGACCAAGATGACTGCATATAGGCCAAGTTCTTTATTCTATTTTTATTGACCAAGACAATTAAGGTCAATAAAAAAAAAACAAAGGAAGTAAACAAGGCCAATATCTAGTCAGGAAATTGGATAAATCAAACGAGTTGATTAAGTAAGTTATACCACCGTAAGGTGAATGGGAGGTGCTGACGTTTCGAGCGTTAGCCCTTCGTCGGAGCAAATGTCTAGTCAGGTTGACAGAACAAGCTTGGTCAATACTAGTAAAGGATATATTATTCAATGACATTGATTGATCATCGCAGTTAAGTACACAACTTACGCAGCTGTGAAATTAAAACCTGAAAAAAAAACTCAGGCCTGAACAGGATTCGAACCCATGACCTCTGTGATATGGGTGCATTGCTCTACCAACTGACCTATCAAGCCAACTGGGAGATGGTCATATTGTGAGTTCGTAATATACCCGTTATTCATATGGCAATTTTCTATTCCTGTGTCTCCCAGGACAAAGCAGGCAATCACAAGTGAGCACGGTCAGTCCATCCGAACTCAGGATTTGCCTCAAGTTGCCCACTTGCAGAACCAGCCATATAATAATGCTTTTTATATTAAACTCTTTAACACCTTTTTAGCCAGTTCAATACTATATTTTAATAGTCCTTGTCTCTTTAGTTGGAGTGCTTGCAATACATAAATATTCAGCTGAACATGTTTGACAGTGACAGGTTTTATTGAAGACTTAAGTCATCCAAAACATCAAAACAGCCAGTAAAGGTAAATGCAACTCACAACAAAACATGATCAGAAAAAGACATTCTCACTGGCCATACCAAGTCGCCTGAGGATCCTCTTAGCCTCATCTCTAGTCACATCCATCATTTCTGCACACATCTTTAACAACAAAGTATCTGAAATGACACCTGCAAGGATTAGAACAAGGATCTCCTCTTCCAATAAAAACATAGAACAGAATCCTAATGAACATGAGCCAACAATTTCAACTATCTACAGTATAGTGTTTGAGATGATTTCTGAAGGAATTAAAAACAAAATTAATATTTTTTTCTTTAAATAAGGCCATAATTCAGTCCCTGACTTCAAATTCATAGTATCTGACATGACATTTGAAAGATTCACAGCAACAACTTTTTCCTTTCAAACACAAGCATAGCAAAAAATCCATACTAAAACAAACATCATTGTTTCCAACATTTAAAAGGACATTTTGCCAAAATGATATGGCGGAAAATGATTGGAAATGACGTTTCAACAATATTGCCAAGATAAAAGAGGTTAGGTTCTACAGTTTCTTTCTGTCGTATCAGTGGGAAATTGAAACACACAAAAACGGTTTAATCAAACAGGTTGTTGCAGTAAGCTGTACCTCCATAAGATTAAAGGGAACCTCACATTACAACTCGGTTTTCCGGAAACAGTCAATTTACTTATTCAGCTTAAAAGACACTTTTTCTTTTAAAAATAAAATAACTTATAAAATTTCAAATTCCAAATATCTTAATCACAAACAGACGTAGTTTGGTGATACGCCTAATCACAATTTTGGAAACATGCATCACGTACATATCAGACAAATATTCGAGATTTTAATACTGTAATTATATCTCGACCTAAACCGTTTTTCTGTTAAACAGTAACCATTTTAGCAAGATGCAAAAGCGCATGACACCAAAATCAATGAAAAAACCCAAGGACCACCTGTTTGATCGCTAAAGAAATCGTCCATAAGTCGTGGGTTGTAGCAACATTGATTTCAAGGTCTAAAGTTTTGAACGTCTTATTACAAAGTGAAAACTGTTGTAAAGACTTAGATTAATCTTTTCCGTCTTGGGAACAGTTCTAAAACAATACACAATTCAAGCGAGCTGGCGCTATTGGCAAATTAAATGAATAATTTTTTTAAAAAATAAACATCGAAATAATGTAAAGAGATCGGACCTGGTAACAAGGGAAAATGAAGCGCAACGCACTATTAAAGAGAACAAATTCAACAAAACCAAATGAAATAAAAAACAATTAAATATATGTTTAGTTAAAAATAACAGATGGGATAAAATGCGCTAAACAAACCCTAACTAAGGCGTTTCTTCTAATGACAATCGATGAAGGCCCCGCGTCCGCCATCTTTGATTTGATCGACGGTAGTTCGCATGCGTTGTATGTGTTAGCAGAGTTTGTGTAAACGCGGGCTCCTCAACTTCTTCAAGGAGCTGTCAGTGGTTCACCTTCGCATGCGAGAAGGTTTCGCCCCAAATTTTTGAAGCTCACCCTCATAGAATCTACACACAACGAAGCCGAAAAGGTGAGCAAGACATGTAGTTCTGTTTCTGCGAATTTGAGATTCCGTGTCTTCGCAGTATTGTCCTGCAAACGCGTCAGACATTTTCCCTACAAGAAACAGCAAATAGTTCTGAGTCATCAAGAATTGTGGCCAGCTATAGCTCATAGTTATCTTGGATATGATTGTTTTGAGAGCGTTGCGATCGAAGACTGAAACTCATAGGCTTAGAAGAAGTGGCTTTCAATTCTCCTATTTTTACTTCATATCATGGAATTCACATCGAGGTCAGCTGAATGTGTATGTGTTGTAGCAAGCTAGAGCTCCTGACAAGATCGACAGTACCTCGCTTTTGATTTGTTTTTGTACGTGCATATATTCAGACAGATCGTATGCAAGCAGTCCTCCTAGAAAAGCATGCAAGCGTAGACTGCCATCGCCGATCAAGCCGCGTATATATGTATATATATTGCACAGAAATGTGAATCACACACGGCTGTTCCAAAGTAAGGAGACAAAGAACTAAACCGACAAATTAAATCATATTCACACTAGTGCAGACATTTCACGTTTTTCATACTAAATAAATTATACATGTAGACGAATTTTGTGTAAATATTTCCCTGTCTTCAGATTCCTTTGAACAGTTGGCTACCACAAAGGAGACGAAACTGCGGTCGATTTTAGCGCGGACTGTTCAGTGTTGTCTTAATATACATCGGCATATAACGAAATAAAATTTGTCGTGCTGAAAGATTCCATATCCATTTATTCAAAAAAGTTGTGAAAATCTAACTAACTACCAGTTGGTTATTATAACCGGTAAAGTACACAAAGAGAAGTGTTTGATCAGTTTTTGTTATGATAATAAAAGCGTAGACTTTTTAAAAGCAAATAGGACTTTTCCAAAAACGTTTACGGACGCATTGAGCATTCTTGCAGGTGAATTTTCTTTAATGAAGGAGAGAAAATTTATCAAATTTCATAAAAAAGAAAAACCGCTTGTCATGTCAGACAAAAGTGAAAATTGCATATTGTGGTTGTTTCTGTCCTTGACTAAATGCAGAACAGAAGGTTTAATTTTAGGTGCACAGTACAGTGTGTTAATTAGATTTATTCAATGCTTAGATTTATTCAGTGCTTAGATTTATTCAAAGCTAATTGTCTGGAAAGTTTCACCTTGGGACATTTACAGTTTACAAATATTGTCATATTTCCAGTTGTTCTATAAAAAGTATATGCTAAGGAAAATTGATTTTTTAATTCTGACCTCAGAGTAAATAGATTTTGGCTTTGATTTGAAACTGATGTTTTTGTTTTAATATTAAAATTCAATTTAAATGAGCACCACTCTGTCATACAGACATGCACCTGTATACGTCCTTGGCTTCAAGAAGTTATGATGTTACGTGTAGATCAGTTTCATTTCTGTAAACTGATGATGTTGTCAATTCTCATGATTCTCGTGATATTTTTATAGACTTATCAAAAGCCTTTGACGCTGTTGATTACTCCATCTTACCTTCAAAACTGGATCATTATGGCATTCAAGGGCATTGCTCTAAGATGGTTTGGAAGCTTCTTAAGAAATAGACAACAATATGTGGATTTTATTTTCACCATTTGGAATATTACCAAATCACGTGTGGAGTACCCCAAGGCTCGGTACTAAGCCCGCTACTTTTTTTGCTGTACATAAATGACTAGGGCAACGTGTCAAGGGTTTTAGACTTTACTCTTTTTGCTGACGACTCAAATATATATTTTTTTTTTCATAAAGATTCTAATGTACTCTATGAAATCTTAAATTATGAAATGATAAAGCTCACAAATTGGTGCCAATCTAATAAGTTTTCAATTAATTCAAAAGAATGTAATTTTATGATCTTCAGGCCATGCCAAAAAAGGCAAACCCTTGATCTATCGATTGAAATTAACAGCAGTAGCATTGAATGTGTGAAAGAGACTGTATTTTTAGGTGTAATTCTTGAGGAACATTTATCATGGAAGGCTCACATTCTTAACATCTCTAGAAAAATATCAAAGTCAATAGGCATTATTCATAAATCCAGTTTTTGCCTACCTAAAAAAGCTCGTTATGTTATTTATATTATAGTTGAGTTTACCCTTACTCAAGATATATTGTGTTTCAGTGTGGCTCAACATATCCATCTAATTATTCATATTCCCTTACATGTATCTAAATTTTAGAAACATAATTATCTTAAAAAAAAAAGAACTGTAATCTGGTTGATGGCAGAATAAATAAATAAATAAATAAATATGTTTGGCAATGTGATGCAGTTATAATAAGTTGCATCTTTGAAACTTTTGGGAATGAAAAGGGTTAAAAAAGAGTCACAATGTGCTGCTTTTTGGAAATTTTGCAAAGGAATGAAGGGTACATGGACAGAATAAGCCATTCTGTAGATTACGTAAACCAGGTACAAAAATGTGGCTTGTTTTAAAGGAGAGAATTTGAGTAAAGTATAGGCAGTCAAAAGGATCAACTTGCCATGTGATTTTACCCAAGAACTCTGCAAGTGGTGCTGCCTTTGTACACCCTTTCTTGCCACTTTATAGGAATAATAATTATGTACCAATAATTATGTACCAATAATTATGTGCCATGAACTACTAAAATTTTACCTCACTTTCCAGGCTGGGCATGATTGCGTATTGCACAGACAATATATGTCATGGGTAACTCCTCATCTTCATCTTCCTCGGCTCCTAAGAACTCTTGTCATGTGCTGATAGTAGGAGGTGGCTATGCTGGAGTACAGCTAGCATTACAACTGGATGGCTACTGTAAAGTTACCTTAGTCGATCCCAAGGATGGCTTCCATCATAACATGGCAGGGCTCCGGTGTGTTGTAGAGCCAGTGTTCACTAAGAAGACACTTATTCCATATACCGGAGCACTCAAGCATGGAACGTTTGTTCAGGATCGCGTTGTGAGTTGTAATATCTCAAGACAAACTGTGACTCTTGGTAGCAATGAAGAAGTCAGTTATGATTACCTGGTGTTTGCTTGTGGTTCATCTGTTCCATTTCCAGGTAAGACTATCATGCATTTTACTCTGTACACATGAATGACAATTCATGGTGTTGGTTCTATCCTTGCTCTGAGGGTTTTTCGCCGGGTTCTCCAGTTTTCCACCCTCCAGAAAACCAGCACCATTTAAATTCTAATTTGATCTGGAAATTTTAAAAGGACCACAGTAATTGGCCTCCACTGCTGTGGTTTCCATGCCTGACATACCTTTAAGTACGTACAGGCAAAAGTTGGGTAAATTTGTATGCACTTAACAGACAAATGCTATTTTGAACTTATGAAGGTTGTACTTTTGGAGCCTAGTGAACTTGTAAATGTTGTATTTTTCAGCAAAACTTGCTTGTATGCAGGAGTATTATGCTATTACGTGGATTTGAGAATACTGAAAATAATAATTATTGCTTTATGATTATAATATTTATTGCAGGTAAAGTCCCCTTGGGTACCAACATGAAGCAGGCAGAAGAGCTCTATAGGGAGTGTGCAGAGGAGGTATATGATCAATGTGAAACTTCTCCTTAAAAATGTCTACGTATTATGAGAATAATGAGTTTGAGACAAAGGAAAATAAAATTTGAACCAACATATACAATCCAATTTCTATGAAGGTGGCAGTGGCTACTGAAAATTCAGTGACTGCAAACAGATCAGCTCAGACCAAAAAGCAGGGCTAAAAATTAACTCCAGTGCTTGATGGCCATTCAGGCCAGTTTCCATGAATTTTTAGTGGCCCATCCCAAAATGAAGTAGCCCTCAATTTTTTTTTTCCGAGTCACGTGGCAATCACAAAATCAAAATGGCGTCTATACGTTGTGAATGTGGATCGCTTGTAAAATCACTGTTAAAAGGGCTTGGAATTTCCACTTCAGAACTAAAACTTCAGTAGTAAACTACCTGTTGAGTTTTATTTTTAACTTTGTACTTCACATAATTTACATTGCAACTTTTCGAAATTCTGTAGCATAGTCGCACATCTGGCATTCAAACCTTAACTTTTGGTAGCCCTGGTCAGTTTTAACTCGTCACTGGTGACCGTGTGACCGCCAATTTTTAGTTAGCCCTGAAAAGAAGCTAAAGAGAGATGCATACATAACTCATGTACGTACAGACAAACAATTCAGTCTTGGGAACTTCATAAAATTGTCTCATCTTAATTTAAGTTGTAAGACCAATCAGAAGATCACCATTGCTCGAACTCCTGACCTGTACTCACCAGTCCGACATGCTAACCGCTACACTACTGTGTCTTCTCACTCTTAGGAGATTTAACTCTTAGACCTGACACTGTTGCTTGTGCTTTAGGTGACAAAGAGTGAAAGAATAGTCATAATAGGTGGAGGTCCAGTTGGATGCGAGTTGGCTGGCGAGTTAGCCACTGATTTCCCAGACAAGAAGATTACACTGGTACACAACAGAGAGGTGCTTCTGGATAACAGATTGTCCCAGAAATTCTTAAAAAAGATTCATGATGGACTGAAAGGCCTTAAAGTGGAAACAGTACTTGGAGAGCGTGTCAATATGGATGACTTAAATGTATGTAAAAGACTTGTAGCACGATACACATGTACATTAGCGGTTGCTCAAATATATTTTCCTATATCTTTGCAAGCTAATGACGGATTTCGTTTAAACTTTCTACCTTACTTCAACAAGGATTGTAGTTAAGTGGTATGTTAAAAAATATCATTTGGAAGAACCCAGGAACACAAAAATCTTGAAGATGCAAGAAAATAGTTACAAAATCAGGGTGTAACACGTAACAGCTAACTTGCATGAAATAGTTAAAAAAGTAAAATTTCACCCTTAACACAATCTCATTACGAAAATTCAACAGAACAGAAATATTAAATAGGAAATAACGACACCATACGCAAAATTACAGTTCTCTGCATTTATTTTTCAAGTAATGAGAATTATAATTCTAGGGACGGTTGCCATTAAGTGCCTGTGTAACGCTCAAGGTCAAACACCGCTCCAAGCCTTAAAAATATAAGGCTAGCGACTTCCAAATGCACCTAAAAAAGAAGATAATTTGTCTGATTAAAGTTGATAACATTGTTTACCATCGAGTAAGAAAGGTTTTCAAAAATTACTCTCGGCGATGAAGAAATAAAGAATTTTCGTGATCGGAAACAAAACTGTTGTGTACTTTTGACGTGTGAAATTAAATATAACTTACCTAAAAGAAAACCTGTATCTCAGCCTCCAGTTACCAAATGTCACTGATACACAGCTGCAAGACAGTTCAGTTACTGGTCTACAAATGGTGAATCGGAAACATATTTCCAGTTGAACGCTATGTTTGCCTAAGTGTAACGATTGAATTACCATCACACTTGCAGGAGAAAACTTCCCAAATGAAACTTGAATTCAAGCCATTCTCCAGCCGAAATCCACAAAAAACAACGAAGGAGTCCTGTGTAACCATTCCTTAGTATCTGGGTGGTGTTTTTACAACAAATCAGGGGTAAAAAGCGGGAAAACATGAAGTAAAAAAAGAGTGAATGTGACGATTGCGTTACACAATAGTGCACAAGGTTGGTCAAGCGTTGAATTCCGAGATGAATACTGAGAAGAAAAGCCTTTAGGCAAGAATTATACCATGAAAATATGTTTGTTTGATGTTAATTACTTAATATCTAGCAAGTAATGATGGTTTGGGAATATTTTACACATTTTCATTGAAGTGCCCTATGTTACACTGGTGTACATGTGTATCGTGCTACAAGTCAAAAGTAAGAGTTCTGTTCATCATTAAAGCAAAACTACCATAATGTTATTGACAAATTAGTGGTAAAAAGTATAATGGGTCAAATGAGCAGATTTTGTATATTGACCAAGCTCATTTAATCAAGCTGGCTGCCCTAAAGATATACAGCCATCTTGACTTCACACTTGGTCAATAACAGATATATACTTTCTATTGACAGTTTGATTCAGGCAACTTTTGGATCACAGGACCTATAACCTTGACCACTGACAAGGGTACAAGTATTGAGACAGATCTAGTGTTCTGCTCTACAGGAAACAAAGTGAATTCTGTAGCTTACCAGTCCAAGCTTTCAGACAAGATGGAGAAGAATGGCAGTCTTAAGGTGGACCAAAACCTGCAAGTGGAAGAAATAGAAAATGTGTTTGCCATTGGTGATTGTAATAATGTGCCAGAATTTAAACTTGCTTACACGGCAGGGCTTCAAGCTGGTAAGGAGTATCCTTTCATTGAGAAGTCTTGTATTTCCTTCCTGCAGTACCCAGGAAGGAGTATGATAGATCTTCACAGAAGTGAAGCTAACAATTGCTCCATCTTATTGATCCAAGCTGTTCTTACTATACTTTTGCTTTGTATGATAAATTGCACATTCCTTAGATTACTGTAATTGTGTGGAAGGAAAAGCACACACAAGACCCATAGGTTTAGTGTTTTGGTGAGCATGTCAGACTTTGAGCGTGAGCTCTGGGTTTCAATCCCTAGTGATGACAATGTGTTATTTCCTGAGACAAAACTTCACACTGTCTCTCTCCACCCAGGTGTATATTCGGGTATCAGTGATATAATGCTGGGGGTAACCATGCAATAGACTACTCTCAGACGTTTCATGCGGCATAAACTTTGATAAGCTCTGTCTATGTAAGCCTCACTGCTTGTGAGTGCCTTTACAACTTCAAATGTGAGGTTCTTTCTAAACATTTAACTTCGTATCTTGGTCTTCTCATAGGCTCTCTTGCTCAAAACATTAGGCGACTGAATGAAAACAAACAGATGAAAGCATACAAGGCAAGTCGACCAGTCATGATGGTCCCATTAGGTAGACGCGGTGGAGCAGGCCAACTACCCAATGGAATGGTGGTCGGTGCATTCCTTACTAAGAAATTCAAGGGACAAGATTTGATGACTCCAGCTTTCTGGAAAATGATGAAGCAAAAAATGCCTTCCAGTTAGACTGACTGTTTAAGAAGTTTTAATCATTACTGCTGTCATTCTTAAATTAAATCCAAGTGTCTTCAGGTTGAAAAATTACTGTTTAACCCTTTCACTTGTGTATCTTACTCTAACGTTGTGAGTCTTTCAATATTGTTTGTTGTATGTTTTACAGGTCAAAATTATGTTTAACTTATTCAATTTTTAAACTAGTTTATTGTTTTCAAACAAGCTTGAATTTTTTCAACCTTCATGAAGCTAACCTTAGGTCTAATTAGTCCTAAGGTTAGCTTTAGTGGATATTCACTTTCTGTATTGTTAAAACAATGACCTGTGTTTTGTACTTGCCCCAACTCTACATAGGTTGAAACAACTTGACCTAGGTTGAAACAAATCAACCTAGTTTGAAAAGAAAATTAACTAGTTTAAAAATAGAATAACCTCAAAATAATTTTGATCTGTAACATTTATAAATAGGTGTTAATACCCATTAGGCTTTCTTGCAGTTGCGAAGGAAATAAGAAGCTTATGTTTAAAACCACTATACAAAGCTCTTTTTATTGTTGACCAAACACATACTGGCAAAAAGTACTTCTTGGTTGCATTTGTTCCTTACTGCTTGTGAAGGTCAACAATGTGTAATTTTAAATTGTGATCGATGATTGGGTATGGAGGAGAATGAAGTTAACAGCTATTATTGGTTAAAACTGCCAATGGTTTGAACCCAGGTCTCTCAGTAGTTGCTTGTGGAGTTTAATCGTTCGGCTGCAAGTAGTTCTAAGAGGAACTGGTTCATGATAGTGGACTGAACTTTCAACATCCTGAGTTATTAGCCAAGAGACCTGATGTAAATGAAATTTACAGAAAAACTAGCATTACGTATTGATTTGATACAATTCACTCGTCTCAAGAAACCTCTGTTGTCTTTTTAATTTTTTTCAAGCGCCATTGTTTTCGGGTTTGTTTGGATTTTTTTTAAAGCCAAGTCAAGCCCGCGAAGTGGAGTTTCATTAGTTAATTGAATCCTCGAGTTCGTGTTAAAATTGGCGCTGGTTGTTTTTAGTCCATTGTAAGTCATCTCGTTGGTGTTAAGATTCAGACGGTGCTACTTCATAAAGGTTGTAGAAAACGAGTTACTCAGACTTCTTGGTTCCTTGTGCTTGTGAAGTTCGACATATCTTAGTACCCTAGCTTAAAAAAATTCTTGATAAAAAAAAATACCACAAACTTTTATTTTGTATTTTCAGGTAATGTTTGTTATTCCATAGCACTCTCAGGTTTTTTTCTGGTTGGTAATGTAAGAATATCATTTCAGTTAGGTTCTTACTCTTCTTTAGTTAAATACCGCCTCCCAATGTTATTGTGTGTTCAAAAGGTTAATTCGCCACACTGGCTTCATTAATTTCTTAATTTGTTGATGTGGATAATGTAAAAATGCCCTTGAAAGTGATCAAACGCTGTATTCTCTTGTACACTATGGTTACTTTTATATCGCCATATTTATGAAGAACTTTTATTTTAACATAATATTAGAGCAGTTAGTGGTGTAGAAAGTTTTCCTTGCCTGTAAACAAAGCTGTGAAATAAAGTTAACAGTTTTTGGTTTTCTGTCGTTACTTGTCCTGCTTCGTTTGACTTATTTATTTTGAAAGAAAAATTTTAAAACCCGCGTAACATTTATAACTGCAAATTAGGATAAATTATCAACAATATGACTGTACACCTACCATTGATTTGCGCATGCATGCGGCGTAGACTGCTGGTCAGAGTCTCGCGTTGCTGCTTGAGGGTCGCGCCAATTAAAGCAAGGCAACAGGTTCGAATCCCGTTCCAGCCTGATATCTTTTAAACTATATCACGATCGCAATTGTTAAATGCACCGAGGGTCACTGAATCATTAATAGCTTAAACAAGCGAAAATAATTCATGCTTTTTAGCATTAGTGTTGTGCTAAACACATACCTTACAGGTGAAATAACTTCACTATACAAACTGCTTGTATCAGTTGTCAAAATGCCATGTCCGAATGTTAATCACTTAACATGTTGGCTAGTCTTAGAGAGTATCTGACGTAGAGTGTCTTTTTATTGACATGATGGTCATTTAAAGTTCTGTATAGGAGCTTCATCAAGTTGATTGTTCCGGTTTTCACTAAACATTTCCGTCGATTTAGCACCCCAAAGTTTTTCTTGTCAATGTCAATTTTAATTGCCACAAGTGTCGAGGTTTATTTGTTGTATTGTTCAATTAAATGGTTTGCGCAGTTTCAGCGGACTTGAAGTAAATTTAACCTGTGAAGACAGTCATTAAACGTGTAGACGCACCAAATGTTAAAAAAATATCTCCGCGCAAGCCTCGTTATTGGGGAAAATTCTTACTCTCGACAAAAAGCATTTCCTCCAATTTCAGTGTGTTTGTTCAGCGGTCAATACGTTTTTGACAGGTGACTTTAGCAAAGGCGTAAACCACTCTTCCTCTCAATACTCATTTAAGTAAACGAAACCTTCCAGTGCTTATGCTGTAAGAGGAGGTAAATAAAATTGGATATAGTTATTGGCTTCGCATCAAAGATGCGCAGTTGTATTTGCCTAAAGAGGAAAGACAATTTTTACAGAAGCTAGCTGAATAATCTTCGTTCAATTCAGCGCAACGGTTTACTACATAAATAATTTTAAGAAGCGCATGGGAACTGCCTGCAGAAATATTTCATTTGGTTGTCTAGGTAGTAAGAGATCGGTGAGTACATATTTTGCTATTTTCATTTTAACAGCCTTTTGTTTCTTAATTAAGTTATCTACGAATTCTATTTCGGTGATAAACAGTCAGCGATTAAAACTGAGAAGATATATTGACTACCACCCGTAAAATCGTCATAAAATAAGATGGTGTGATAAAGACAGAGGACAGGCAAAAAACAATTTAATCCTCACAGGAATTTAACACGTTTGGTAACTTAATCGAATTAAATTATTACCCCCAAAGAAACTGATAAAGGCAGATTTATGTCATGATTTTCTTAAAGTATCTGTATAGCTGTTCAAGCGCAAGTTACCATGGAAACTCTCTCTGAAGCTACCCACACTGCTTTGGTGTACATGTTTGTCTTTCTGCTTTTGGGAGAGGCAACCGCTGATCAACAGTATTGTCAAACTGTACACTCCGTCAAGAACCGCGCGCTCAATGGGCACGTGATCAAAAGGTTCGAGGACACGTCTGTTGAAAAGTGCAGTAACAGATGTGAAGAACAACCAGACTGCTACAGTGTTAACTACATAGTTTATTCGAAAAGCTGCGAGCTAAACAAGGCAACTCGCGAGTCGCATCCGCAACTGTTCCTTCCCAAGCTGGGTACGGTGTATTTAGACAGTCTTCACCGCCACTACCACACATACGTACAAAATCCGTGTCAAAATGAGGGAAGTTGTATTTTGAAGACGCAGGAACCCAGGTACAAATGTAACTGTCTTCAAAAGTTCAGCGGCGACAACTGTGAAAGTGAGTAAATAGCTGGAAGGGAGGGAGGATCATAGGAGAATTAGCTACACAGTGTCTGATCAGCTGAGGTCGTAGATTACACAACACCGAGACAATAGCAGAGGAAATTTCATTGTTGGTGACTGTATTATACTAAAGATGGTGGATGAATGTAAGTATCTTGGGCAACTCTGCACCTACCCTTCCCCTAACTCAACAAGTTAGAATAAGTTAAAAAGTTAGCGTCAATGGTGGGTTAGGGGAGGGGTAGGTGCACAGTTGCTAAGATACTTACATTGATCCCAAATGGTTTTCTGAGACATGCTGGTTGGAGAGACATTTTTTAAAAGCACGCAAGACGTTCCTATTTACTCTCCTAAATTCAAGTTTTCATATCATTTTCATATTTTCTTAGTATATTTTTCTAACTGCAAGTATGGTGGAATTTTCTATGAATTGTCTGTAAAACAGATTGCGAAGATGCTTTAGGGATGTACGACAAGACTATACCAGATTCTGCAATATCCTCCTCGACCTTTGAACCTGAAAGTCCTCCGCACAGCGGTCGTATCTATCTTCCGGGAGGATGGCGTGCCCTCAGCCATGACACCAAGCCATATTTGGAGGTAGACATATAATATGGGGGAAATCTCTTTTCTTCATAAGCTCGGCTTCTCGGGGATTTCCCCGCCACAGTCACTCCTCCCAAGTAATGTACTAATTTTAAATTTAATATTAATTAACCTATTTATTATCGTTTTTATTCTGCTTGTAATTCATTGTGTGTGGCAAATAAAAATAATAAATAATAATAATCTAACTTGAGTACAAACGTTACGAAGTACGCTGCTCAGACTTATAAAATACAGAGTACATGTATGGCTCTACTTCTGTTTCTAAAATTCAGTTTCCTCCTCAGATTCAACTTCAGTCCATGAACTTACTGACCGCAGTAGCAACACAGGGCTGGAAAGATCCAAAAAGCCTGCATTCAAATTGCTGGACCAAAGAATATTACCTCGAGTACACAGTCGACGGCAACACATGGGAGAAACATCCCAGGAACGACAAAACGGTTCGTTTTTGTAAGATTACGTTTGCCAGATTGGAGCAAGTCCACATCCACTATTGATGCCTCTGACTTTTGCCGCGTTCACACCAACTAAAGTTGTTTAGTTAAACTAGGTTTTGAAATTTTCACAACAGTCTCCAAAACAATTAAAGTCTAATCTTTGCACATAGTGAGAAAAAGAGTCTAACAGTGATTCAATGGAAATAACTTTTAAGTCAGTAGAGAATTTACACGGCGCTGTTTTGGGCAAAAAGATTCCAAACCATGTTTAACTAAACAGCTTTTTATCATGTTTAACTAAACAGTTTCTTAACATGTTTAAGCTCCGGTGTGAACACAGCATTAGTCACTTACTATTTGTTGCTTATTATCCATAATAAGCAACGAATTTTATTTATCTTATATTCTCATGGAAACGCTGACAAGCTCAGATCCATCAGTGAATTCAATTGCCTGCTTTTCAAAAATCGTCCATTCTAAAACAAGTTTAGTAAGTTATCTTAAATTGTAAGTAGAATAACTATTAATAATTCATTCAGAAGTGTATTGCTTATTTTGAAGCCTTTCTTTTTCATAATCTCATGTTTTATGCTCACATTACTACCGTGAATACTAATTGTTACACTTGGTTTTAAGTATTTGATTAAGTATTTGATTAGCAATGTATCAATATTTGACGGAAAAGTTCCTGTAAATCACTTCTTGAACCAAAGGTCAATTCTTCATTATTATCCGTAACAGGTGTTTAAAGGGAACAAGAATGCCGAAGCCTACGTCAAAAACCGCATCACGCATCCGTTCCTCTGTAAGGCCCTCCGTATTCGCCCAGTCACGTGGGAACATTGTCCAGCCATGCGCACTGAGCTGTACGGCTGTCACACAAGTTAAATTAATGGCACTGGAGCTAAGAGACCATGTTGTCATTAAAGTTAATTCATACGTTTTTGGTTTGAGAAGCAACATCAAAGGATGAAGTTAAATTAGTCTGGTAATCTTTAAAATGGCTAGAAACTAAACCCTGTAATAAGTCTACCGTGTTGGACCAAAGTTCAGTAAAATAACACTTTCACAGCTGAAAACCGTGTAGTTCCCTTTTCTACTGTTTATTTTAGAGCCGACTCTCACATTGAATATCGTGGTAATTACAGAGCATACACGGTCGGTAAAACGGCTTGCTACCGCGTGTGAAGGCAGTGCGTCAGTGGTCCTAAAATGGCATCAACAGCGATGTAAACGTTATAGTGATCAAGAGGAATTATGGGTAATACCCACTACACACACCATATATGGACTGAGGATAGATGGATGCTAGTCACCCTTGAGCATTTTTTCCAGATTAGTTAGCACCGCCTAATAAAACAGAAGACCGCAAACTATCTAAGAAAAAGCCTTTATATCGCGCCTTGGACAAATATATATAATTTGTGCTGTGTTTAAGTTTGAATTTCGATTGGGTAGAACAAAACATCTTTTCAGCTGAGCAATCAAAACAAGTGAAAGATAACACGTAGTACAATTAAAATAAGTCTTCTTAATATTAGTAGCGACAATTTCCAACGTACGTTATTTAAAGAAATTCTTTGGAGCTATGGCAGATTAAGATGCATTGTTGTGGAGTTCTTTTGAACGAAATAAGTCTTTATTGCTGGTAAGAATAAGCCTTTTTCACCAAGGAATCCCTGAAGACTCAAAAACGTTTGCTGAAGACCTTAAATTTGTCTCAAGCGTGATTTTGCAAGATACTATTCAGACGAAAAGGAATCAGTTGTACTGAGACGTTTGAGAGTTCACTCCGTCTCTATCAAAGATTTTGTTTGTCCATATTTCAAACATCTCTAAGTATTGGAAATCTCTAATGTTGTATGTATTTATATTATGAATTAAGGAAAGTTAAATTGTGTTCGCTGGGTATCTTCTCCTAACAAATAATTTCAGAATAGTATCATGTGTACTGTGTTATACATCCTTATGTAAAATACAGTACAATTTTAAGGTACTTCCCAGCATGAGATTGGTTAGAGATTGGAAATTCGATTTAATTATAGGAAAACGAATCGAGAGAAACAAAGCAGTTGTAGGTAGTCAGAGCGACTTAAAGTTCGGTAGCTTCGCATGGTGCCCTTGTAACAATAAAACGTGTTGCATTGTCGTTCTCTTTCAGTTCATCAATACTTACACCAACTGTCTTATAATAATAATTATCACACCAGTTTTGTGAAACATTACATATATATTTTCAATAGACATACAGCCTCGAACCTACTCAGGTTTTAAAGTTTGCAATTCCTTGAAGAAGTGCTAATTATAACGTCCTGTGAATCAGATCTCGCTTTTCAGTTGGTGGACATGTACGTCGGGTCAATCACCAGGAAAATGTGGATTGTCGGTTGGTTATCAGTAACAGTGTTTATAAAATTAACAAGCCAGAATGGCTGCGAGATGGTGAGTTCCATATCTAGTTACGCTCTTAATGGACACACATATCAAACGAAGGCGGGAATTCGACTGCTCACGTGTATAGTCACGTGTCAGGACGATGATCGATGTCATAGCACCAATTTCAAGCGGACTTCTCAGGAGTGTGAACTGAATAATTCAAGTCGCCTGGAAACACCCCAGGACTTTGGCCCAGCATCAGATACTGTTTATCTGGACAACTTGTATCGGCCCTACCAACCGTGCGACAACTCGCCATGTCAGAATGGTGGTACTTGCTTAATCACTGGCGGGTCTAAAGCATTTCAGTGCAAATGTTATCCAGGATATGCAGGAGATAAGTGTGAAGGTCATTATAATGACATTGTTATCGAGGATTCGTAACCATTAATCTCAGTAAGAAGTAAATCAAATATCAAACAGTGTTTAATCACATATCAGACATGAAGAGGAGAGCTCCTTTAAAATGTTACCTTGCGAATTAGTCAGTTTTTTTTTTCCAACTGAATGCGAAATGTTTTGTGCTATGGTTAAATATTGCCTACCTGGTTTGGTGTCACTTTTCACAAAGCGACATTTAGGGACAGGATTAAATGATACAAACCCGAGGTATGACTCAACCGATTTCAAAAAACCTCACGGTAACTGATTTCTGTTAGCGTTGGATTATAGATTTGCAATGAGTCTAAGCAGGAGCTCATTGCGGGCTCCTGGTCTAAAGCAATTTTGATACGTCATTGAAGAATAAGGGTTCTTTATCCCGTTCGGTGCTTAGTACACACCCATCCCATTTGGGTATAATAACAATAATTATAATAATTATAGCACCGAGAGGAAGGAAATGAAATACAAACTAAGTGCAACCATTTAATTAATGAACGAATTCTCATTGATATGATCACTTAGTTTGTTCAGGAGGAAAAGAATGATAAAGGAACAGTCATTGGCTTTTATGAACGAATTTACGATTGAATGTTATATGATTGTCTCGCAGATTGTTCGTGGTCTAGTTCAAGGGCGCTTGGTATGCAAAGTGGTGAGATTGAAAACTGGCAGGTGAAGGCCACCTCTAGCCAGCTTGGTTACCGAGCGTATAAGGCGCGGCTACACGGCTCCTCGAGTTGGAGAAGTAAAGACAATGACACCAGTGAGTACCTGGAAATCGATTTCGCACCCGACAAAAAATTTCTGACGGGAATACAAACCCAAGGTGACCCACAAGCAGACAACTGGGTGACACAATACAGCTTAAGCTACTCTCAAGGAGGGGTATGGAAAAATGTGACGCAGATGCAAGACGATGACATCGCAGTAAGCATCCATTAATTTTAATTTTTTTTAATGAATGAATGAGCTCGCAACGTGTGAAAGAGGTTTATAACGATGATCATCTTAGCGACAACTCGGATCCAAAATAATGTACTCACATAATTTCTACTAATTAATACAGTAAATGTCTGGAAAGCTGGTTTCACATGTACTGATCATTTAGTACCTTGTTGTTACGTATCTATTAATATAAACACCAGACTATAGTACGTTTTACATCCAGAGACTACAGAAAGACTCGTACACATTGCAACAATTCGCGCAGTCTCAACAAATGTGGACACGGTGAAAATGAAGATATACCTCATGTAAGACACTTGACAATTCACTTAGTGACTGTATTTTTTTTTTTTTTCAGATCTTTATAGCCAACTACGATCGTAATACGCCGTCTCTACAAATCTTCAATGAAGACATCAATGCCACGGCGTTGCGAGTCCATCTAAGGAGTTGGCACGGTTACATAGCCCTCCGTTTTGACTTATTTGGATGTTAGTCACATTTCTTTTGAGGAACTTTCTATATTGCAAAATGGTCATATTGCAAAGGTTTCATTACACAGTACACTGTTTGACAAAATAAAACCACACAGAACCTCAGGCGTTTTTTAAGATTTATTATTACGAAACCATATTAAGACTAAATCCCGGTGGGTGGTCAGCGTCCATCTTTATCGAAGATAAAAATCCAAATGTGACACGTCAACATTTGACTTCTCTTAATTCGAAATCAAAGGCGTTTAAGTGCGTGAAAACCCTTTTCGTCAGCTCCAAACTGAAGCGCCATGGTGCAAGAAGGTACTACTGTTACTAAGTCCTTATGCCTGTTCCGTGAGAGGCAGAAGCGCATTTATAACACAATTCGATCTAAAATGAAGTAAATACAGTCCGTTTGCACTCGGCTTTACAAAATAAATGGACAGAAAATACATATACAAACCCAATGAAACTGGGTGTTCACGTACTTCTGTGACTGCCTCCGAATTTACAATTCCTCTTATAAACTTCTAGTTTCCACTTACACTACTGTAAACTTACAGGTTTAACAACTGAAATTCAGGCGGCTTGGGCAACTAGAAGGACACGCAACATTTCAAATTTGAAAATAACGCGCGCAACATAAAGAAGAACAGCGCGCGAGTAACCCATGGTTTTGGTAACGTGACTGTTCAGCAGAACAATGCCGTTAGACTGCTAGAGTGAACCATGTTTTACTTTCCACTGTCTCTTCCTTTTTTCAGTTCTACTCTAACAACACAATAAATTGATTTTATTCTCGTTTACTTTTTATCTTCGCGCCCTTGGACAAATTCCTCTATTTCGATACTTACGGAGCGTTTAAGGGAAAAATAAGCAATCTGAAAAACTGTGAAAAGTGTATTTTTTCGGCACTCTCACAAACAAACTCACAAAAAAGTAAACATGAATTCTCCCAATAGGAGTCGAACCTACCACCTTATGATCACTAGTTCAGATGCTCTACCACCGAGCTATAGGAGACTTGTGGGAGCAAGGTCATTAAACTAGGTTCATGGTACAAACATCCTGCATACTGTTAGGACTTGAAAGTAAAGATAACTAGTTCAGACGCTCTACCACTGAGCTATAGGAGACTCGTGTGAGCAAGGCCATTAAATTAGGTTCATGGTACAAACATCCTGCATACTGTTAGGACTTGAAAGTAAAGATAACTAGTTCAGACGCTCTACCACTGAGCTATAGGAGACTCGTGGGAGCAAGGTCATTAAACTAGGTTCATGGTACAAACATCCTGCATACTGTTAGGACTTGAAAGTAAAGATAACTAGTTCAGACGCTCTACCACTGAGCTATAGGAGACTCGTGGAAGCAAGGACATTAAACTAGGTTCATGGGACTAACATCCTGCATACTGTTAGGATTTGAAAGTAAAGATAACTAGTTCAGACGCTCTACCACTGAGCTATAGGAGACTCGTGGAAGCAAGGACATTAAACTAGGTTCTTGGAGCAAACATCCTGCATACTGTTAGGATTTGAATGTCAAAGTGAAAGGTTGTATGATAATGAAGATGGTAAATGAATAAGCCAACTCAAAACGCGGCCATATAAACAATCAAACTGAATTTGACGCACGGAGTTCCTTACTCAGACTAGCCAATGCTTCTTTGGAAGACGAGAACTTATTAGCCGTTGTTTTAGCGTTTAATTGTCGAAGCGTTTTTCTGACAAGAAGACTGCAGCGAAGATATAAAAACGTGTGCACGTATTGGGCGCCCCGTGCCTTTGTCAGCGTTCCCGAAGGAACAACCAATCGGTGTTCTTTGAGGTTTATTTGAAGAATCTCTTGCAAGGCCTTCTCGTGTCGGTCCCAGTCTTCGCCGTGCGTTTCTATCTGTCTCTTCAACTCCAGAAGGCAAATGTTCTCACAGTCTGCGAGAGAAACGGCGAGTTGATTATCAAAACTATATTTGTCTGACAGCAACAAAGCTTCGAGTCCAAGCTGTTTTACGTAGATATACGCGTTGTTTATTGCACTTTGGTCGACAATGGTCTGTACTTTTTCCAGCACTTCTTGTGGCAGTATATCAACAACACGTTTCTTGCAATCTTGGAAAAACGGCAGATTGTCACCGTAGAAGTCGAACATACGTTTTGTGACATTTTTAGCTAATTTCAACTGCATGTTTGTTCGAGGTTTAAATCGTCTGACACTCTGTAGGTCAACTGCAAACTGCGTGAATAAATCAGATAAATCTAAGTGATACTTTGCGATTGTCTGAGTGGCACTACTTCCGGCCGGAAGCAAAGCTTTCAAGTCTCCCTTGACTTCCAGAGCGTCAACTAGACTTTCGTATTTCGGTAGTAAGGCCTTGATTTTCATTTGGATTTGCGTCAGGGTGTTATAAACCTTGTGAATGTCATCTAATATTGCAGTAACCGCTGGTCCATCGGTAAAACTGTTGCCCTGTATAACAGCCACTTGACTGTGACACGAGTTACAGATCTTCAGATACAGGCAGCCCGCGGGCTCTTCATCCGGGGATCCTATTATGTTTATCAGAGCCCACTGTACAGAGTCAGCAGATTTGGACGGATACAGAATGAGCATGTCTGAAGAACAAGTTGCACAAACCACAGCCCCACAAATTCTGGAATTGAGAATAGCCAATCAGTGTTATCTGTTTGTTAATGCGACCAAGAAACAAGAAGCATTAGAATTCCTTAAATTGAAACTTGCTGTCACTAAGTTGAAAAGGTGACAGCTTTTCAGGTAGTAAGTGAAAAAATCTGGAGATAAAAAGGAAGAAAGTAAAGGAAAAAAGTGAAAAGGAAGGAAACAGCAAGAGACAAATGAAAAGAACTACGATTTTCGTGTGGCTTACATGAATTGTGTAGCCACATTATGGAATGATCAGATTTATTTATTTAATTTTTTATTTATTTTTCCACGAGAGTCAAGCACAAGTCTAGTAAGCCAAACATGTACGCATTGCGGACCTATTTTTATCAGTGTATTCACCTACCTGCAGTTTGGTTTAGTTTCTGTCACAGAAAACTCTTTTGTGCACAAGCAGCAGCAACTGACAACTGAGCTTGGCTGCAAAAATACAATTTTCAACAACTGTTTGACATGAGTGTTTCCTTTATGTCCAACTTACACTGTGTAACTCAAGGCTTGAGTGAAAGAGTCAAGTGTGAAAGCTCATGCTTTGTAGCTTGCCTTAACTTGATATGCCCATTTTGTTCCGTATTGCCTCTACTTGTCCTTAGTCAATACTTGCTATCAACATTCGGTGGCATAGCTTAAACACATCATAACTTTTTATATGCCTCAGCTTATCAATTTTTTGTCTGCCCTTGGAGCTAGGTAAGGAGACCATCAGTAGATCTGTCCCAAAGTTCTTATGTTCCTATTTGATGGTGTATTAGCATTGTAGTGAAAATTAAGTTTCACATCTATCGCTGAAAGTAAAAGCATTAAAAAACTATGCAAACTCACTATCCAGTGTTTTGATTTCTGCCAGTCAGGAACCTTGATAACACTGAATGCTTCCCTCATGATGTTCTTGATCTTTGATGAACCGACACATTTCTTGTAGCCTTCTACAAGTCTTTGTAGTTCTTCCTCAAAGTTAACAGATGGTTTACATAATGCTTCACTGTGGTTATTATTTTTGTCTGCGATATGTCTTCCTCTATACACCTGGAATTCTGAGAACTTGCTGCGATAAGCTCCAAATGTCTGGGGTCCAACATCAAAACAGTTTTTACACACCTAAAATAAGTATGTTGACACGAGGGTTTGCCCATGGATAGCAATCACCAAATTGAACTATTATCCCATTTTGTGACTAAATTCACTGTAAAGGATAAGGAGCTTAGGTACATCCTACAAGTATGAAAGCTGAAGTGTAACCTCACATCTGATATCCTTGTGGGCTATGTGTTTGAATATGATACAAAGCATTTGTTAGCTCCTTTGACACAGCTTGAAAAAATATGAGCTGATGCATTAAAATACACCTATTCAAAATGCATTCAATGGATATACCAACAGTCATCAGGTTCAGATACCTATAAGTTTCAACTGAGACCTATAAATGGCATCTTTTAAGCTCCAATAGACTGCAAAGTCATACAAACACGCTTTGTGCTAGTCACAGCTACTCAAATAACCAGATGTACAAGTGTGTCTTTGGTGTTCTGGCAGGACCTTTTCTGACATGAATTGTTTGTGATTCTTAACCCTTTATTCCCTGAGAGTGACCAACATGCATCTTCTCTTAAACATATTACCACAAAGGCAACCATAGACCTCATGAGAATATGCAATCTGAAAACTCGTTTTGGTTTTTGTTGATATAACATCAAAATCTCCACACTGATGTAATGAAAGATGTATTGAGATCAGTTAGAAGAATTAAGATTTTGATCTCAGGGGTTAAAGGGTTAATAAGGAAGGTGCAACATTGCTTACTCTGTAACTGACTCCATCAGGATTCGGAGTAGCATACAGAGACAATCGGCGTCTGTATTGGGTGCACTTTCCACAAAATACTTCACCACATCTATAAGGAATAACAATAAGTATTTCAATGAAAGATGGAACTTCAATTGAGCTAATTAATTGAACATTTGACTCAATTTAAGTGTGGGATTAAACCAGTTCACAAACACTGAGTAGCTTACGTAAGTTAAAATGGACTAAGACTCTTCTTACTTGAAAGCTGGTGAGGGGATAGGGTGGGGCAAAAGAGGTTCATAGTATCCAGTCAGGTAGCTGATCAAAAAGCAAGATTTTTGCTCCTCTTCCCCATTTGAAGGACTAGGCATATAATCAACTTGTTATTGCTCTAATTCAACTTGGTAAATACTATTTGTTCCAGTATGCGTGCAGATGTAGAGAAAAGGCTGGGGAGTGGGAAGGTGGAGTTAAGGCAGTTAATATGGCTGCATGTCCAGGAAAAACAGAAGAGCACAAGTCTTTTCAGACAATCAGGTAATTTCTCCAATCAAGAACTTTAAAACGGCTTTGATATGACGGCGTAAACTTACGGCAGCCAAAAGTAATGATTATAAAATAACCGAGACTTCGAACAGCTGGGTTACCAAGCTGTAGCTCTGTGAATGTGCTTCACTTCACGAGAATGGTTGTTTACAGTTTTCTTGTAAAACGGAATCAAAGTAGAGAAGATTGCAGCGTTATGCTTCATACACATTGTCTAATGTCTTTAAATTGTAAAAACACAGCACAACAAACGGGTCTAAAACATTGATTTACGCCTACTGATAAGAGACATTAAGGCAAAATTTCCGCACCGGTCCCTATTTCATTATGCATGCAGCAGATGAATTGTTTAGGGTAATGCACATGTAAACATTTCTTGTTATTGAAGAATGAAACAGTATAGCTACAGCATGCATAATGAAGTAGGGACTTGTACGGAAATCATTCCGGAAATCATTCCGACATTAATTCTGTTTTGCAGCAGTTTGTGTTTACCATGTGTAGGTATAAAAAATGCTTACTACCTCCGGCAATGGTGCTTTCTTTCAGTCAACGAAAACCTTTTACGACATTCCACATCAGTACAATGAGTTCGTTTCTCATCGTTTACCCAGTGCGCAGTATTGATCTGTTGACGGAAGGAGCCATGTTCTCTCGGTATCGCTGTAGGTCCCTCGTGTTCGTTCAGTACATAACTAATAGATTGACTTAAATCTTCCCACTGCGTACTCAGTGACTTAAGTTCAGAGTAATTTGGATTTCGTTGAGTCATTAATCCGATAAAAACAAACCCTCGAGATCGAAAAGAGTTTGAAAGCCTACAGATGCGTAGCAAAGAGAATCGATGAAAGAATCCACCCCATCATCAAAGGGGTAGAATAGACCCTTCTCCAAAATGGCGCCGGCCGAGAGAGGTCTGGAAACTGGGGGTATAGTTTGTTGACATCTGGAGTCGCAGAGATCGATTTCCGGCATTTTTTGTAGGAAGATTTACAAAAATTGAAAATGCCACATAACTGTTGTGTCCCCTTTTGTAATACTACATCAAAGAAGAATAAGAACCTTCGATTTCACCGTTTTCCCAAGAAACGAGAGCTTAAAGACCAGTGGATTGCTAAAATTCGCCGCGACGAGGGAGATCATTTCGCTGTTACAGAGAACACACGCGTCTGCTCGAAGCACTTCTGCGAGGAAGATTACACAGTTAGCGAAGAAGGAAAAGGAAAGAAAACTGTTCTGAAGAAAGGTTCTGTTCCAACTATTTTTAAATGGTCTATTGAAAAACGATCTCGGAGTACTTTTGTGAGCAAAGGAAAGCGTAAAGGTGAAGCTTTGATAGCGCCACGAAAGAAACGGCAACGAAAGATCTGCCCGCACTGCGAAAGAAAACAAGCTGCTATTGACAGACTGCAAAGTGATCTGGAAGGAACTAATGCACAGTTGAAAGAACTTAGTGAAAGGTTTGAGCATTTCAAAAAGGAAAAGGGAGAGCAAGAGGTTGCCGGCGCCTTAAAGGAGGACAAACACGTGTGTTTTTCTGCTGAAAACTTCCGTAAACAGGACCAGTTAATTCGATTTTACACAGGTATTGTAAACTGGACTGTGTTTTTTCAGTTGTTTAACTTTATTGTCAGTAGATGTAAGGGTATGAAATACTGGAGATCTGACATTAATGCAGATGAAAATCACCGGCATGAGCCTGATCAGCTACGTCAAGGAAGACCTCGAAGTTTGTCGATGCTTGATGAGTATTTTCTAACTCTTGTCAGATTAAGACATGCCTTCCCAGAGGAGCATCTAGCTTACCTTTTTAAAATATCAAGGGCAACAGTTTCAAGAATATTCCTTTCTTGGATTAACTTGTTGTACTTTGAATTGGGATCCATTCCCATCTGGCAAAGCAGAGACCTGATTGAGGAAACTATGCCCATTCCTTTTAAAGAAAGGTACCCAGCCACCAGATGCATTTTGGACTGTACAGAAATCAAGATTTGCAAACCATCATCCTTGCGAGCTCAAAGTCAGTGTTTTTCCTCTTACAAAAACACTACAACTGCAAAGGGATTGTTAGGAATTGCACCCTCTGGTGCTCCTGTATTTATTTCTGATCTTTACACTGGTAGTATTTCAGATAAGGACATCACAAAACAAAGTGGAATTCTAGAGCTGTTGGAAAAGGGTGATGACTGCATGGCAGATAAAGGATTTAACATTAAAGATCTACTGGAACCAATTGGAGTGACTTTGAATATACCTCCCTTTCTTTTGGATAAGGCCCAGTTTAACGAGGAAGAAGTTGAAAATACACAGTCAGTAGCTAGTGTTCACATCCATGTGGAAAGGGCTATAAGTAGAATCAAAATGTACAAAATCATTACTAATGTTGTGCCCCTGTCTCTGGCAGGAGCGTTAAATCAGATTTGGACAGTCTGTTGCATGCTGTTATTATTTCAGTCCCCAATTATTGACCAGGAAAAGTATGAAGACTGATCATTCTGGTCAATAAAGTGCCTGGATTTATTGTAAAAAAATTAAACACCTTCTATTATGTAAAATCACAACAGTTAAGAGATCCAGAAGTCTGTTTCTTTCCCTTGTATTTTGCACAAAAACATGCATGTACAAAACACAAATTTACACTTTGCATGCTGTTGGTCATCAGTTATCTGCTTATTGCCTCAAAAAATAAGGCAAGCAGTGAGAAAAATAAAGTTCATGAACTTTGGAAGTGACTTTGTGAAAAACTCCAGGATCAAACTCAATTTTTTGTACAAAAAGATTTTCTGACCCCTCCTTCGAATGGATACAAAATTTGCTCCACAACAACCCTGATATTCCCATTAGGCCTTGTAGCTGAAAGTAATACTTATGGTTATGCTTGAGTCTTATTTCTCCATTGTTATCTCGATGAATACAAATGTCCCTTTTAAGTTCTAAACATTCCTCAATTGACTTTCCCTTCATTGAAAACAAGCTCTTAATTTCCAGAATTCCAACCGATGGATTCTCATTAGGATCATAAATAATACCATCAGGCGAACAACCCATCCAGTAAATGTCAGGATGAATCAACAACCCACATTTGAAAACTTCTACTTGAGGGCCTGATAATTCCTTGAACTCTTTGACAACCATTGGTTCCATGTCTAGACCATATTTCATGGCCTCAGTCTGCACCTTTGTTGATGAAAATAAAGTATGTAAGAACCTATCATTAACTGGTGCTTTTCTAGAAACAACTTCACCGAATCTTGAAGAAGTTATTCTGAATGCTCGCTCTTGGTACCAAGTTGAGCAACTGGACTGACTTCTCGTATTCTTCTCAATTTCCAACGCTTTTTCTCGAGATAACATGACATTTGATAGGAAGGGTTTTTCTTCTTCTGGCACTGTTGGTGGTGGCCCTTTCCTAACGAGTTCAGGTAAAGTAATTTCTACGGGAAAGTCAAACACTGCCTCAAGGTCCTCACTGTAAACAGTATCTACAAAGCCCGGTGGATATATATCCCTTAACTGATTTGCTAAAGGACACCCTTCCAAGAAATTCCCCCATGGAAGGGACTTGTGTGTTGCTGAGTTAGAGTATTGAAGCCAAGAAGCATAAGTGGTAGGACTCTCAACTGAGATGTTTTCTCCAAGTTGTTGAACGTGTCTTTCGGTAATCAGCCGTTGTTCGATAGGTCTGGGATCGTATAAATACTCCTGTACAGTCTTAGGTGCTGTTTCGCGAGGCTTTCGATCTATTCGTGGTTTCACAAACTCGGAAGCAAACCATCTTTGTGGCTCTAGCGAAGGACCTCGAGGTTTATGCCACTGTTGTAGATGGGAGGTTGGAGAGTCGTCATCGTGTAATTTTACCGTTACGTGTGTAAACAAAGCAGCTAAATGCTGGCATTTCCCAGTTCCAGCTTTACATGAACATTGAGTGGTAACTTCGATGCCGTCTTCTTCCAAACTATCAAATACAATTCTTAGTTTATGTGGTGCTTCGGTTTTCCTCATCGAGCGATAACATCTTGCTTTTACGACGCAGCAATCCTCAGAAAACAATATCTTGACATTCTCAAGGTACGTTTCCAGGTAGTACTTGTCTCCTTTTTTCCTTCCCTTCTTGCTTTCGAGCCACTTATTCGAACACTCTAAAATAGATCTCTCGAAGTTTCCATTCTGCGTCACATTTCTCTCTACGCTTTCCGCCATAATGAAACTTCATACCCCCAGTTTCCAGTCCTCTCTCGGCCGGCGCCATTTTGGAGAAGGGTCTATTACAAAAATTACGTCATGTTAGTTTCCAGTTCTGTACGGCGTGACAAGGCGCGTGACTTTTCACCCGCTACAATTTTGTCGCTTTATATTCCTGGGCTTGTTGCCTGTAAAACCTTGCTTTCACGTCGACTGTGGATAAATTGCTCGTACAACTGTCTTAGAGAAAGTCGAAAGGAGGCTTACGGCTTGCTTGGTTCCTGCTTGAACACATGGGCCTGTGCACAAACGTGATGATTTCTGTTGTGGTCATTTCATTGGTATTAATGAATGCAGTTGATTCCAAGTTATCCCAGCCGAATATCTTGTTTGTTTTAGTGGATGACCTAGGCTGGAGCGATGTTGGTTTTCACGGTTCCAAAATCAAGACTCCCAACATTGATAGACTCGCTAGTGAAGGAGTTGTACTAGACAACTACTACGTGCAACCAATATGTTCACCCACACGGGGAGCACTGATGTCTGGAAGATATCCCATACATATTGGTACGCATCATGGCTAGATTTCCATTCTTCATTATCGATGATGTAGCTGAATTGTTTTTGGTAATGCACCGGCAGATATGTGTTGCTTTCAGAGAACGAAACAATACGGCTACAACATGCATAATTAAGTATGGGGTGGCACGGAAATCTTGGCCGCACAATAGGCGTCGAACTTCACATGAGCCGAATCCAATGCAAATGAGCAAAACAATAGATTTTTCTCATTTGCATTAGATTCGGCACATGTGAAGTTCGACGTCAGGCCTAAATATGGTTAAATCTTATCTGTCATTTCGCTTGCGCTTCGTCCCATTTGCTCCTCCCCTTTGAAGGCTGGCTACGAGAGCGGGTCACATTCCACAGGTCGGAGGTACGGGTCACTGTTTTAGTGATTGGTAACTAAGCCAAAGAGTTGTACACCAATCTAGAACAAATTTTGGGTAGTCATTAGGGCTAGGAGACTCTTTTGAGCTTGTTTATTTATCTGTAGAGCGGTGACCTGTGCTTTGACCTGTGGAATGTGACCCGCGGAATAGACCCGCTGAAATTATACTTATGGACTGGGTTGCACCAAGTTGATTTGGGAGCAACCGCAGAATACCCATCCACTTCATTTACATGTGTCAGGGGCTTTTGAAGAACAAGGAATAGAGCCTATTCACTCACGTGATCAACGGCCATGTTTTTAAAGGAAACAAAAGAAGATGTTTGCATAAGAATAAAATTTCATTACTTGGGGATCAGTTTGGGACACCAATATGGCCGTCTTTTCTTTGTTTGGGAAAACCAACATGGCTGCCGTCATGTCATGTGCATACGCTCTATATCACAATGGACTCTGGTGTTTCATCAGTATGTAAAAAAGTGGATTCGTATGTGGTATGTTTTTATAGGGTTGGGATGCGATATTGGCAAGGGAAACAGAGTGGGATATGGGACTTCAATTTCAACGTGACTTCATCCTAAGTTGACCAGCGTAAAAACTGCAAGCTGGCGGAAATGAACCTTTTGTGCGTATAGCTGTGTCAGGTTTCAACTAGTGAATAGCAACGGTTCTGTACCCTGTCAGGACTTGTCAAACGTAATCATCATCAGCTTACCCCACATGGGTATCAGACCGTATGAGGACTTTGAGTCCTGTTGTGATCTTTTGTGTTGGCCTTTTGTTAATTATTACATAACAAATTACTAATTAACGCAAAAACGTCTTTGAAAAGAAGGCGGGATCGGGATTTCGAAGTAAGAAAGGGTGGGATAGCGAGATTAACAGGAAACAATGGGCAGGAAAGCAGGATGTGAGAACCCCACTGTGGACCCTCTTCATTATGAATGCTATAACTGAATTTTTAGAGTAATGTATTCCTTGATCTAATATGGCTACAGCGTGCGTAATGGATTATGGGTTGATGTGGAAACCTAGCCTGATTTGCTTAAATAAGGGTTGAGTACTACCTCATCTGTAACACTAAACCTTGACTTTAACTGCAAATTGCATTAAGAACAATAAGTCTGTCATAGACCACAAATAATTAACGTACCTAAACTTCCTTAACTCTCAGCATCAAGTCTCTGGACTGTGTTTGGTTGCAGGTTTGCAACATGGCATTGTCCATTCACCATGTCCCTTTGGACTTCCTCTGAATATAACTACACTACCACAAAAACTGAAGGAAACTGGTAAGACAGTTACAGGTAGCTTGTGAGGCTATTGATGAGATCTTTCACATTTAGCTCTATATCATGTGATGAGTTATGGCAGCAAAAATAGCAATAGTTTCTAAGCCAATGCTATGCTAGTAAGACTAATATTTTCTTTCTTTTAATAGGGAATTGTTGGAGCCTATATTACTCATCAATCATCCTATGAAAGAGATATTTAATTTAAATCATTCTGAATAAATTAAGCAAGGAAAAATGAAGGGATGGAGCAACAACTATCTCGCTCAAGTGATGTTTACTAACATTATTTTATAATTAATGTTATTTATCATTGTTATTTCTTATTCTTGTTCCAACCACTGTAAATTATAACAAAATTCTTGTTTTGCCAGGTTATAGCACCCACATGCTTGGAAAGTGGCATTTAGGTTTCTACAACTGGGAAAGTACACCAACATATCGCGGTTTTGACACTTTTTATGGTTTCTACAGTGGAGCTGAGGACCACTACAGTCATGTACAAAGTCACTTCTTGGATTTTAGGGACAACAAAGAAATTGTGAGAGGTCTGAATGGCACTTACTCTGTAAATGCTTTTACAAAGGTTTGTTTCAAAAGTGGATGAGTTGGTATATTGTTTATCTGTTAGTTTTCCTTTCAAGGACCAGTGCCTTGTGAATGGCCTAAATCCATGACTTATCTTTCTCTTTATTTATCTTCTACTGGTAAATGACTTGAAATGATATGGGAACAGGAATTGCAGGGCTCGACACTAACTTTTTACACCAGTTTCCACTTTGGAAAGTAGACTTCAAATTTTACTTTCCATCTCAAAATTTTACTATCCAAAATGGATTACAGTTTCATAGTTGCTAACCATGTTTAATTAATAATAAAAAATCTTACTGTGTGTCTCAGCATTGTTTTACTTTAGTCGTTAAAAAGGGGACGCCTCATCCTAGATCCACCTGACCACCAAAAATTCAGCCCAGGTTGAGGATCAAACTCCGCAGTGGTAGGCCCTTCAATACGAATCCTCACGAGGCAGTCTAATACTTCAACAGACAAACATGATCTCCAGTCTGACTTTATTTTACCCATTACTGAGAAACCTCGCTCACAGCATGCTGTTGACAGCGGTAGAATCAGCGTAATTTCAGCCAAAATAAGGACATTGGGAAATCTGTTGCTATGGTGGGTAAGAGGAAGAGGAATCCAAAATGGCGTTATACGTATTGCACCATACCACGTGTGTTTATAGTACCCAGATCTCCTCAGGAGTTCTCTTGATCCAATATGGCGGAGAATGGACAGGAGAATGCGAGAATGTTGTAAATTTGTCTTTTTAAGATGAGTAGCCATTATCATATGGTTATTTGTATCATTTTCTTACGATTTTACGCACTTTTTTTCACTCAAGCCTTTTAAGCATAAAATTTACTTTCCATTGAAGCCCAAAATTTATTTTACAGATCGGGTAAGTATTTTGGTTCATTTTCGTTTTTTTACTTTCCAAGTAGTAAATTTACTTTCCAGTGGAAATCGGGAAAGTGTTAGTGTCGAGCCCTGAATTGAGTTGGGTGTATGGCAACAAACAGTTCTAATTGGCTGTTAAATCAAGTGAAATAGCCAATGCATGATGTATAATATTATATTTTGTTTCAAAGAGACACAGTACAGGAATGAGAGAGATTTTTTGTTTTTCTTAAGCTTTCTTACCAATTATTATGCTTTTTGGTTTTAATTGGTTTTGATCTTTTTTTCCAGCGTGCTATACAGATTGTCCAATCTCATAACAGTAGTCAGCCACTGTTTATGTACATGGCATTCCAAAATGTCCATAGCCCTGTCGAGGCTCCCAAGGAACGCGTGGACAAGTATCTTTTTATAAATGACACTTTGAGAAGGACATATGCCGGCATGGTGGATATTATGGATGAGGCTGTCGGCAATATAACAAATGCATTTGAACAGGCTGGGTATAACATCTTGCCATAAACTGATTTGCATTCAGAAATGGTCATATAAATTACTCACATACCATACTTAATATCATTGAAATTTGTGTTGTTTTGCCTGTGTAGATTATGGGACAATACATTGATGATTCTCAGCACTGATAATGGTGGTGTACCAAAGAATGGAGGCTATGATTACCCCCTGAGGGGGCGTAAAGATACACTGTGGGAAGGCGGAATCAGGGGGGTGGGGTTTGTTCATGGAAAAATGCTGAGTAGAGGAGGAGTTAAGTGTAAGGGACTCATTCATGTCACAGACTGGTATCCTACGATGGTGAATCTTGCAGGTAAAATGTTTGATTTTTGGAAAATGCTCTCTGTAGCTTGTTGATTTGTGAATTGGTGCTTGAATTTAATCAAAACTATTGCAGTTTCCTACAATATGATTGGCCTGAAAACTGGTCAATTTTCAGCTATTAATCCCTAAAGTTTTCAATTTATTTTTCAACAATTGCCCATAATTTCACAGCTGTAGTTGGAAAGGGATATCAGCGAATCATTTTCAAAATCATTGATTTTAGCCAAATCAACCAATCGCAGCATTGATTCGAATCAGCATAGCAACTACAAGTTGCTGTGGAAAACTAGGGCTCTTTTCCAAATGGTTAAATTGATTTTTTAAAAAGATCTTGTTTCATTTGTTTCTTTTCTGTTTTTGGAAATGACCTTATGATTAATTAGTAACAGGACCTTGTGTTGTTCACTTACTTCCATGATAATGAACAAATTTCTTGCGAAGACTGTTTTCACACTTTGTGTCTAACAGTCACATAAATCGTGCAAGATAGAAGGCGATGGAACCCTGCGAGCGTGGAGCGTGAAGCGCGCGTGGTTGGAGGAGGGAGAGTCGCGAGAGTATCAGAATCTCTTATGAATCATCCTCTGCTGTTTGATTTGTAGGCGGTAGTTTAAGCAAAGAGGAACTTAGTGATCTGGATGGACACAATGTATGGAAGGCAATCTCTGAAGGGGATCCGTCACCGCGCCGAGAGATCTTGCACAATATTGATACGAAGACCACCCTTGAGGGGCTCGGATATGCATATCAAGGGATAGGACTTCGTGTAGGAGACCTGAAACTGTTGATGAACGTTCCTAACATTTCATACTTCATTCCTCCCGAGGAACGAAACTCCTCACAAGTGTATGTGAACATGAACATGATCATGGAGGAGTTTGAAGACGTAAGTTGGAAAATCAGAGTTACTGTTCATTGGTGTAGTATATTTACTGATTAAACTAAGGATCACTCAACAGACAGTTAATCTCGCCATTGTACTCGCGCACATTTTAATCATCAAAGACTACTGCCTATGAAATGTTATACAATGTACAAACAAAGGGGACAGGAAAAGGATAAACCGTTGCACTTCCGGTTCCGTTCTGTAGCTGACTTCCGGTGAATCGTTTTGGTAGTGAATCTTTCTAATAGACTAATCCAGGACCCAGGGCTCCTGACTAATCCAATGTCCTTCTTGTAGCTTCCAGTTCCTCTCGTCGATGTGGCCCTATTCAACATAACCGCTGACCCATATGAGAAGTACGATCTTAGTAAACAACTTCCCACATATCTGGCAGAAATGCAGGACCGGTTGCAGTTTTACATGAAGGGGGTAGTGCCACCTGGAAACAAGCCCCCTGACCCTGAGTCGAGAAAGGTCGCGAAAAAAAACGGAGCCTGGAGCCCATGGATGTAAAATGTCTCAGCAGAGATATATAGTAAATTAGTTTATACGAAGGTCTCAATGGGGTGATGACTTTTACGGCTAACGATTAATATTTTTGGCTGTTTTCCGGCTAACGGTTAATATTTTTTACGGCTAACGGCTAAAATTTTTCAATATTGACGCCTAACGGCTAATTTTTTTGCCCGTTTTCCGGCTAAAGGTTAACCCCATTGAGACCCTCTTATACGAACTCTGCAACGTTAGCATTTTGAATAATTTGATTGGCTCACCATCTCGGGATTTTCAAAACGTTTCTCCTAAAATGAAGTAAGTAAGTAGTTGTGAGGCTTCTGGGAAAATTTGGGCCGATAGTGAGTTTTGGTTGGAGAAAAAAAATGCCAGCATCAATTCTCGCTTTACTGCTGTTTCCAAGAGGTGTCACTGAAGTTGCTTCGTTGGTATACGCAATAATAGGGAGTAAGGGCTTCAGAATTGTTTACTTTGCTGCTTCGGAGCCCAGTAAACATTCTGCCACTATTCACCTCGATTTCAGAGAATAATTGTTAATTGACTTGCTGAAGTTGACCATTGACTAAATCTTATGGAGTTGTAAAGTAACGTGACATATTAATTGTGATCATGAGCGGTAGTATTGTGAACGTCTCATTCATACTTGAACCATGACTCTTCTTTGCTAACACCTATAAGTATAAGGAACAAACCCAAACCACAGGGGTAGTGATGGTGCAAGGCCAGCACTTAACTGAATTGTTCCTAAAAGATTTGTATCAAGTCTAGACATTTGCTCCGACGAAGGGCTAAATGCTCGAAACGTCAGCACCTCCCATTTACTTGACGGTGGTATAACTTACTTTATCCCAATTATCCCAATTTCTAGACATTTAGGGTCCGCATCTGGATGGCGCATCAAAGGAACCGATGAACCGTTCTCCAGAGTGGATTCATCAGTTCTTTTGATGCGCCATGATACGTGTGATCTGTATTGTATGCTATAAATCCATCGTCCAGTAGCTGGCGGGTTTTCTTTTTACGGGTTTTGCTTTTTACGGGTTTTCTTTTTACGAGTTTGCCTGTGACAATCAGTGCTACAATTCATCTTTCACGTGCAGTGCTTCTGCTTTTTCTCCAGGGAGTCCAACAGCCATTCTTCTTGGCGATATCCCAAGCTTTCTTGTCCTCAGGTTTGTTTGCTGACGGTACACTTGTACCTTTGTAAAATGCAAGTCGTTTTTGCATCTCCATGACGACAGAAGGCAGCTGATGACTCAGGTCATGGCGTTCTGTTGGGTCAGCGGTAATGTTGTAAAGAGCGACTTTTATCAGCGGTTCATTGCTATCCAATTCAGTAGGCTGGGAAATAGAAAGTAAAAAGTCTCCTCAACTGTAAATGGATTGTGATCGTGTTATATTTTGTTTTATCAATAGATGAAAAAGCTAAAACCAGACTGTATCACACAGTAGTAATACGATATAGCGTCGTAGAGTGACTTTCAAGAAAAACTTGACTGTGTCAATGAGGCTGTTGCAGTGCATAACGGACAACACTTTTAGGAGGAAATGAAATTTAGCAATAAAGTCATTCACCTCGTGCAGTGCCAGCTCAGGTGGCTTGAACCAAGTTGAGTTAGGACAGCTTACTAATAACTTCATGTCCCCAACACGAATTGCTGCCCCCTGATAAAAATTCTTGCCACCCACTGCTGCATTTGTGGAGGAAGTTTCTGGGGATGGAGATACGTCTATATTCAGAGGAATTTCTTTTCTTGGGGAAGGCATTCCACTGGAGATTGTATCCCACACATCAAATCCATCCACAGGTATAGGTGAATTGTCAATTTGACCTCCTGGAGTAAAAAGAAAAAGACACTTAGAGAGACAATACCAAAGCAGGTAGCTGTTTTGATGTATTGCCAAGAGCCTGGTTTCTGGAAAGCTGACTTGCGGTGACCGAGATAAAGTTATTCCTGGACTTAAAGGCTTGATCCTGGGTTACCGCTAATCAGCATTCTCACATCTGGGCTCCTTCTTCGTGTACCGGTACAGATGACGTAAAACAAAGCCATACCATAAAAAAGATGTTACTGAATAATCTACACACAATGGTGAAACAATGCGCTACGCCATTTGTGCCGGTACACGAAGGAGGAGAGCCATCTGGGGCCCGTTTCACGAAGGTCCGGATAACTTAACGGGTCAGACAAGTCATATTTTCATAGTTCTTGGCGTACGAAACAGCTTATCGTGTCATTTAACCTAAAATGATATTGCTTGACTTTCAAAACCAGCAAAATTGTGATTCCCGTTGTAAACATACGGGACTTTCGAGAAACGGTTCCCTTGCCATTCTCATATTGCTCTGTATTTAAAGACTATAACCCAGTCCAACTCAGCGGACAGAATGACGGGACATCTACGTCAAATAATGAGGGAGCTGGGTTCAAGGATATCTTGATCCGCAACTAGTTGCAGGTCATCGCAGTTATGTGAGCAACGCCTGAAGCAAATCCAGGCTTGAACGAGATTCGAATGCATACCATTGCAATGCTCTAACAGACTAACCAACTGAGCCACTCCCAAGGCCAACTTGGAGTTGGTCATTTGTGAATTTATAGTATACCAGTAGAGGATGAAGAAATGAGTTTGAATGTATCAAAATGTCATATACGTGAACTGCGGAAGAACGATTAAATAAGTGAAATATCGTCACAGTTATGGGAGCAAATAAAGCAGTTTAATACAGAGATGAGACCTGGATAAAATATCGGGCTTGAACGGAATTCGAACACCTGACCTTGTGATACCAATGCAATGCTCTCTTTCCGGCCCTCGGGACCTGACTTTATGTGTTAAGAGCGTATGCACATGACGTCACGGCAGCCATGTTGGTGTTCCAAACTGACCCTCTAGGAATTAAGTTCTGTTCATATGCAAACATCTTCATTTACTTCCGTTAAAAACATGTCCATTGATCAAGTGGGTGAATAGGCTCTACAGTATGAAAGACACCAAATTACCTGTGTGGATGGGATATCGTCTAGTCACCAGTTCACTACTGGTTGGCGTACAAAGTGTTTGTAAGATAAGGCCTGAATCTTTTTTTTTACTCAGGTCTTGCCTTCTTCGTATATTCATATAGATATAAATATCCCGGCATACCTACTAAATTGACAAGTGTTGGGTACCAGTCCGTCGAATGAAGCAGACCTCTACAACGAGCGCTCTTCCGTGATAACATAGCACCATGGACAAAGGCTACTCCTCTTACCCCTCCCTCCCATAGGGTCCTCTTTTGACCCCTAAGTGGCCAGTTGTAACCACCAGAAGATGGATGTCCGCCATTGTCAGTGGTAAAAATGAACAGCGTGTCGTTCCAAAGGCTACAAGCAATAATAGTATGTCATTAGACTGGTGGCAGTTCTGTATTTTAAGGAGTAAACCGCGTCGTTCTTTTGGGCGCCAAATCAAAACCTGGAAAATTCTTCGGGGTAAATGAACACAAATATCTCACCCAGCCTTCTGGAGACTTGCTGTTATATTTCCAATTGCTTCGTCCAAGATATCTAACATAGCGGCGTAACCTCTTCTTGTTGTGTCGCTGATGAATTTGTATTTATCCAAGTATTTTTGCGGAGCTTGAACGGGAAAATGAACATTTTGAAATGGCAGGTACAGAAAAAGAGGTTTTGAGGGATCATGTTGCTCTATCACCTTCTGTGCTTGCTGTTGAACAAAAGAGAAAATAGGTCGTTTGGAGTGAGTGAAGTAAAAAATTGACAACAGAAATTCCCGGGTATTAGCCTAATATCTTCAAATAATTAACAATTATTCGCCGAAGGCGAAGTGATTCTCGGTGAATATTCACCGAGACGAAGTCGAGGTGAATATTCACCGAGAATCACTGAGCCTGAGGCGAATAATTGTTTTAGTATAAATACACAGGTGATTATTTCAAAAAAGAAGAGAAAAGCATTTTACAACGCGAAAAAGTTCTATTTCATCAAAAGCGCGCGAACGACTGGCAGCCATTTTGTTCGTCGAGGTGATTATCGGCTGATAATCCGAGATAGCGAACCAATCAGAGCGCGCGATTTTGTATAATCACCTGCGTATTTAATTATAACCCACTGAATAATTTTCGCGCTATTTTATTGGTTATTTTGGATCACATGGTGTCAAATAGCTGGACGGGTATCAGGCGATATACCTCGGCCGCGTGGATATTTGCCCTGCGATTTTTCAGTCGCAAGAAAACACAACAAAGTCAGTCTCTTTTTAAACAAACTCGTTTTGTAGAATCCAGTACTTTGATCGTAGTCAAGTAGTTAGTCGCAGCTGTAGCTCCGTATAAAACAGAAAATCAACAAAATAAGCTGCTGGTGTTTTTGGCCTCGAGGTGAGCAAAAGTTACGAACCCTTGGGCAATAAAATTCTTGAAAATCTTTTTTTTTTTTTTTTTTCAACAATCTTTATTTGTCCCAACAGTGTACAGTCACAAATCAATTATCTACATCACTTACTAGATAATTACATACAATACAATTACTTACATTACTTACACTACAATAAGTTACATTGTATTAATAAATTAATTAATTAATTAAAAAACTACTTACTACTTACATACAATACACGTGTTAGCCTTAGGGTTTTCTTCGTTTGTTTGTTTACTTTTTTTTTTAGCAGTTGCTTGTCGGTATATACGTTTAATTTTTAATTATTACCCTCTTAGAATTCTAAAGATTATCATTTGACGCTGCTCAAGTTTTGAGGCTGTTGTAACACGCCAGAAAGACAGAGAAATGTCTCATTTTAGGGGACAAGTTGCGTGTCCTACAGGTCCATATATAATATCTCGCCACAAGAAGATTAAAATTAAGTTTCTGTTTATTCTTTGATGTGTCTGGCCTTAGACCTAAAGCTGTATTTAAAGAAAGGTTGTATGTTCTCAACGCAAGATTTTAGAAAGTGGAGACAACTCTACAGGACCAGAAAAGATGAATTAGGCTTTCTTTCTCAATTTTGCAGAAACTACAAAGGTCGTTATCTTTTATTCCTACTTTTTTAAGAAAGTCATTAGTTGCCAATCGTCTATGCAGCAATTTAAATTGAAATACAATTAGTTTTGTAGATCTTGTACACTGGAAAGATAGCTGGTACGCCGCACTCCAGTCTATTGGTTCATGAGCCTTAAAGGCACAATCCCTAGCCCATTTTTCTTGATCGATGACTATTAGTTGGACACCTTTGTTTAAGACCAATTATACCCCTTTCTGGCTTACTGGTATATGGGAGGATAATGCCCTTGGCTGAGAGATTGTCCTCAAAATTTCACATATGCCCTCGAAGCTTCGCTTCTCAGCCAACTGTTCATTTTTCGGACAATCTCTCAGCCGCGGGCATTATCCTCCGATATACCAGCCTCCAGAAGGGGTTTATTTACTAAATACCGTATTAATAAATTTAACGTACCCCAAAGTCTTATATAGACAGAACTTCAACTCCAAATAACGTTTAAATAAAACAAATTGCATACAGCTTAAAATCCAGATTTAAGGCGAGACTTTTTCTGGCTTTTGTTGTTCTCCATTTATCTTTTAAATGTGGACTTTGAACACAATTCTGAACAGCTAAAAAACTCAGTAATGGGCCACCATGTTGCAGAAAGGTACGCCAAGACCAGAAGGAACTTAAACAAATGCAGCATTGTACCAAGTCACGAACATTGCTATAATTTTAAAGAAATTTTTATAATGTTTGCATGGGTTTCCCAGGTTATTACAATTTGTTTAGGGGCCGATGTTTTATATGTTGTCTAATTGAATAGACCACATCCATGTCCGTCTTCTGAGCAGGCTCCTGATCGCGCTCAATTGCGCTCGGTTGATCATATTTAGCGTACGGGCAGCCCTCCCAAAAGTCTGGACAACTTAGATTTTTTGAGCATCCAGAGAAATTTGGACCAAGCCAATTTTTAAAGATATTTTCTATTTCTCTTAACGTGTTTTATGAGCTCATATGATAGTTTCATATGTAAGAATATTTTCTCTTCATATGTGGGCCTGTGTTCGTCCATCATACGACCCTCGTTTCTTTTCCACTGTTTCGTTAACATTTAGACAACTTGCGAGAATTTTTGGGCAGTTGGTTCACCGCCCCCATGGCAACAAATTTCCCGTACACCTTTGCCGTTGATTTCGTGTCCCTCGCCTTTAGGAATTCATGTGTGGTAACCCACTTATCATGTTTCCCTATCAACCAGACGCTTGGCTGCTAAATCCAGAATCTTTGAGGTTTGGTAGTTTAATTATATTTACTTATTTGCAATACTGTAAAACATGGCTAATGAAAAACCACCATAAGGTAAACGGGAGGTGCTGACGTGTCGAGCGTTAGCCCTTCGCTCCGTTCCGTTTACCTTATGGTGAACCAATTTCTTGTGTTTCAATTCCCCACCGACGTAGCACCAGTTTCTTTAGAAACTATCCCCACAATAATAGCTAATGAAAAGTTATGTATCCCAAACTTTTCGAGTTCAATAGTTGCTTTCCTACCTCGCAAAAGAGATTAGCAGAGTATGTTCCGTTTGAACGCGTCACAGGCTCGGCATTATCCTGTAGGTCCAGTATCCCGAGAAACTCGTGAGTAAAATGATCTCCTAATCCCGAGTAAAATCCGTAATACGAGTCAAACCCGCGAGCCGTTGGAGTGTAAGCCCACTTAAAGAAACCGAGATGCCACTTACCAACCATGTGAGTTGCGTATCCTGATGATGCAAGAAATATAAAGGAGCATTAAGACTGAAACGCTTTTTCTATCCGAAGTGCTTAAGGGCTGCAGACGTTGTGGTACTCCCTTTTATGGGCGATATATGTATGTGTGGCTCCAAAGGGTATAGTTTTTCAGCCGTTTTGGTTATGAATAGGGTATTGATTTTAGCCACTTTGCCGCCATTTTGGTAATATATTGGGTGTCGATTTTTGCACTCGCGTTGTAGTGTGAAATTCTGAGCTCGAAACTTTGCACATGCAGTCTAAAATAGGGAAATAATTATGAGGCAGGTCTGAAACAGGTTATTTATTTAAATTAAGGGTCAGGTCATAAATAGGGTAGGGAAAATCGCCGATTTTTGTCATAAATACGGTAAGGGTTTTCGGAAGCGGGCTGCACACCTCTACCCAGCTTTAGGATTAGACCATTACTCTTTTGCATCATAGGCTGCTCTGCATGCGTCGTATTTGCCCATCTGATCTTGTACAGCTTTCCCCTCTGTCTTAAAATCTGGTGAACACTTTGTATAAAGAAGCGTTCAAAACCTGTTCTTAATATCTTCCTTACCGGCTTCTTTTAACGCTTGAGCCAACGTTTTGAAGTTCAGCGGCATACCATACGGCTCTGAGCTAAGGATAGTTCCATGCTGCAACCCTGACAAAAGCGCAAGAATGACGTCATTTCGTGCCTATCCTAAATCTCGACCAATAAGCAAGAGAATTTTACAAAGTAATTGCACGAAATTTCGATGATCGTCATGACTGTAATGCAGATAATATGCTTGGGTATTTGGGTACCGAGTTGCTAATCGGCTCCTGGTGGTGACGGATCATCCGTCTCGGACGAGCTTGGGCAAAGAACGTTAGCTCGTCTGATAATCCGTCTGCGAATAAATTTATACGGGCAAGCAGACGGATCATCCATCTCGACGAGTTATCCCCGATAGTTCGTCTCCTAAGACGGACTATCGCTATATATAGCTCAAGGTGATGGAAAATTGTAGGGTTGTGGAATGTGGCTTGAAATGACAACGTCAAAATGTAGTAAGGGTATGTTAAAGCCACACATATGCGCACTGAGGCGACAGTGGTAGAAGGGATTAAACAATGTTGCTACCAAAAAAAAAGATGAAAAAATTGAGCTCAACACCCAGCAGCCATGGACAGCTGTTTCGGCCTTGTTAGGCCTCATCAGCATGGCACAGCTACCAGGTGAGCTCTGGGTTCTCGCTATAGCTCGCCTGGATGGATGATCCGTCTGCTTGCTCATATTTATATACAGACGGATGATCAGACGAGCTAACATTCTTTGCCCAAGCTCGTCCCAGACGGATGATCCGTCATTAGTATAACAGCCGCCTGGTTAGCTCAGTTGGTAGAGCGCCCGCCTGTCGAGCGGGTGGTCGTGAGTTCAAAACCTCGGCCGCACCAACACGCAAGGTCTTAAAATAACTGAGGAGAATGTGCTGCCTTTGTTATGACATCTGCAAATGGTTAGACATTCTAGTCTTCTCGGATAAGGACGAAAAACTGTAGGCCCCGTCTCACAGCACTGTTCTTGTGGGACGCTTTAGATCCCACAACACTGTTCGAAAAGAGAAGGGGACGTAGACCCCGGTGTTGTGGCCGTCCTATGAATGATTGATTTAATCAGGGCCACAAATATATTAACCCATGGCTATTACGTGCTACCCTGTATAAACAAAGTCATTATTATTATTATTATTGCAAACACGGCCAGTGTATAGTGTAAAACGACACCAAGTTACCTGTGTGTATGGGATATCGTCCAGTCATCAGCGTACTACGGGTTGGCGTACAAAGCGGTTGTACATAATAGTTGTCCAAAACGACTCCATCCTCGGCCAGTCTGTCGAGATTGGGTGTGTGAATAACAGAACCTTGGAATCCGGCATCGCTCCAGCCTAAATCATCTGCTACTACAAAAACAATGTGCGGAGATCTGGTTGCGCTCGAAAACGGAAGGAAAACAGTTAAAAAGCTCAGAGTAAAAAGGAAGAGAGAAGTGGCACCGATCATTGTCCTCATGGAGAGCTGCTGGGAAGTTTTTGGCCTGTCACCGTGACCAGGGCAATATTCATGGTTTGACAAGAATTTTTTACTGCGTCCCCCATATAAGGGCAGGTGTATTTCTAGCCTCTCACGCAGGCCTTCTTAGGGCTCGTCACGCAATCCAGAGGATTGCAAAATTGCGTAAGGATTAGGGGAGGATAAGGATAGATAGGAGGATAGATAAGGGGAGGATTGCGTGACGAGCCCTAAGAAGGCCAGCGTGGGAGGATAGTGTATTTCCCGATCTTATGAAACTAGCTGTAACAAGCTTTTATCCGCATTTAAGCCACATTTCAGTCACGTTTGAACTCCTTTTACTGCTTTTTACAAGCACCTGTTCGCCTGCTTAAAACCTATCAAATAATACTTTCCGCAGGGAGCCACAGGCAGCCCAGCGAATACTACATTAGCAAAGGTCTGTCCTATCTGTAAAGCTGGTGATCTGATGGCTGTCTCGAAAGATACTCTGTAATACATCTTGTATTGAACTGGGGAGGCCCTTGCCATTTTTACGATGTTTCTTAGAGTGAAATATTATACACGTCCAGTAAATTTGAAAAGTTAAAGATAAAAATAACTTATCACACACACTGAATGATATTTGACTGTCGAGCCTGCTTTGCTGAGAAAATGTCAGACACAAATAAGGAGGCAATTTCTTACAAGGGGAAATGTTGAAGAAATACAATCTATAATTCAAGAAAGAAGTCCAACGTTATCCTGAAATTAATGGAAATCGACCTGCTTCCAGGAAAATACGGGAATGGCGACCTACCAAGAGTTATTGTAAAATATTGACGAGGCTGTTATCAAAGCCAAAAGTTAGGTTAGCTTCAAGTCGGTAAGCCACGAAAAACTCTCATGAAATAAATTATATTGTACAATCAAAATACGTTTTGTCTTTGTGGTATGAGGCTTTTAAATCAGCGCCACACGGGAGACACGAAAATATCAAGATTGATTCATTTAACAATTATTCGCCGAAGGCGAAGATATTCTCGGTGAATATTCACCAAGACGAAGTCGAGGTGAATATTCACCGAGAATCACTGAGCCTGAGGCGAATAATTGTTTTCGTGTAAATACACAGGTGATTATTTCAAAAAAGAAAAGAAAAAGCATTGTACAACACGAAAAAATTTTATTTCATCAAAAGCGCGCGAACGAGTGGCAGCAATTTTGTTCGTCGAGGTGATTATCGGCTGATAATCCGAGATAGCGAACCAATAAGAGCGCACGATTTTGTATAATCACCTGAGTATTTATACTAAATAGTGATGTTTGCTGAGGATTTGAACATCTTAGTCTCTCATAGGAATCATTTAATACCTTAGCACTCTCTGTGAGGAGAGAACTCCAAATTCTTAATTATAAGGACTGTATGTTAACGAAAAGACTAACAGTTAATGTATGAAAAACAAGTTGTATACTTTTTTCATCAAGTCACAAAAGGGTAGGATTAGATTTGCTCAATAGTAAACTTAATATTGATCTCAACGGAACACTGATATATGGAATAGATCATACTAAATTTTCAGGCGTGAACATTGACCAGAATTTGCAATGGAATGTTCACATTGATCGTATTTCACGAACAGTTGCCAAATGTATTGTGATTATCTATAAAGTAAGTTGCTATTTAACCTTAAACATATTAAAATTTCTATAATATAGTTTGATATATTCACATTTGTGCTATTGCACTGTTTCATGGGCAAGTATCCTTCGAAGCTCAACTGCTTATACTTTTGTTAGAGAAAAGGATACTACGAAAATTGACACGATCAGGCTGGCAAGACCAATGTTTAGTAGACGAGGCATATCAAATACCTTTCAAATCAACAAATTTCAATTGGGTGAGCTCATGTACAAACACCAAAATAATTTGCTCCCTAGAATATACGACTCCTATTTATCAAATAGTAGGGACGTCCACGGATATCACACACGGTCGAGATCAATTAAACATGTGTTCATACCTCGACCTCGAACTAATCACCGTACTCAGCGTCGGATACGCTGCCGCTGACTTTTGGAATAAAATGCCTACATTAAGAATGCAGTATATCTTCAAAGTTTCAGAAAGCAATTGAAAGATTACCTGCTGACATCCGAAGCCTGAGAGTGGGTTCCTGTATAGTTATTGCTGGCGAGCCTTAGCGAAACAGCACACTATTTGAGATGGTCAGCGGTGTTCCATATCATATAAGCGGTGAAAAATCTCGATTTTTCGGATGTCAGATTCGGGGCATGCGCAGTTTGGCGTTTTCGTTGTGTGAGATCACAATGATTTCTGCACGTTTCACCGCACTTCACGTCTTGCTGGCGGTTGACAAGTTCGGAAGAGTTGAGAGGAAAGGGTTTTCCTTATTTCGATTGCCTGCATGTTTCTAAATGCCCGGGGAAGTATTCATCAAGGTCACGATCAGTTTAGTGATGAATCGCGAGGATGACAGCAGGTTTTCATGAGTTTGTCTGCCTCACTATGCGAACAGTTGTGGCCAACTCAGCAATGGAGGTGTGAATTGAATCGATTGCGTCTTGCTTCATGGAGATAATTTGTTCCTCAATGCACTTCAAACGGGGCAATCACCAGATAAAGAGACTTGTCCTCTGAGTAAATTACCGCCTCCAGCTTTGCCTGTCTTCGGAGATTACGTGAAAGGTCAATTGGAAAAGAGATCTGTCGTTGAAGTGAGCTCAGAGCGCGTCAAGGGAAAGCACGAGGTTATTAGCTCGCCCGTTGAAGCTAAATCTTTGACCGTTGAGAGAGTCAAAACGTCTGTCGCCCGTTGAGGCAAAATATTCGACCGTTGAGTCACAAGGTCTGTCGCCCAAGGAGGCACAACAGTCGACCTTTATTTGTTGAAAAACCGCATCGAAGAGTACGAATAGGATTGCCGAAGAGTACGAATAACATAAAAAAGCCGGGACAGCTTTAGTGAGAACTATTACTAGTTATATAGAATTTTGTGGTGCACAGAGTACCGAGTGGAAACAAATCGATAAAAACGCTATACCCCGACAGTTATATCAAACATCATTTACACGTTTGGTATCATTTATATCACACATGCAATGTAGATATCATTTATATCAACACATTTGGTATCATTTATATCACACATGCGCAGATATCATTTATATCAACATACGTTTGGTATCATTTATAAACAATTTGCTACCGGTCACCTCGGTATATCAATCAATTTCATAAAATAAAATAATAACAAAAATAATAAGATAATATCAGAAGGACTTCTGATAATATGTGGTAGTTGAAATACGTCTGATCTCTCATTATTAGCTTCGCTTTTATTGTTAGACACGTGCTTACATATTTATTTTTCATATGTATATTCCTCGACCTCTATTGCATTTCTTTCACTTAAAGATTAATGCAGTTCTTTTCGGTGCCAGAGGAACAGCGCATGATTGATTGCCTTAAATTTTAAAATTACAGCTAGATTAACACAAATATGACCAACAGCAAAAAAGATACCAGTACTTGACAGTATCTCCTAGATTTATTTCGCGTCCAGAGGTGATCAAGGTGCAACTTCTCCCTACATGATGAGAATTGGGAAAATCATCAAATCAATAGTACATAAAGCCTATGACATCATTAGGACTTAAATGCCACTGAGAAACATAATAACAACTTTTTACGAGTTTGCCTGTGACAATCAGTGCTACAATACATCTTTAACGTGCACTGCTTCTGCTTTTTCTCCAGGGAGTCCAACAGCCATTCTTCTTGGCGATATCCCAAGCATTCTTGTCCTCAGGTTTGTTTGCTGACGGTACACTTGTACCTTTGTAAAATGCAAGTCGTTTTTGCATCTCCATGACGACAGAAGGCAGCTGATGACTCAGGTCATGGCGTTCTGTTGGGTCAGCGGTAATGTTGTAAAGAGCGACTTTTATCAGCGGTTCATTGCTATCCAATTCAGTAGGCTGGGAAATAGAAAGTAAAAAGTCTCCTCAACTGTAAATGGATTATAATCGTGTTATATTTTGTTTTATCAATAGATGAAAAAAACTAAAACCAGACTGTATCACACAGTAGTAATACGATATAGCGTCGTAAAGTGACTTTCAAGAAAAACTTGACTGTGTCAATGAGGCTGTTGCAGTGCATAAAGGACAACACTTTTAGGAGGAAATGAAATTTAGCAATAAAGTCATTCACCTCGTGCAGTGCCAGCTCAGGTGGCTTGAACCAAGTTGAGTTAGGACAGCTTACTAATAACTTCATGTCCCCAACACGAATTGCCGCCCCCTGATACCAGTCCTCGACTGTTGAGGACGTTTCTGCTGATGGAGGTAAGTCTATATTCAGAAGAATTTCTTTTCTTGGGGAAGGTGTCTCACTGGAGATTGTATCCCACACATCAAATCCATCCACAGGTATAGGTGAATTATCAACTTGACCTCCTGGAATAAAAAGAAAGAATCAATCGGAGAGACAACGCAGGGGCATAGCTGGGATTTTTCAAAGGGGTGGGGTGGGGGGGGGTTAAACTGTCTCCCGCCCAGGATTCTTAAAAGATTGGTATGTTGATATCCACGCCGTGTTTTACTTAATGTAACTATCTAGCACTGGAAAAGATTTATTGCATGTTGATTCTTCGGATTCGCGTGTTTTCGCCATCTGAATTCTAGGGACAAAACACTAATCTCACAAAGGGGTGGTCACAGGCACCCCAGGAGGAACCCCTCAGCTAAGACTCTGCAACGCGTAGTCTTTCTACTACATAAACTCTAAAAAACTAGTGAGCCTTCTTTATTCAGTTTCAGTGGTTGGTAAGAGTCAGTACTCCGGTAGTTATCACAAGGTGCGCTCAGCCGGTACGTACAGTTTGGCCTGACATAATCGGTCATCTTGGTACCTATTAAGCGTAACCGTTTTGATAGGGGGCAGGCGTTATTTAACTTCTCTATTACTAACTAACATCCGTTCGTCTGCGCCAATGATCTAGCATATAGCATTTTGCAAAGGGAGCAGCGTTCGAGTCTCTGTGTTAAACAGCGAGAGCCATCAATTCATTGATCTATGTTTCACTGAGATCGTTAGCATGTTAATATCCATACCTACTAAATTGATAAGTGTTGGGTACCAGTCCGTCGAATGAAGCAGACCTCTACAACGAGCGCTCTTCCGTGATAACATAGCACCATGGACAAAGGCTACTCCTCTTACCCCACCCTCCCATAGGGTCTTCTTCTGACCCCTAAGTGGCCAGTTGTAACCACCAGAAGATGGATGTCCGCCATTGTCAGTGGTAAAAATGAACAGCGTGTCGTTCCAAAGGCTACAAGCAATAATAGTATGTCATTAGACTGGTGGCAGTTCTGTATTTGAAGGAGTAAACTGCGTCGTTGTTTTGGGCACCAAATCAAAACCTGGAAAATTCTTCGGGGTAAATGAACACAAATATCTCACCCAGCCTTCTGGAGACTTGCTGTTATATTTCCAATTGCTTCGTCCAAGATGTCCAACATGGCGGCGTAACCTCTTCTTGTTGTGTCGCTGATGAATTTGTATTTATCCAAGTACTTCTGAGGAGCTTGAACGGGAAAATGAACATTTTGAAATGGCAGGTACAGAAAAAGAGGTTTTGAGGGATCATGTTGCTCTAAAGAAATATACGTAAATGTTGAGCACAGAATTTCTTCACGGTTTAGTTTAGAACCGCATCTACTATACTGAATGGACTTTCTTCAAGTACTTTTTTTACGCATCTTTCTGCACTCAGTTTTAAATACCATATTATTTTTCTTACATTAATTTCTTTTACTGTTGCTTGAGAAGTTCGATTGCTCCTACCTTACAAAAGAGGTTAGCAGAGTATGTTCCGTTCATATCCCGCACTGGTTTGGTATAATCCCGCAGATCAAGTATCCCGAGACGCTCGTGGGTATAATGATCCCCGCATCCCGTGTAAAATCCGTAATGCGAGTCAAACCCGCGGAAGGTTGGAGTGTAAGCCCATTCAAAGAAACCAAGATGCCATTTGCCAACTATGTGAGTGGTCTATCCTAAAAATGGAAGATATCTTGAAACACCTTTCTCCCTTTTTGCTTTGAAGTCCAAACACGAGAGTGACGGTAGATCTGTCTTGGAGATCGTGGGTTCGATTCACTGCCGGATTCAAAGAAAGTTTTCTTTGCCTGGTTTCGTCTTGTTTCAATAATTGGGCTAACGGTCAGTGTCATTTTTAGTACAAATGTTCACACTCCCAGTTAATTGTTTTTCATCATTTGGATTCAAAACAAGGTTATCAGTTACTTGGATTATGTCGACTCATTGACTACCCTTTTCTAAGATAGTAAGTCGAATCTGGCGAAATTGAACATCAACAAAGCCATGAAAACAAAACAAAACAAATCATGTTTCTTACCGACTTCTTTCAACGTTTGCGCTAAAGTTTTGAAGTTCAGCGGCATACCATAGGGTTCTGGAGGCTCAAAATGCTGCAAACCTGACGGAAAACCATCATTATCATTCATTGATTGATGGATTCAAGAATCTTTGACATGCCTGAAAAGTATCGCTGACAACAAACAGAAAACTGACAAACAAACGCAAACACCAGCATAGGAATGACACTGATTTAGTGATGTACTTCAAATGAAAAGGCATTGAAGCTAAACTTTAGAATTCCCCGCCACTTCACTAACATACTGATGAATAACAATAGAGTCCATTGTAATATGCCTCGTTCTTTAAAAGAAACCGACACATGTAAATGAAATGGCGGGGTATTCTAAAGTTGCTCCAGCATTGATATATATTTTAAGAAATGAACTAGAAAAAAAGACCAACAAACTGAAACATATGCAGTAAAAACCATGAATAAAATATTATACCTTTCAAAACCTGTAGTATTGGGGGGGAGGGGGGGGGATAAAAAGAGAAGGGGACTTATTTTTTTCTGCTTCCAAAAGGGGAGGTTAATTAGCGAGGGGCAGAGAAGAATTTTTCACTTTTGAAAAACAAGACCGTTGCATTTCCTATACAAACCCTTTTAAATCGGGAGCTTGGGTTGCCTGCGTGCAGACATCTCCTATTTCCTTTGCTGCACGCGGAAAAGGCGTGCAACAAAGGAAATAGGACACGTCTGCACGCAGGCAAGAGCTTAGGCCGCCTGTGAAAACAAAAATGCAGTAAACACGTAGTATGCATTTCGTGTTTGATTTGAATGAGCAGAGGGGAATTTGCACGGAAGGGACGACGGGGGTACTTCACTGAATTGGCTATATATATAGGTATGTGCCCCCGTGTAGGTATGGTATAGGGTAGACAAAATTCAACTGGGCCCCAGAGGCACATACCCCACTCCCCACCAAATGATTGCTCAAGTACCTTTCCCAGGGGAGGATTGCGCCTAGGACGCATCATTTACAACTCGAAGGAAATTTGATTTTTTGTATAAAGAAACTAATTACAAGTTACCTGTGTGTATGGGATATCGTCCAGTCATCAGCGTACTACGGGTTGGCGTACAAAGCGGTTGTACATAGTAGTTGTCCAAAACGACTCCATCCGCGGCCAGTCTGTCGAGATTGGGTGTGTGAATAACAGAACCTTGGAATCCGGCATCGCTCCAGCCTAAATCATCTGCTACTACAAAAACAATGTGCGGAGATCTTGTTGAGCTCGAAAACTGAACAAAAACGGGCAAGAATGTTAGACTGCTAAGGAACATAGCACCGCCGCCAGCCAGTGTTAACATGATAGGCTGTCATGTGATAAAAACCTCCTTGTCTGCCTTAGCAGCTCAAGTTTTTAAAATGTACCGATATTTGACCCCCTTATGTAAATTTGTAGCCTTTACAACAGGCGTTATTTTTTTGCGTATTTCAGGCGAACTGGGGCGAAAACGAGGCGAGCGCGAAGGCGAGTCGCGCGCGAGGGCAGGAGTTATTAGAAACCAGGAACTGGCGCCGAGTTCTTTCCTCCTGCTTCCATCAAACAAATGGGCTTTCTCCTTTTCTTCGACCCAGGTTTCTTACGAGATTTTTTCCAAGGCGTCTTCTCTCTTTTCGATGAATTCATAAAAAAATTCACTGATACCAACGGCCAAAACGACGCGACACAGCACAAATATCAATATCAACAAAATATACAAATGTTTGTAATTTAAGTCCCGGAAAAGATTTGCCGCGAAAAATCGATAGCGCTTGATGTGTTTAATGGGATTACAACGCCTATAGTTATATAACTCTTCTCCAAAATAGTTTTTCCCCGAAATCTCGCGATCATTAGATGATTTCAAACAACTTTTTCCACCAAACTTTAAATCGATGTTTTAGCTATATCAGGAGAACAGAAAAAAAAATCGCAAAATTCGGCCTTTGAAGGTCTACAATCATTTCATTACTACTCATGTTGACCTGTCAACACGCGAGTGTACGTAGAAGTTCTTCTTTCCTGTTGCACGTGACGAGGGTTCCTATTTCTTCCTTTCTTGGCACTGTTTGAAGATGGGGTATTCTTATCTTTCAACTATCTTTACCCTGTTCTGCGCTGTGTTGCATCAAATTTATGGTGAACCTTTACATATCCTCTTGGTTGTTGTCGATGACTTGGGATGGAGTGACGTTGGATTTCACGGCGCTAAAATCCAAACACCAAACATCGATAAGTTGGCTACCGAGGGAGTTATATTAGACAATTATTACGTACAGCCAATTTGCTCACCAACAAGAAGTGCTCTGTTATCTGGAAGATATCCCATACATACAGGTGTGGCAAATAGGTGTTAAGAATGAGGGAAGGATTTATAAAGTTTGTTACCCGGTGTATTCCACCACTTTGGTTGAACTGTTGTTACTTTCCTTGCTTTGTCTCAACGTTTTCTAAAATTTGCCCGCTAAAGGCAATCGACATTAATAATCTGTAGTATCACGAAGCATTTTTCCTTCCCAATTCCTTCGAGAAAACTAAAAACTCGCTAAGTTGAGGTAAAAGCTCGCTAAGAATCCTGATTCAGCTCTACGCCCAGGTCAAAATGTAAATAATACAACCTTTGGTAGTTGGGTGAAGAGGAATAATCGGGCGTTTATTATTCCATTAGTCTAGCTGTCCCACAAAATGATGTCAATCCATGATTCTTTCTCTATTATTCCTCTTCACCCCCAAAAATCTGTGTTATCTGCATCTTATACCAATCTGTGTTATCTACATCTTATACCAATCTGTGTTATCTATATCTTATACCAATCTGTGTTATCTATATCTTATACCAAATCTGTGTTATCTATATCTTATACCAAATCTGTGTTATCTATATCTTATACCAATCTGTGTTATCTATATCTTATACCAATCTGTGTTATCTACATCTTATACCAATCTGTGTTATCTATTTATTATATTAATCTGTGTTATCTACATCTTATACCAATCTGTGTTATCTATTTCTTATACCAATCTGTGTTATCTATTTCTTATACCAATCTGTGTTATCTATATCTTATACCAAATCTGTGTTATCTATATCTTATACCAATCTGTGTTATCTATATCTTATACCAATCTGTGTTATCTCGTATATCTTATACCAATCTGTGTTATCTATATCTTATACCAATCTGTGTTATCTATATCTTATACCAATCTGTGTTATCTATATCTTATACCAATCTGTGTTATCTATATCTTATACCAATCTGTGTTATCTGTATCTTATACCAATCTGTGTTATCTGTATCTTATACCAATCTGTGTTATCTATATCTTATACCAATCTGTGTTATCTATATCTTATACCAATCTGTGTTATCTATATCTTATACCAATCTGTGTTATCTATATCTTATACCAATCTGTGTTATCTATATCTTATACCAATCTGTGTTATCTATATCTTATACCAAATCTGTGTTATCTATATCTTATACCAAATCTGTGTTATCTATATCTTATACCAATCTGTGTTATCTATATCTTATACCAATCTGTGTTATCTACATCTTATACCAATCTGTGTTATCTATTTCTTATACCAATCTGTGTTATCTACATCTTATACCAATCTGTGTTATCTATTTCTTATACCAATCTGTGTTATCTATTTCTTATACCAATATGTGTTATCTATATCTTATACCAAATCTGTGTTATCTATATCTTATACCAATCTGTGTTATCTATATCTTATACCAATCTGTGTTATCTATTTCTTATACCAATCTGTGTTATCTACATCTTATACCAATCTGTGTTATCTATTTCTTATACCAATCTGTGTTATCTATTTCTTATACCAATATGTGTTATCTATATCTTATACCAAATCTGTGTTATCTATATCTTATACCAATCTGTGTTATCTATATCTTATACCAATCTGTGTTATCTATATCTTATACTGACCAATCTGTGTTATCTATATCTTATACCAATCTGTGTTATCTATATCTTATACCAAATCTGTGTTATCTATATCTTATACCAAATCTGTGTTATCTATATCTTATACCAATCTGTGTTATCTATATCTTATACCAATCTGTGTTATCTACATCTTATACCAATCTGTGTTATCTATTTCTTATACCAATCTGTGTTATCTACATCTTATACCAATCTGTGTTATCTATTTCTTATACCAATCTGTGTTATCTATTTCTTATACCAATATGTGTTATCTATATCTTATACCAAATCTGTGTTATCTATATCTTATACCAATCTGTGTTATCTATATCTTATACCAATCTGTGTTATCTATTTCTTATACCAATCTGTGTTATCTACATCTTATACCAATCTGTGTTATCTATTTCTTATACCAATCTGTGTTATCTATTTCTTATACCAATATGTGTTATCTATATCTTATACCAAATCTGTGTTATCTATATCTTATACCAATCTGTGTTATCTATATCTTATACCAATCTGTGTTATCTACATCTTATACCAATCTGTGTTATCTATTTCTTATACCAATCTGTGTTATCTATTTCTTATACCAATCTGTGTTATCTATATCTTATACCAAATCTGTGTTATCTATATCTTATACCAATCTGTGTTATCTACATCTTATACCAATCTGTGTTATCTACATCTTATACCAATCTGTGTTATCTATATCTTATACCAATCTGTGTTATCTACATCTTACACCAATCTGTGTTATCTATATCTTATACCAATCTGTGTTATCTGTATCTTATACCAATCTGTGTTATCTAAATCTTATACCAATCTGTGTTATCTAAATCTTATACCAATCTGTGTTATCTATATCTTATACCAATCTGTGTTATCTCGTATATCTTATACCAATCTGTGTTATCTATATCTTATACCAATTCTGAAGGTTTACAGCACGGAGTCATACGCCCTTCTCAACCTTATGGGCTGCCACTTAATTTTACTACCTTGACACAGAAACTCAAGGACGCAGGTAACGTAACTTAATTGTCATGTTTTTACCCATCCCTACCATGCTATCCATCTAAAACTAATAATGATAATAGGATTGGAGGTTTAGCTGTGCTCTGCTTGCTGGATCTCAAACTCAGCAGCTTTGGTTGAGAAAGGAGCACAAGGAATCATTAATTGAATCATGTATGCAAAAACAGAGCAGTTCTGAATTTCTTTGGATCGTGTATTGAAAACCCCTGTAACTTCACTTTTAATTTTATGCAATTATAAGCCGTGTAAGTCGTAATCATGAAAGTAATGTTAATGTTCATAATAGCTGATCTTTTCCAAGATTTTCATAACAAAAATACCTTAAGTTACATGATTTTAATATGTTTAAGATATTTCACACTGAGGTACTTGGATTGGGGACAACAGGTGTTTACATGCTGTTTGCACAGCTCTCTTGTCTCTGGATTTCTGTTTTTTGCTGTGCAATTTACAAAGCTAATATGTCTAAGATGGCTGTACACTAGCCAAGTTCTTTTTTACACTTTTATTGAGGCCAGCTGAATATGTGGCTTGTTCAATATTAAAGTATTAATATTATGGCCATTTTGGCAAGAAAGGCCCATATTGCCCCCTCAGGTAACCAATCAAAACTCAGGATTTGACTCATCTTGCCCCCTCAGGTAGCCAATCAGAACTCAGGATTCAACTCATCTAATGCCAGTTGGGTAGCCAATCATCTTGTCTGCTCACTGAACCAGCTATACAACTAGTTCTGCTTTTTTTGATAGGCTATGCAACACATATAATTGGCAAATGGCACTTGGGTTTTTTTGAATGGCCCTACACTCCTACATTTCGTGGATTTGATACATTTTATGGCTTCTATGTTGGATCTGAAGATCATTTTTATCACACAAGGGAAGGTCTGCTGGATCTGCGAGATAATGAAGAACCGGTTGAGGATAAGAAAGGAGTCTACTCTGCAGAACTATTTGCTGAGGTGATACACTAGCCGTCACTGATGACTGCTTTTTGACATTCTTTTCACACATGCCAGTATTATGCCATACATCCCCTCAGTAATGAAGTGTATTAAAATTACCATAATAATAATTTAATAACAATATTGCCAGTTGGGAAATTTTCTGGTATGTTTATTTCAGTCAATGCTAAATATGTTTGTGATGTTTTTTTACCATGGAAAATATTGACAGTTATCATTTCTTATTGTTCTAATAGCAAGCAAAGAAGGTGATCCTAAAACATAACTCTTCTGAACCGTTGTTTTTATACCTGCCATTCCAAAATGTTCATGGACCCTGTCAAGCTCCAGAAGACTATGTAAACAAATACAACTTTATCAAGGACACTACAAGACGACACTATGCTGCAATGGTTGACATTGTGGATGAGGCCATAGGAAATGTAACTCAGGCAATGAAAACAGCTGGGTGGGTTAGATCAATAAATCAGTATTACTTTAATTTAATTTACCTCCTTAGATTATATTTCATATCACCAGTTTTCAAGTAATGTTTGCAGCCGACAGGTGTATAATTTATGGATTTAAACTGTACTTGGTTGTTGCAAACTGATTTCAAGAATGAACAGAACCCCACCCCCCCCCCCCCAACAAAAAACCCTTCTGCTTAAAGCAAAAGCCAAAACAATCCCCTAACAAGAAATCAAATCGAAACCATTTCAGGCCGTAAATAATGGACAAATTCGTTTTAACAATAACTTTGCACATTCTACAATATACTCCTTAATATATAATTTTGCCATAAGATGCAATATCTCTTCATGAATTACAACTACCTCCAAAACTTCACAATGAAAAGTTTCTATGTACAAAATTTTCCTTTCGACTATGACTTTCAAAGTCAAAAAATCGTTTCCACCACTTTTATCTCAGTGTAAATCTTCAGGCTGTGCCTGTTAATTTGTGAAATTTGGGGAATATAACCTGGTTTGCTTTTGTCTGCAGGTTATGGGAAAACACATTGATGATCTTCAGCACAGATAATGGTGGTATTCCCATCGCTGGTGGGTACGACTGGCCTCTGCGTGGACACAAAGCCACTCTCTGGGAGGGAGGGGTGAGAGGAGTGGGTTTTGTACATGGAAAGATGCTGCAGAGGACTGGGGTTAAATGCAGTGAGTTACTACATGTGACAGATTGGTACCCAACCCTTCTGAACTTAATAGGTAAAGTGTGTTTATTTAACAAACATATTTTCATTATCCTTTCAATCTTGAGATAGGGATGGTTATTTTGTGTCTCCTTGATGCTACAGTGCATTATATAAATATCCTTCTGTCTGACTCTCCAGGGATCCCTGAGGAGAATGATTTTCTCCCCGCTCTGGATGGTTTTAATATATGGGACACCATATCGCACGGCACCCCCTCACCCAGGGAAGAGATTCTACTCAATATTGATTTGCCAGCTAGCGGCAGTTCCTTTGATGCTGCTGATGACTATGAAGGAGTTGCAATTCGTGTTGGACACATGAAGCTATTGATGAACGTTCCCAACGTGACATGGTTTAAACCACCAGAATTGGTTGATGGAGGCGAAATTTTAGAGGTATGGCCTCACTGTGTGCTTCTCATCTTATTTAGTTATTATTTAAGTCAAGGATGTTTGACCTGATTTTCAGAGAGTCCCGCAATCAGACAGGCAGCCTCTCTAGCTCTTATGAATTGAACCATCTATGTTAACTTGTAAACTCTTTAGAGTAAAATGCGTGAGAGTTTCCTCTCATCATCACCGGAATTTCCTAAAACGTCCCAGCGACGTCGGAAGATTTCCAATAATTGTCCGAAGGCTTCCGAACGTTGCCAGAAATGTCCGAAGATGTTCCGACGACTGAAGGGAAATACCATACCCCTGGAAGAGGAATAGGGTTCAGCCCACTAGAATGGTCTTACTTGGATAGGGTTTGTACTACAGGGAAAATAAAGTATTGGCTGCTGCTCAAGCAAACAACAGAAACTTTACAGACAAAACCACCAGTAGTTTCACATCGCAGCCAATATTTGGCGAACGAGACTAGACGTTGCAGACTAACAAACCAGGGTATCATCATGTCATTTTAAAAGTTCTTCAGATGTTTTGAGCATGACGAGGATCTTTTAATTTTCAGAATCTGGACATTACTTCTAGAATAAAACTTGCCCTTTATAACATCACCGCTGACCCAAATGAACGAGTGGACTTAAGTGCGCTGCTTCCAGACGAAGTAAGTAAATTGCAAGATAGAGTGCAGTATTACATTAAGGGATTAGTACCAGCGGGAAAAAAACCTGATGACCCCGAAGCGAAGAAAACAGCGAAGGAGAAGGGATATTGGGGTCCATGGAGGGACAACAATGGTATCAAGGAGGAAGATATCTCTTTAACTATAGATGAGGAAAACCGAATATCAGATCCAAAGCTGAAAAATTAAGTTCATGAGTATGTTAAGGAACCACTTTCGACGAATTCGAGAGTATTTTAAAAGAGCTGAATATGCTTTAGGTTATTTTTAAGGACATATAAAGGAGGTTTGAAATCTTCAAAATCCAAATCAGGGTTAGCGTAAGAATGTGAGTTTCATTCACTGAACAATAAGGCAACTAATACAGCAACTGAGACGTACACCCTGGACATGCATCAGTAAATCAAACTATGCAGTGCGACCATTCTATGGAAACTGAGCTAGTGAACAGTACTCTACTGTGGCACTGTTTTACTATACAGTGTGGTTCTAACTTTTTCATCTGTGGATCAAACCATTCAGTGTGACTATTCTTTGGAAAACTACTGAACAGTACTGTACTGTGGCACTGTTTGTTTTACTATAACGTGTGGTTCTAACTTTTTCATCTGTGGATCAAACCATGCAGTGTGACCATTCTTTAGAAAACCACTGAACAGTACTGTGTTGTGGTACTGTTTGTTCTACTATAAAGTGTGGTTCTAACTTTTTCATCTATGGATCTACTTCTATTGAAGATAAAAATATAGATATGTTAGTACACGATATCTGCAATGGTCAGTGCAAAAAAAGTCCCTTTAAATAATAAAACTGGGGTGACGAGATACAAATGAATGTTGGCAAGTAAAATAGGACTGAATCATGTTTTTCGTTCATGTAAGACGTCCTGAAAAGCTTCCCCTGACTAAGGTGAATATTTGTTGCCATTGACTTAGCACTTACTAAAATTATCGATTTTTTTCGCAAAGAGCTTTAAATTATTAGCGCTATTAACTCCACTAATTTACGAAATTACTGTAACCCTTGCCATAAAAATGTTCATTTGCCGGAAAATTTTAAATTCCTTTTGTCTGAGAGTTGTATGTCGATATACTATAGAAGTTCTAGTTGCCACGTCACTTCCTAGAAAGTAATCACGTTTTCAGGCAGCGTATTAGTGCCGTTGATATGGCTATGAACATGTGGTAATGCTGGTCACGGTGGATTACCATGCTGTCGTGCAGTTTAAATTAACTCCTTGAAGAAGTGTTTTTCAATTTATCAGGGCTTATTTGTCTTGAGTACTTATTACCTACGATACCAGGAGCCCATCACCCGGAGCCTCCATACACACTATATCCTTGAGTCAACCTTTGCTCGTATCTTTTTATTTTTAGAACAGTCTCAAGAGAATATTTTGTTAGACGCTATCACTCAGGGTTTGTGACTGCGTGTGACGTAAAAGAAAAACTTTGTTCTGATTGGACGGTACAATGCATTCGTGGGAATTCGAACGACTAAAAATAGAAAGATACGGGAAAAGGTTGTCTCCTAGGGTTTATAAGGGAGATGGAGGCTCCGGGTGATGGGCTCCTGACGATACTAAATCAAACTACGCAGTGTGACCATTCTATGCAAAAAATAAGCTACTGAACAGTGCTGTACTGTGGTACTGTTTGTTTTACTATACAGTGTGGTTCTAACTTTTTCATCTGTGGATCAAATCATGCAGTGTGACCATTCTTTGTAAAGCTACTGAACAGTGCTGTACTGTGGAACTGTTTGTTTTACTATACAGTGTGGTTCTAACTTTTTCATCTGTGGATCAAATCATGCAGTGTGACCATTCTTTGTAAAGCTACTGAACAGTGCTGTACTGTGGAACTGTTTGTTTTACTATACAGTGTGGTTCTAACTTTTTTATCTGTGGATCAAACTATGCAGTGTGACTATTCTATGGAAAGCTACTGAACAGTACTGTACTGTTTCACTATATAGAATGGTTCTAAATTTGATTAAACCATGCGTGTGGCCATTCTTCGTGTTTTACTGTAGAGCAGTAGAAATGGGTTTGGCTCCTAACAGGGTGGCGGTTTTGATGAAGTTGTGAATGAGTGAAAGGTATTAAGTCACGGATTGCAGGATTTCAAGTACTCTTAGAGTATAGACTATTTAGACACAAACCATGTGGAACACTTAAAAATATGGCACAACATGCTGCAAATATAGTCAAATACAGAACAAGTACATCGTCTAAGGGTCGCATAGTGTTATCTTCTAGTGCCGTTAAGTCTATACCATACTTGGAAGAGCTAACAATGGTGGTACATCTGCAGAATCATTTCCGGCTCGTGTCCGATTCAGCCCATGTTGATTGCGGAAACACTGCTGGCCGTTGAGAACTGACGATTGTGCATGTGAACGCAGTTTATAGATCTACCGGGTTAGGTTACCTCAACTTCACATACTTCTGTCTTTAACCCAAGAGGAACATTCCAAAGTTATTTTTGGGGGAATTATAAATGTCAAATCCATTATTTCCACGGGTAGATCGTACTCGGACGTACAGAGATGGGCTCAAGGTCATGTTTGCCAGACCAGACAGATGAAACTGATAAACTCTGTAAGGATGGACGGCGAGGTGGATTAACACCGGTAAAGCCGACAGCAGTCTGTCGTTGTTTATCATTAGATCAAGCTGTGTATTGCTGTCGTTTCTAACGTGGTTCTCTGGGATACTTAAGTACAGTCGGCAGTAGACATAGTAACCACCCCCTTTGCGGACCTTGACTCGTCCGTTGTCAAGGATGGTAAAGTCCTTCCCGTCTTTCGGAGAAACGAAATTCCGCCATGATACGACCCGAATTACTCCTATGACAAAACAAAACAAGCACAGAAAATGACACAGTCCAGCATGTTAACTGCTTTTTGGTCATTTTAGATAACGACCGCATGAATTAAACTTGCTGGAATGTAAAACAAGACTTACACTTAATACCTGTGGCCCCATCAACTTGTGAGGTAGATACGTAAATGAAATGAATAACGAAGAGTGACAAAAAACTGACATTCATAAACAATCCCTTACTTTATATCTGCCAACTTTTTCCGAGTCAAATACGTGCGACTTTCGTCTCGTCATAACCGAGATCTCGGAAACGTCCCGTCGACTTACGAAGATTTGCCGAAGATTTCCTTTACACTGGTGAGTTTGGGAAACTTGTGATAAGGCGTGCTTAACTGGGATTGACTGTGTTTCCCAGTGACCGTAGTTGGAGAGAGGACACAATGCAAGGTAGGTAAAGTAAAAGAAAGCGAGTAGTAGTCTCAGGAAATTCCTTCGCAGCTTTTGGGAGTGAAGAAGTTTTAAACGTTCTACTTGCTTTGAAAAGAAACTCATCATAGGAATTGAAACGTGTAACTCACGTTCACGACTTGTCCAAATTCCTTATCTCCCAAGAAACATTTTTGGAAACTGCTTGCCCCAGTCTCTGAGCTTGTTGGCAATGTACCTCTTCCGTAGCGCGTCGTAACCAACTTGCATTTGCAACAACGACGTGTCCGCTATGTTTTGATCAGAAATGGGTATTTCCTGCTAAGTACGTCATACTACTGAAGCCAATTTGATTGGTTCATTTAGTTTCTCTTGATTTTCCAAATATGGTACTTGGTTGATTGAATGTGGACAAGCTGTGGTTGAAGACATTCAGAGGCAGTTTCACGTTTTCAGTCTTCTGGGTTTCTGGTTTGAAGTATTTAAGCCTTGCATAATGTGTCTGCTGCTAGAGATGAAATATGCCGACAAAGAAATGACTCACCACACTTACTGTTTCGTGCTGTTGTGAGATACGGCTGCGTTCTTTCGAGGTAAACAGGATCTGGAAGGAAGGAGGTAAACCAGAATACAGATCGTCATTTATTAAACATGGATAAACGATTCCTGACTATTCCGGTGTCCGTAATTTTATCAAGGCGGCGGCCCTGCTTCCCAAGAAAGTAGTTTCCCATAAAATGAATACGTATTTCAAGCAAAAGTCGCTAGGGACAATGCAACTATGAAAGCTAACTTTGTGTTGTTTGTGTTTCTATGATCGCAGTTTATTTGTTACTATAAAAAAAGCTCTTGAAGTAGTTCTTACCGGGTTTGTGTTTGTGAGAACAAGTCTTCACTCTGCCACAAAAATTACGAGTACGATTCCCTGTGTAAGAAGACGCATTTAAAATGTTATATATGTTGTGGTTCAATTTTATCCTTGGCTAAAACTTTATTTTCCTTTGTTGTTTCGTATGGGAATGTATAACTATGAGTTTGAAACAAAGGAGAATAAAATTTAAACCAAGGATAAAATTGAACCACAACATACACATGGAGTAAAATGACTGAATGGGTAACGACTAAGACAAATCAGTGAATACGAATGATCAGTAGCCCAAGAAAGGCACTTCTCGGGCTGTGCTGTCCAATCAAACTTTTAATAATTGCTGAACCAATCATATTGCCCTTTCTACTTGTGTTGGGGTTGTAATGGCGGGTCGTATCAATGAAGATCTCCTCACCTTTTTCATGATCAGGTTTGCAGTTTTTGATGTTTTTGCAAAGGTGGTGACTATGTCCTGTAAAAACACAATGAAATAATAACTGTTAAGTTTGAAAAATGACAGGTTAAAATATCTCACTGATCAGTAATTAATAATGATAATAATACAGGAGCCCATTGGTAATGGTAATGGGCTCCTGATAATAATAATAATAATAATAATAATAATAATGATGATGATGATGATGATGATAATAATGCCAATCCACACTGACAGAGAAATAGCGGCCATACGAATCAGAAATGCCAGATAATAAATATGGCAGTCCCATCAGACAGAAACACTTCCGTTAAGGAAGACGCAAAAAAACTCTAATGATAAAGTCTACAGATTGAAGTGGCCAAGATGTGGAAAATGAAAGCAGAGACGATACCAGTTGTTATTGGTGCACTTGGGGTCATTAAAAAGTGGTTGGAAAAGCACGTCGACAGAATTCCGGGCACAGCCAACATCAACAAGCTCCAAAAGATTACACTTCTGGGAGCAGCCCATGTCCTCAGGAAGGTTCTATCAATTAAGGTCCATGGTTTGGACCCGGTGCTTCAGAGTACTTAGCAAACAAGCCAAGGATATGATACAATAATAACCCCGGCCGGACCAACACTTAGGGTCTTAAAAATAACTGAGGAGAAAGTGCTGCCTTTGTAATGACATCTGTAAATGGTTAGACTTTCTAGTCTTCTCGGATAAGGACGATAAACCGTAGGACCCGTCTCACAACACTTGTTCCTAATAATCTGTGGGACGTTAAAGAACCCACACACTGTTCGAAAAGAGTAGGGGACGTAGTTCCCGGTGTGGTGGTCTATTTCTACTTCTGGTTTCATCTGACAATTCATGCATGGGTTGGGTGGGTGTGTGAGATCATATATGGACCGACAGCGGCAGCCAGAGGCGCCTTTACATGCCGACGTCCGATTTCACCTAATAGAATTGTAAAGCGCCTTTGAACATATTCATATGAAAAAGTGCGCTATATAAATTCATTATCATCATCATCATCATCATAATATAATAATAGTAATAATAATGATGATGATAATGATGATGATAATAAATGAAATATATAAAATCATTATACAGAAGTCTCTATGTTCTCACATATTCCATACCATATTTCAATCCTCATGTTCTGATAAAAGCAACAACGGGAGAAACTTTACCGACCCTTACCATATCCGTTTCTTCTAACAGAAATCTTTTTAGTGATGAGAAGGAAGGTTTTTGCAACACTTGAGTGTTTTAGGAGCCGAATACGTACAATATACAAGTTTGTCTGTCTTGTAGGAAGTGCGCAACTGCTGTTATTTTATGCAATTCTGATATGGCATCGTATTATATGTCATTCTTAATTCGGTTAAGGTCCGTTTCACCTAATTATTCCAGCGAAGAGGGGAACTTCCTTCCTGTCGTCTTGATACTGAGAATTATAGTTCCGTAACGGAAAGGGCTTAAGGTTACGGAACAGGTTCGCGGGTGCGTTGCGCAAAACCATCCTCACGGGCGCGTAATTTTAGGAAACTGCCTAAACCTATACATCATTTTAAAGCTTATAGAACCTAGAACGGTGATAAAATGTTTTTAAATTGCGAAATTCAATATTAAACGAGCTGCGATCAGTCAAGTGCAAATTGACCGATGCTTATAAATGCGGCAAACTCGCGTCGGATTTTGACCTTATCAAGAAAACAATGACTGCATGATACTCAGCAGATGTTTGTCTTCAAAAGTGTGTCGGGGATTTTTTAGATCAGCTTTCAAAACAAAGTTATTATAATTTAAAGTTGGTTGTCGAGCTCTTCTTGGATGGAGACAGCATTAGGACTTATATCTTCTAAACGAAAAAGAAATCGGCAAAAGCCCGACACACTTTTGAAGATGAGGGTTTCGTGCACCGTTGGGCGAAATTTCATGATTCTACGATAAATTCCTGCATGCGAAGTATCAGCTCAAAGATGGCAAATTCAAAAAAAAAATTAGCCGAGAAATACGGCGTAGAAGGTTTAGTCAACATAACACGCCTCCTGGGAGTGGTTTTCCGGATTGTCACCTTCATACACCAATCAGGTCCCATCTCCTGGTGTGTGCCGAAACTCGCGGGAAAATGGTGGTGGATATTATTTCAAGATCAAGGTTTTCTTCGCGGACAATTCAAACGCGGACACGCATGCAAGGCATATTTTCTAGTTTTCTCGCTCTTCCACGCAATGGGAAAAACTAAGACTGGCCGAGCCAATACGAACAAGAGGTCGAAAAACAAGAGATCGACAAAAGCTTCGAATCAAACACAAAGTTCCGAGCAAGCACCGAGTAATCCAAAGGACAGCATGCTCGCCGAAATGCGAGAAGCGGGGTACGTAATACAGATCTCTCTATTTCTTTTTTTTTTTTTTTGCTGTGATAGCCTTTTCCTCTTTTACTGCAATAAACAGATTAAAGTCTTGACGCATTATGCAAAGCCACTTATGGCTTTATAGGAGTCTAAATATAGTAGTCGGCTTAGCTTTTTACCGGGTTGCAATCCTTTTCAGCAGGCCACGTGCAAGATTTTAATGAATTGGCTTTGTATTGTAGGTACAACGGCGAATTCTTCGCTTCGTCACTCGAGCAGAGTGTTGAACGCCGCCGACAACGTCCATTACAAACGCTTTTAACTGTTCATCGTCGCAAGTTCCGTCAATACCATCGAAGTCACCGTTCTGCAGTTTGAATCGCTCGACCTCAAGAACTGCCCGATTCAGTTCCATCCCCAGGACCTTCTCTGCCGCTTCTGTCAAAGCTTTCGTGTGGGATGACCAAGGCGTTTTGTTGACAGGCTTATGCAGATTTTAAATACTAGCAAATTTATCTGCTGCTGAATGTCCCCTGCCTATTAGCCTGAATGCTAAAACAAGCGCGCGGTTCGCGTCATAACAGCGGCCACTTTTGGCAGTCGAGTGAAACGATGCTGGGTTGTTAAAAAGCGGACACTCTTCGTTTTGGCATTGTAGAATCCACTCGCCAGCTATTCCAGCTCTTGACTTCTGTTTAAGTCTTATATCCGACCCGCATTTTCGGCAGCTGGTTGACTCGTCGAGGCCTGCTTGCAAATTTCGCGTGTCAAATATTACGCAGCGTTGTTCGCTGTCAGATCGTGCATCATCAGACTCGTCCGATGAAGATGAAGTACTTGTGGAATCTGCATCTTTGGAATCCAATCCTTTGTCAACCACCTTCGGCTTACTTTCTTCGCGAATATCAGAGCTCATTATTTTTCTTCTGCTTGTTGAAGGAGTCGAAATAGCAGCGGTATTTTCTTCCTCGCGATTGTTCAATGGCGGCGAATACCATGAACCTTTGTCACTCTCCGCCAGCGAACCTTTCTTCTTTTCACAAAAATTTCCCTTTGCTTTTTTTTTTCGAGACCGCCCATCGGCCTTTTGAACCCAAGGGCTTTTGTTTCGCTTTCTTTTCTTTCCTCTTTCCATCAAAAACTACACAAGAACAAGCCAGCAGCGGACAAGCGACGGAAGCAACGCAATGTTGACATTTGTTGTCATGGTCTGTTGGAAGCCACTCTCCCGCGCTAAATTCCCAGGAGGTCCAGCGGTGTTGACAGCTCAACACCTTTAGACTGTGACGTAATGAGTCACGCAAAAAAGGAAATTTGCGATATCTCTGGAGCGAAAAGAGATTTCGAATTTATTTTTTCTGCTAAAGAAAGCCTGGACCACATAGTTTATGTATGCCAAAAATCTCAATTTTGTAAAAATTTGACCTGCGAACCTGTTCCGTAACCTTAAGACAGCCAAGGAAGAGGTTATTGGCATGGTGCCTTACAAACACAAGTTGATCGCTTTATTCATTTTAAAAATTTATCAAACTCAAAACAAAGGAAATTGAAAGCAGTCACTGACGTGTTTGGAAATCAGAGGAAACATGTCTCGATTTGCGGCTTCAATTTCGCCGAGATAAGTGATCCTTTTGGAGAACTTGCAGGGCTACAACAAATAGATAACATTTTGTCAAAATACACCGCTATGTGTCGTATTTCAACTGCATTCTTGGTGTGCATACAATAAAACATTGGAGTATTGTCGCGTTCCTGGTAAGTCGAGCACGTGGTGTCTTTCGCCAGAGTTCGCCAGCTTAACCACACAGTGTAAGGGCAGTCAGCAAGATTCAATTCGTTGACTTATTGACACTTAACCGGCTGGGCTGCTGAGTACACTGATAACGGGAAAAACTGAAAGCCGAAAGGCAAAAGCCTAAGTTACACACAGGGTGCGAGCAATAAACAATGAACAGGAAACATGATGTGGTGTAAGCAAGTGAATACTCACATCTGGTCTGTTCTCTGGGTTTTGAAGGGAAAAGAAAGGCAGACTCCTTTAAGAAGGAAAAATCTCCGAAAAATCCGCTCCTTGTTGCAATACGTGTGGCTAGGGCACACATTGAAACACTCATATCTAACTACTCCTCCGGAAACAAGAGAGAACAAAAAATTTTCAAGAAAGGCGTCCCGCCGGCAAAATAAACACGGAATCACAGCTTGTCATTCAATCAACGGAAACAGAACCAAATTAAGCTAAGAGTCTTGGCGTCTACGACTACTGACTTAACCATACTATTAGTTTTGCAAGTCGCAGGCAACTTTCTTCGGCTTTTAATGTTGGAGTTTCCTCTTAGCACTGCAAAAATATTCTCCAGCTCAATATTTTTATTTACCAGAAAGAACTAATAAATATAATCACAGGAAGCAAGCCTATGGCTGTCTGTACTTTAATACAAGTTCAACACCCTCTGCGACGAAAAACAAACTGGGTACCTTCAGCATCAGGGTATATCCTGAAATGGCAGCAGCGAATATTGTGGGATCGACGCACGAGTCGAGAAGAGAAATACAAGCGGTTACATTAATTATCTTTTAAAAAATAACAGTTATCTCATTAAAAATATTATCACAAAACCTCAGAAAATATTGGAATGGATTTAAAAAGAAAAACACAGAGCATTGATACCAAGAAAATGTCGATAAAAATATTGAATTCAGGATTGCATCATAAGTAAGTGAATAAGTAATTTATTTAAAGTGATATCTCACTTAGTTCCATCATTAAAATCAGAATAACAGTCTCTTGGGTGGTACTGTTCAAGGCAACCTTACCAGGGGTATTAACTGAATATAACCCTAATTTTGGAGATTCTGGTATTGTTTGAGTTGCTGTTTCGTACAACGTAGACAGAAAAACAACGCGTAATGGTAACAACAAGGTGGTAAAAGGTTAGATTACATGCCATATCAGTCTCATATTTCTTCGTATGTTACCGTACCTGGTAACATGAAAATATGACCCGGATTGAACACAAATGGGATAAAACTCTGAAAATACTACAAAGTTTCACTTCTTTTCGAAAACTAACCAAGATAACGACAATTTTGCCTCAACATTGTAAACTGGCCAAATCATTTGCAAATCAACTTGTTCTTAAGCCGAAAATCGAAATACCAATTATCCTCAAGGCAGCACATGAGTGAAAAAGTATAGAAGGGTCTCTCTTTCACAAAAACGTTTTCAGTTAAGAGATTTGATTGAAAGTCTCTAAATATAGCTAGTTCATTCCATTGTCTTCATTAAAAAAAAAAACAGTATATTTGATTTATGAGCTATGTATAGTCAATACAGATCAAGTGTTTTAGTTTGCAAGAGATTATGAGGTCTTGAGCCGTTAGGTTCTTCCTAACACCCATCCCTCAGAAAACAAAATTAACTTTGTATTGAAATTATGAGATGAAAGTGCTATTCAAAGAGTGAAAAGCCAGACTGCCTATCAAAACATACCAGAGGTCACAGTTATTTTTTGGGATAATTTTTACATTCCTTTATTTGTCAAAGGGAACTTATTTTGGGTGGTTATACCTAGAGCTTTCATTCAGTGTCTCATTCCGTTCTAATAGAACCACTCTAATTCAAATGAACTGCACAAAATAACCAAGTTGTTAGGAATCTTATGAACACATGCTGCTACTGAACTTAAAACATATTATTTCATTATTCAAAATCATGTGTCCAACAGTTCATTAGCATAACATTGTTTAGCAATCGCTGCATGTTTTGTTCTGCAGTTTCATAGCTATATCTTATTTTTTGGTCTGTGAAAAATTACACGAGTGACTATTAATTGACGGTAAACAGGGTGAGGAAACAACGTTAGCGTCATTTACCATTGATCACTTTGCGTCGTTTTCACCATTGGCATTGTATATTATTCGATGATCGTTCTTCGTAGCCATTCTCCGGGTAACACGGAAGTAGAAGGATTGTTTATAAATCTAGCACCCGAATTGTGCTGTATAAAAGAGTAATTCACTGTTTTGGAAGCTGTTGGGTTGACCTTAAAGTCTCGATTGTCGAGAACCATTTTAAGACAATGAGATGGGAAACAGATCAAGTTAAAACTTTATAATAAAAACTGTCGTTGACAACCAGAGCTCTAACAGCTTAGTAACACTTAGCTCAGTTAGTTTAAGTATCTTCTGTGATCTCTGATGATTTTAAGTAATGTCACAAGGTGACCAAACCGATACAACAAAGCCAATGAACACTAACCTGAATTCCGGGTAACACGGCCGGCCTATGTTAAAAAAAAGCAAGACGCTTATTCAAAACAACATCTAAACGGAACGAAATTTCGATGAATGTAAAGATAAGCTTAAAATGCATTTCAAATGTTCGTTCGGATTTGCGCACTAAATTAACATTACAAACATACTGTATGTTTGTTTGGTACCTCAAGTGGGTCGAACGTATCCGATGAATCCTTAGCCGAAGAAAATTTCTGTATAACGGCTCTCATTTTTTCAAGTTCGGTCTTCAAATCTTTTCTCTCCTTCTCCCCGTTTTCCAGCCTGCTAAGCAATTCCTCTGTAAGTTTTCTCGTGTTCTGTAGACCTTGGTGCAAAAATATTACCATAAAAAACAACACGACCACCATTACTACTGCAGAAAGCCGTACGAACAATCGACAAACTTGATTGTGCGACGATTTGTCTCGCGTTTGATTCGTCATGCTTCTCAAAGGTTAACCATGAAACTGATCCTGGCACACGGTGTGCTGCTGTTTTCACTGTAAGGAAGCTAAGCTATTCTAACGCGCCGCGGTATCGTTTCTCCTTTGCACAACTTTAACACGTGATTCATGGACATTGCAAATTTTCTGAGCCCAGACAGGCTTGCGGACTGCATTTTGAAGCTTTATTCGGAGAAATTTGCTCACGTTCCCAGAACTGACTTATATTCATTATTATGCAAAACCGCCTTCTGTTTACATCTCAAAGATGACTGTACACGACGTCCTTTCAGAAGCGAATATTTCACGACATCGACACAGTATCATTTCAATTCGTCAACCATGTGTATGTTTTCAGTTCAATTCTCGTCTCCGACTTGTCCCATAATACAATCACAAAAATCCGCCGCCTGAAATCTTAGAGAGAATTTCTGCCTCTAATCCTATTGTGCTGAAGACAACTCCAGTCGTTTTGATGCCAAAAAATAAACAGTGTAACACCAGACGTATTGACAACTGGAACAATCTTTCTGTCGAATGAAATTCCTTGATTTTCATTAAATCTGCCCTTTGTTCGGTGCAAATAAAGAAAGGATTCCAAGTTTTTAATGCAAAAAAGAAAGTTAGCCTTGGACGAAGCAAGAACGTTCGACTTTGTACTTCTTTAAAGGGAAACGAAGGGTGACGTAACTGTTGCAAGGGAACACCAGCCTGGAACCAAGGAAGAGGAAAAAAGAACATAGATTATAACATGTCGGCAAAATTCAAACGAATTCGAATTTAATCGAAAATAAAATTCTAATCATAACTAAAGGATTTATCATAGAAAAGAGTTTCGGGCATGATTTTCAGCTTTCCTATTCAACACACTGCTTCATAGTTATGTAAATAATAATCTATATTCGATTCCAACCCTCCACAAGACAAGCTCAAACCTCTATTTAGTCGGTTCTGTCGTTTGTAGCGAAAACTGAGATCTTTTAAATTTTCTCCTCCTAAACTACACAGCAACCAGTCGACAAATTAAGGAACGTGTCGTGGTTTGATTCATACAGGAGACTCAAGCTTAAGATCAACTGAGCACGCTGTAGACGCGAAAAAAATCTCAGTGGCCAACACGTGTATGAAATATTTTAGTCTCCTTTTGCTGTAAATCCCGTTTAATGGCGTGAATTAAGAGCTATTAAGATAAGACTAGAGCATTACCTTTGAGATCGCTTCAGTTCCGATGACGTGAGATGCATATTCAGGATATATTTCACAAGGCCACACGGAACGTCCAAGACTTTCTTCAGAGAGTATTACCCACCATAAGTTTATTTCAGCATGGCAAATTCGTCTGCTAATAAAATAGAGCCGCTGATAGTTTAGTTTAGACCTGAAGGTTTGGTGAGTTCTGCGAAAGAGCTAAGATTTGACAGAAAGAACACCATGATGAGATGTATGTGAAGCAACGAAAAAACCGACTGCAATGAGGAAGTGAAAGTGAAATATTCAATACCCAGCTGTTGTTCTAACCAATCAAATTAAGCGGTTGATCCATGGCAAACCGCTTTATTAAAATCTGACGGTTTCTCTCTATTGTTTCAATATTGCATACACTTAATACATTATAATCAATATTGCATACATTTAATACATTATAATGAACTTAAAAACCGGAGTTATTTAATTTCATTTAATCAGCGCTATCAAAAAGAGAAGTAACGAAGCTGGACAAAGTTTCATTGCCTCTTTAAATAAAATAACAGGAGTTTTTGAAGACTTATTCTCGAAACGTGGAAGAAAAGATCACTACAGTCGCTGCAACATTAATGCTGATTAAAATATAGCACGAAAGTCAGTTAAAAACAATTGATGAAAGACTGCATAAAAAAAATCAATATTTTACCACTAAGTGCAATTAACAGACACCACCTTTGATGACAAGAAGTTTTGATATATCAAACTCTTAATCAAACCAAAGGCTAATAACCCGTTCACACCAAATCTTAAATGATGTTTAGTCAAACAAAGTTTAAAATTGTTACCTTTATAAGAGCTGCTTACTGATGCTGTCGACTACAAATTTAGCAAAAATAGAACTGAAGAGCATGTTAAAGTTTATTTTCACTGAATCCTGTGTTCGGTAACCAATTTTCACGTTTCAAAACCTGGTTTAACTAAACATGTTTAGTTGGTGTGAATGGGGCATTATTCCTTAATGACATCTAATTTAAATGGACCCAGTTTTGAAGTCGACTCAACCATGAAATAGACCATCCTTTCACAACATTAACTGAGTAGAACTTCTATTTAACGTGGCGGAGCAGTATATTTCAGCGTTTACCTGGCAATAAGACTTTGAATTTCTTCCTTAGCTTTAAAATTTTTCATTATGTGCCATCCTCGAAGGCGCACTGCTTCATGTGCTGACTTTGCAGAGGAATTAATTGCTTCACTGCTTTTATGTCGCCATCTGTCTTCATGAATCGTACAAAAGCAGCAACCAAAAAAGGACCCATTTTTCTTGGTTAGCAACAGGACAATATTAACCGATAATTTGTTCTCAAAAGTGGTAAAGTGTCCTTACGGTTTCGCAGCACAAATTCTGCCTATAATTTTAGAAGTTTTATGGTCGAAGGAAAAAACAAATAACATGAATTTTGGTGTCTTTTTCGCGACGGCGATACATGTAACTTTGAATAAAACAAACTCTAAAACGTGTTTTTACGGTTCACCTTTTTTACTCTGGTAGAATTCGACTTATATCGATGCAGTAAAAATGCATGATCGCCGGTGAAATATATGTTTAACACAAACCTTCATCAGCGGCCGTGCAAAGGCAAACAGGTCCCGTCGTGACCAGAGAACACCATGTTAGTCTAGTGCAAGGCAAAAGTCGATTATTTCTCATGTAGACTCGTGTCCTTTCAGCAAAATCAGGGGTAACCGTCCATTTTCAAGTATTAAAACGTTTTTTTCCAACGCCGGATCGGACAGGATCGTTTGTAACAGCTGAAGAAGATCCTCAGATCCAGCCCCCCGCAGATGGACGGAAGGAGTATTGGGTAATCCCTAAGTCTTTCTCCATATTTTTTTCCTTTCCTTTTCTGCCTTAGCTGTCACTGCGATTTCATCCATAACAGGGGCAAAAATACCAGAATATTCGAATGTTGGTAAATATTTCCTTGTTTAGTTCCTAGTCTAATTATGCCCTTTCTTGGACTGAACAAACTTGATCATCAACATGAAGCTGAAACGAATGTGTGTGACCTGGCATTTGGGGAGAGTTTGTAACGTAATTGCCACAAAAAAATCCACGCTTAGATTTATCAACCTGGAAATTGAGACTACAGAATAGGAATCGTTAATTGAAAGACACAAGATCGAATGGGAGCTCGGGACAAGGAGTAGACATGGATGGATATCGTTAGAAAAACACAAAATACAACATTGTCCCTAAACGACTACCATCAGTAGACAGAGATCCTTCAAGGGAAGCCAGTAAGGGCCTGCGATCAATCGATAGCTTGTGGCTATCGATTGATCATCGATTTTTATTATGGACTGTCCGATGACAGTATAAATAGCGATGGTATGAATGGTATTAACTGGGCAGAGGATCATGAAGTGTTGAAATTTGAACAATACATTTAAGGAACTAGAGTCTAACTCAATGAGACTTCGATTTAAATCAATTTACATAAAGGAATTTATCTGTTCCTTCCTTAAGTCCTCCTCAATCTTTCAAGACTACAATCAAATTAAATTAAAAAAATTTTTCTCAGTTGATTTCTTTCAAATTGTGACATGTTTCATCCAGTTTATCCTGTTTGACGGGTCTCAGGGGAATCCCCCACCCAAAAACCAGTGCGTTATATATGAATCATACCGAAAGAATGTTCTCCGAAGCAAATCTGCAGCGTAAGCGGAAACTTTGCGAGCGAGAAAGCAGAAGCAATAATTTCTGAGTTTACTTGCTACTGGGAAGAGGCAGGGAATATCCAAGCATTTATGGTAAGTTGTAAAATTTCTTTAATAAGGGGTTTCTGATTTCCTGATACAAAGTTAGTCTGAGTGATAAGCAGTTTGTAATTTCGCCATGTGACTGAAAAACCCTCGCCCTGGCTTCACTTGTGACGAGATGAAGCATTTTTAAATCAAAGCGAAACTCTTGTTTGAGAACGGCTATGAGTTCTTGCCTTTGTGTCATTAAACCACACAATTTAATACTTATACGAAGAAATGAATTTGTTGTCTTTCTGTTTGCCGTCTTTTTAAAGCAAGTTTCCAACCTCATGTATGAAATGAAATTAAACCATCTCATTTCCCAGATTGATTAAATTACAATCGGCGTTTGGTGGGCTATTTTCTGTACGTCTAGCAGAGTTATTCTAATTAATGCTTCGAAAATTCAAAGGTATTAAAAGGATGTGAAAAGGGAGAGTTTTGTGTTCACCTTGATCTTGTCAAGTCATCACAAGTACTCGTTTACCACGCTGTTTGAAATGTTGAAGTTGGTAACGCACATGTTTTTGATAACTTCGCGAGGTTTTTCGGGAGTCATATTTCTAGTAATAAAATAGGATTTTGGTTTTAAAAGTGAAGGCTAAATCAAAAAAGTACACAACACTTCAACACGGTGGCTCGGAAACCATTTGATAGCACGAAAGCAACAACTTAATTCAGTGGCCTTGAATTGCTGATTCCTTGCAATATGCATTTTTATGCTAATATTCACTTTCACTGAATTATGTTCTGCAAAATTTGCATTTGTTATGTAGTAATCCCTCCCCCCCCCTCCCCCCACAGTAAGGACCTGGAATGGGAATTTCCCATGCCAGGTGATGTTACGATCCTAACCACGCACGAGTGATTTTAATTGCACGCTTGACAGTCTTAACAAAATTCGCAGACGACACTGCAACCTACAACTATCGTCCACGGTTTGGGTAAATACCATTGAATGTCAAAAGACTGTTTCGTTTTCTGTCGCCGATAACTACACAGCATCCTACTTGTGGCGCCGCACTCTACGGCAAGGCGCGTCTCGGGAAACCCCCTGGGGAAAAACCCCTCTCTAACCCCTCTTCTTACCGAATGTCACACAATACACAAGGCATCCCTCTCTTGTTTACATTGATCGATTTTACCTTTCTGGTCGGACATTGCTGAGGAAATTTGATATTTTTTCACGGCAATTATACACAGGACCAGCATTGCTTAGTGGTGTCCTTTCAAAGCCACTGCGAAACCAAGAACACTTGAACAGAGAAGGGGTTGTGATGCGAAAGCCGATTTTATATATGGGTGCTTTCCTTGGTGTGATCTGGATCAGGATTTGTGATTCAACATCACTCGGATCAAATCACTCGGGACTAGGGTCACAAATTCTGATCCGGATTGTACTAGTAGCTGTACTTGGCATCTGCCACTAGGGTCGTCGCGCAACATCTCAACAACAACATTTCAAGGATTAAAAACTGTCTAAGCAAAAGATCAAATTTGTAAAGCGATGGCGAAAATGATGATATAAATGATATAAATCTAAATAAAACAAAATCAGGAAGATATTGGAGGTCGTCTTTCTTTTTAATAACTATTCTTCGACTTTGCAGATGATTTATAACGTTTATAGTTTCTATTTCTATTCTACTTGTCTATGTACATGCTGTTTTTGTACATGCTGTACATTTTTCTCGTGGACACTAAATAATGTCTCAAATGTCATTTCATGCTTCATTTCACACGTGCAAGTGTCATGAGAGGCGAAGAGAAAACAACACATGCTAGTAACAGTGAAAGGCGGGCGCGAATTCTCAGACTATTAATATTAACAAATGGAACGACAAAGGGTGCGTTCCTTTGGTATGATCCTGTTCTGGATTTGTGATCCGAGATCACACGGATCACGGCGCATCAAAGGAACCGATAAATCCATGTCCAGAGAGGTTTTATCGGTCCCTTTGATGCGCCGTGATCCGTGAGATCTCAGATAATAAATCCAGATCCGAATCATATCAAGAGAACGCACCCATAATGTATTTTTGATCCGAGTAAGAGCTTTTATGAGATCAGATACAACAAAGGATCTTGGGACGAGATTTCCAAGTTTTCGCGAGGCCAGTAGACTTGATTTGATTCCTGGGACTGAAACGATTGAATGCCACCTAGACCGCTTTGCATGATGGGGCCTTTATTCGTCTGGATCAGAGGCGGTACTGTTGGTCACATTAAATGTTGGGTTGATCAAAAATGCGCCAAAATAACTTGTCTCCTTGTTCATGAAGTAGGATTTAGTGAAGGGGATACGCACGGAGAGCTTGTCATTTTTTTGCAGTAGAAAGACTGCTCCTTGGTAATTGGTGTTGTATTTCTTTGTCTCGCTCACGACGCTACTCAAACTGCGCATGACAGGTTCTTCATTGATGTAAGTGTAGTGACCCATGAAGAGTGTGTCGCCGGCGTAGTAGAACATTTGGCTGTACACGAAGTAGTAACCTGGAGTGCCAATCACAAGGAAACTGTTGCTGACGAACTTGATACTTCCTGACACGTGACCTAGTTTCCAGTTCGTGATACGGTGAACTGCGGGAGAAGCTAAAAACATTTCAGTATTGAATTTCATGATATCAATATCGTTAGAAAGTTACACAAAAAGTCCCCGACCAGCAGGAAAACCAAGTTAACTTATCCAATGTGGACCGGTCACCGTTTTGCACGGGATTGTATTTCATCAATTGTTAAATATTAAAATTAAAAATTATAATCTTCGGACGTCCTCTTCCAGTGTGGCTTTAGTGACAATAAATAGCCCGATACGTACAAAGTTCTGACGGTTGTTCGTGTTTGCTGTCCTTTGGCCCGTTTCGTCAACAACTGTGGGTCAATGTGGATCAGCTGGCTTTTGACTTACCTAAGACTACATCTCTCGGCTCATAATTAAAAGTAAATTGAAGGGTCAAATCGCTGAATTTAGAGCTCTACGTTGTATATCAAACACGAAAAACAACACATATTGAGCGCCAAGAAGAGAGCTGAAAATACGACACGTAATGGAGTATTTTCAGTGAAATTCGAGGTGTTTTGTATGTGATCAAACACATGCATCGAGTGTTTGACATAGCGTTCCAAAGGGAAGTATTTAGAAAGAGAAATCAACGATAAAAAATGAACCGTGTTTCATCAGGTATCCAAACACGTCACGGTGCTTGATTTTCTTTATAATTCCTTTGTGCACTGTGAAAGAGTTTAAGAAATCTATTTTAACGTGGTTGTCTAGATTCTCAATTAACATAGGAACGAAAACAACATTTCACTCAAAAATAATTCAAAGAAGTCAACACTAACATTTTGTTGTACCTTCGGGCGGATTGATATGTTCACCATACCCAACAATGTGCGCAGAATCTGTGGACTAGAGGACAGCTCACATAAGTAGAATAACTTGAATCAAGAGAGTTCCAAGTGTACGCCTGCTTGAATTCACGACATTTGCTTGCCTTCACTTCAAACATGAGGAATTATTTCACTCTTATCCGAGAAAAATGTTTCCTTTGCTGAAATGAGTAGAGATTTTTATTTCCTTAAATGTGTTGCAACTTCGAAGGAATGGGGCTAGAGAAGGGAAAGACACTCAAACCGTGGCTTCAAATTCACGTTTTTCAGTTTCAAAGAATCATTAATTAAAAATACGATCTCCGCAAAACCTCAGCGAAGCTAGTCTTTGAAGAACTCGAAGTGTTTTTTCCTGTCAGGGCTGAAACTTCACTATTTACATTTTGTATTCGTTTAAAAATTGTGTACTTATCTTGTGGTTCAATTTTTTCCTTGATTTAAATTTTATTTTCCTTTGTGTTTTTTTTGGTATGGTAATGTATGATAACGTGTTTGAAACAAAGAAAAATAAAATTTACACCAAGGATAAAATTGAACCAAATTGGTGCAAATTACATGGTAGGTCTATTTTTGTCGTCCCATCAAACCTTTGCACCGTGTGTAAAATGATGTGAAACGTCTGCAGCTCTTAAATTGCTTTGTGAAAGATGCAACTCTTGTAGTAAAAGTGGATAAGAAAATAAATAAATGACTTTCATGAGGTCACTATCAACAGACCAACAAGAACCTACGCTGATCATGGAAGCTGGCACACCTGAGGAGAAACAGAAAAAGCGAACAGTTTAAAAACGATAGTCATGGTGCTAAAGAAACAAACAGAAAATAACACTTTATTTTATTTTGTACGCTATGGGCTCTGTAAATAAGAATGAGCAAACAGTATATTGTAAATGTAAGTTAAAAATTCCACTAAACAAAAGGCTGAAGAAAATTGAAGCCAGAAACGCGTTGTGTCCTGTGTCGTGCCCAATATTGGAACTCAATGCTGGAACAATATTGGCCCTTCAACTATAGCAGCACAATAATTCTTTGCGCACGCTTTTGCAGGTCGATGTTACGTCAACTTTACCTTGGAGCCCAGGTTCACCTTGGTCACCTGAAGAAGGCAAGAGAAAAGTTGTATTGAGGTAAGGGCAAAAAATGTAAGGCATGATTATTTACTGCCACAACCCTCTTCAACGAAAGGTGCGAAAAGGCAAGAAATCAAAACATCCGTTTTGTGAAATGCTATGACACAAACCCCAATTCGAAAAGCAATCTTCGGTTGTTTTTCAACAAATGAGAGAAACGAAACACAAGACCTAAATCGACGTCACACCTTTGTCACCGGCGCTACCTTTCCTGCCTTCGGTTCCACGTTCTCCTTTAATCCCCGGTAAACCCGGCTCTCCTGGTAGCCCCGTGGCTCCGGTATCTCCTTTTATACCTAGGGATCGTAGAAAAGGAAACACTTAGCACATTTAGAGCCAAGCAAAACCTGGAAGGCATTGAAGCTTAGTAACGTTAACGTGAAGTGAGGTGATGTTAGAGAAATCGGAGAGAAAAACGGAGGCCAAAAGATAAAGATTTAAAACTCATCTACTTTCTGGAAAACGGAAGACATAAACGCATAATAATTTTTAGAGAATACTTCTCTTGAATGTAGAATCGCATTGAAGTCTTTAAATGCGTTTTACAAGCGTTTTGGTAACTTCCGGCGAACTTACGTCAAGCTTATCCAAATGTTATGCGGCTGCCGTGGTTTTAGTAACACGTCAATGCGCATGCAACTGTACAACTCGCCGTGACCAAGAGCACTTTATTGAAACGCGTTCGTTAAACCCGGTTGCGCAGCAAAAGTTCTCTAGCTGTGTTTCTCTTGTCTATCACAGTCAGGCCTCAGCTCTTTTACAAATACATTTTTTATTGTTCTACTTTACCTGGTCTTCCCTTTCGTCCCCTGGATCCTAGAAGAAACAAATCAGAGAAGTATTTTAGGCCGCGCACTCAGGTTCTGTTGGTAAAGTCACACACAACAAGTAACAGACTACATTGTAATTTCATAGCTGTTGGCAGGACTTCAATATATTTCTTTTTGAGCTGTTTTACTGTTTTGGCTTAATGTTTCTCCCACTAAAGTTTCACAGCGTGACAGTACCGCTTTTGCTCTCTTTGATCATCTTTTCTCGTATCCATTTACGTTACTTAAGACTTTACCCTTAGCTCCAGAGTCTCCTTTAGGACCTGCAGAAAAACAAAAGCAATCTCCTTTAGTACAACTGACGTCACGATACCTAAAGCGCTCATGTTCTTGGCGCTTGAGATACGTTAACTGGTATGGCATTTTTCTAAAACGACCACGGTCTTTGGAAGGAAATGTCTGCGAAAAGGCGCAAGGATCTACACTTTCTACAAATGTCACATTTTAGAAAGCGAGTTTGTCAAACCCTTTTTGCCAGAATTTTCAATTTACTGGTTGTCATTTGAATTACTTGCCTTCCGGAGCCCGCATGAAAAGAGGCTCTTGATGCTAGTGTAACGAGATAAATTGAGATCTCAACCCACACTGGGCAACACTAGCGTGACTACTGACTACCAGCGTGACTACTGATCAATAGCGTGACAAAATCCATCAACATGGCTCACTGGAATGACGTTTCTAATTACCGGTGGGTTTTGAGTGAAAATACTTAGCTGCTTGATGCTACAGAAACCGAGATGAGCTCCGGCTCTATGGGCATCATTGCTGACAGCTAGAAAGATAACCTACCACCTGATGTTACAAATACCTTTCGCAAAATAGCGCGATATTATTGTCTCTTTAGGAAAGATATTTCGTCAGAAACAGGTGAAAATTGGTTTCACCATAATCGATAACTTTACTCGTCTTCCTTTTGCCAGAAATAGAAATAAATATTTTGATTGACAGAACCAGTGATTTAAATCTACCTCAATCTGCTTATTAAGTAGTCTGTTTATAAGAAAAGTTTCTGGAAAAATGGTTTCCTAGTGTGTTACGTACTGTGGTGTGGTAAAATCAGTAGAAGGTGCGTTTACAAAAACCTAACATCACAAAGGATCGATCAGCTAATACAACATGCCAGGGCAGGATAGAACAAGAGTTTCAAAGTTACCAACAGCGCTGAATAAATAGGGCTGTAACAACTTCCTGTAGACCTACTTTTTTACGCATACATTACGAGCAGATCCCTCTTTTCTTTGTTTTGCTAAGCTCAGTAGAAACGAAAAGGCCCCGGCCAGCAGGAAAACCAAGTTAACTTATCCATTGTGGACCGCTCATCGTTTTGCACGGGATTGTATTTCATCAATTGTTTAATTGATACCTCTTCCACATATCAGGTTGTTAGTTGATTAGTCGCCAGGTCACGCTGTCTTAGACAAGAAATTCCCAGAAAAGCACTGACGTTGATTATGGATAAATGCCAAACTGGGGATTAAAGGGCAAAAAAAAATGCCTAACAGAAAAACAAAATAGCAGAGAGCTTGTGTAACTCTTTCTTTTGCTCATGACAACGGAGCCAAATCTAAGTTGATAGAATACGAAAAATAAAACGTAAAATAACATTCCATCCCCTCCCCCCACCTATGGACAAACTTCTCCTCCCAGGCTTAAAAGTGTTGGTCTTCAAAACTCTAACTTCTGCCTCTTTTTTCTGCAGATGAAAATATTTTAAATATGATCGAGAAAATAATCATGTAATACCTCGTCGGCAACGGCAGGCTTGTCCAGGTTTTGCACTTGCAACCTTACGCACTCGGGTTAGCAAATCCCCGTCCTGTTGAATTGATAACCGTAGAAGATGAGACAACGCGGAAATGGATTAGTTTTGTTTGTGCGTAGTTCGAGGTTTTCTCTTGGACCTTCCTCAGATAAACAGACTGACAACAACCTGCAATGGTTTGATTCTTAATATTTCAGATTCCCGTTAGAGCTTTAGCAGCGATGATGCTTTTTTGCCGAGTGGAACGTTACTTTGTATCTCGGCCAACTCTAAAAGTTCAAACAATAGAAAAAGCCAGTTAAATATTTGTTTTAAACATACCTCGCTATTTTCCTTGTCTTTGGATGCGTCACCCACAGCCTGAAGTTGGATGTCCGATGTGAACCGCTCTAATGACTCAATTTTCTGTTGCTGATCTTCAATCCGTGATTTCAAGATCACAATCTCCCGAACACAAAACAAAAACACAAGAATTGTGGTCAATGATACCATAACAGAAAGAATTAACAGCCACTGGGGCCAATCTGAGTTTTTTTTGATCGGTTTTTCCATCTCTTTTGCTACTAACGCATTATAATGTTCCTGGAAATCACCATTTTGTTCTTTGCGTTCACTCCACAAGAGACTGGAGTTCTAAGAATCACCATGCACAGGTCACGTGATACCAAAACTGACACTAAGCTATTGTTTGATTGTTTTGTAGTCTCGTTACCATGGCTGGGGTTTAGTACTTAGTGCAGTCTTTGGATGGACTGGCAGTTCTTTTCGTAGCCGTTCTTTCTTCCTTTGAAAGTTAATTAGTTCCCTCTGATTTAACAGTTTGGGCGATCTCAAAATGTCGAGCCTTGTGTGACGTTTCTGTAAAAGCGTGACCAACTAATGTGATCCCAGAAAGAAAACTAAGGACAGGCTTTGCAAACACCAAACGGGTCGTTTTTTCCGTTTTTCGTTCAAAACGCCTTGCTGCCTCATATTTTATCTTACTTTAAAGACTCTTGGCAGCGGAGACTTGCAAACGTTTACAATTCTTCAAATAAGAATCTTTTACTTTTGGCGTCTTTTTACATTCCCTTCTTTGCGACGCGAACACGGAAGTACCACGCCATCAAGGATGAAGTAATTGAAATTACAATGTAAGTAAGGCTCAGTCAATAAAAGAACTATAAATATCAAAGAAATGAAGGACACAGTTTTAATGTCTACAGTTTGTTACACTTGTCAACATCCCTTGGTCGATAATTTTCATTGTATGTTTGCGTGGCAAAGTTGATATTGTACGGAGGGGTTGAGTATCACTTCTGGGTGTTGAAAGTTTTGCAAATCCCTGTAGGTTTCTTGGTGTACAAAGTAACGTTAGGAAAGTCCACGGTAATTAATCCAGCATTTATTTTACAACCTTCGGATACCGAAGCAAATGAAGAAGCAATTCTATACAAACAACTGACTTAATTACAAAACTAGTACCTACAACATCTCTCTAACTTGTTTAATTGTTGTAGTCATGTATGGTTTAAATTATGTTGTTTTCATTGCTGCATTTGTCGCTTCCAGTCTTCCCGACTCCCCACCTCCCCGCACTCATTCCCGCATGAAACCTAATCTTGTAGGCCTTATTACCCGCTAGGTTATAGGGAAAAATTATATACCAGGATTTACTGCCCCGGGGCAGGATGGAGGAAAAACGCCCCAAAATAAGTGGCTCTAGGCTCCATCAGGTAAAATTTTGAATGCGGTGACCGAACAGAGATTGTGTCCGAAGCATTAAGAAAGAACACACCGCCATTATAATTGGTGTTGTGCTTTCGCTCGAGGCTGGAAACTGCTGAGTAGCTTTCCAGAACTTTCTTGGAATTGATAAACATTTGATGGCTCATTTGGTGCTGAGAACCGTCATGGTAATACACCTGTGAGTATACGTAATAAATACCAGAGGTGTGTATTTCTACGGCCCCGTTTCCATGATACTGGATTCTGCCCGACTTATGCTGCACTCTCCAGTTCCTTAGTGTTCTTGAAGCAACTAAAAACAAACCGAATAGTTGTGAGAAGAAATGCTTTTTTACCTTTCAATTTTATACAAACTTTGGATCGTTTTTTTCTCGTAATGACTGAGTCAACATTCTGCCACATCCTAAATGTTTCGCGACTCATCCAGCCGATGAAGCAAATCATTGACTTAAACCATCACGCGATGGATCCTTTAATCAATCAAAGAACTGATTATTCTGCCATACAACATTCTCGTCAAGCCGGCATTTTCTGTGAGAGTATTCAGTTGATCGATCAATCGAAGGATTGATCAACGTTAAACCATTCTGATAAAACAATCAGATAAATGATAATATGACCACTCGCTCACTCTCTCACTAACGCACTCGCGCACTCACTCACTCTCACTCACTCAGCCACTCACTCAGTCACTGGCTCACTCACTCATCAGTCAGTCACTCACTCAGTCAGTCAGTCGCTCACTCACTCAGTCAGTCGCTCACTCACTCATCAGTCAGTTACTCACTCATTCACTCACTCAGTCACTGGCTCACTCACTCACTCAGTCACTGGCTCACTCACTCACTCAGTCACTGGCTCACTCACTCATCAGTCAGTCACTCACTCAGTCGCTCACCCACTTACTCAGTCAGTCACTCACTCTCTCACTAACGCACTCGCGCACTCACTCACTCACTCACTCAGTCACTCACTCAGTCACTGGCTCACTCACTCATCATTCAGTCACTCACTCACTCAGTCGCTCACCCACTTACTCAGTCACTCACTCACTCTCAAAATATAGAGACAAGCGAAAAATAGTCACGTGTAGCAAAGGAACTGCAAACATTCACTGACAGATGGCATGAGCTGAAGCGAAGCACAGGTCGGGCAGTATCGTGATAGGATAACAGTAACCATGGAAACCCCAATCAGTGATAAATGAGTTTGAAGCGCTGAAAACAACAAAGTTATACATCGAAAACAGCAAACACGTGAAATCCTACTGCGTAGTAGCACGTCTTAGTGCGAGTTAGCGGATATTCGACTTAGTATGCTAATAAAGGCAATTAACAGATTGCGGTGCGCAACATATCTGAATTGATCTTTCTTTACCTCCTCCTACATCAGCTTTAAGCTGATTTAAAGACGTGCAGCTGTCTTTAGAATAAAAAAATCACCTCATTATTAGAGACACGCCGGCTAATATTTTAGCATTCAAGTTAACTACAGCGTCTAAACGAATACCGAGTACCAGCCCACAAGGCCATTGTGCCAGCATTTGCTCTGCATGAACAAAAAAACATGGCGACTCACTGACCCTACAAAGTTACGACGAGACGAAATACAATTCAGTGTGCATTTTGGGTTGTTCACAACTTGTTGTCAAAAAAGCAGCTCTATGTACAATGGTCCTGAAAGAGCAACAAACCTAAATTACTGAAATTTCGTCTTTTACATGGGGTAAAGCAGAAAAGCGCCAAAAAAACTGGCCTCTTCGTCCATGTAGTACTTCTTTGTGTACGGTATGCCAACAGAGATGGTGTCATTCACTTCCATCAGGAACACTCCGCCGTGATACTTGGTGTTGTACTTGTTTCGCTCACTAACGATGCTTCCCACACTCTCCATAACTTGATCGTGATTTATGTATGTCTGATGCGACATTAACACCGCACTTCCATCGTAATAATACATTTGGCTGTATATGAAGTAGTAACCTTTCCTCTTTATCTGCACGCGCCCGTTAGCCTTGTGATACACGATACTGCCATTCCTGTGCTTCTCTTTCCAACCTGTGATACGGTGAGAGCCTGGAACGATACAACAATTTGTCAGCTCCTAAAAAGCCCGCTGACGCTAGTGAGACGAAGCTCACTAGTCATCACCCTATGTGCATGTTCATCTCATAACTTCACACGCACGGGTTCTCAAAAAAATTATATGGCATTAGACAAGAAACATGGAGTTAAAGCAGATACAATAGCAGTATTAAGAATAGCACTGCTCGAAAATAATGAGTTTGAGAGAGCAAATTCCTCATTAAAGCTTACAGCGTTTAAATCCTAATTCGTTTAGAATGAATAGAAGAACATTTCTTCCGATAGTTACTGGATGTTACAACCGGGGTAATCCTCTATCTATGGGTGAGATCCAATCGGAAAGCTATTTTAAGTTATTCTTTGTTTAGGTCAATACTAGTGAATGCTTCAAGCTGGAAGTCCATTTTTCTTGGCAAAGAAGCTCGAATTTATAGACGAAAAATAACAGTAGCGCTTGAAACAGTGCACAATGATTCTTTCTCTTTGAAAAGGAAAAATCAGTGACTCACGGAGTTACCGTATGCTTTAAAGTTGATATCTATTATAAGTATAAATACTCAGTGATTATACAAAATCGCGCGCTCTGATTGGTTCGCTATCTCGGATTATCAGCCGATAATCACTTCGACGAACAAAACGGCTGCCAGTTGTTCGCGCGCTTTTGATGAAATAAAACTTTTTCGTGTTGTAAAATGCTTTTTTTTTTCTTTTTTGAAATAATCACCTCTGTATTTATACTAAAACAACTATTCGCCTCAGGCTCAGTGATTCTCGTTGAATATTCACCGAGAATCACTTCGCCTTCGGCGAATAATTGTTAAAATTTTTTTCGTTACCACCCACTGTTATAAACACGTTTCATAGTTCACTACATGACGTTGCAATCGCGCTTTGCGCAAACTCCTTATTCACACAAAACGCAATTACTTTTCATCCTAATCCTCCTTCCGTCTCCGACCAAATGGATGCTTTCAGCGATCTAAGACAATAACAGAAAACAGTATCAGAAGTGCTTTGCGTAAAGAGTTGCAACGTTATGATCCTTGCAGTTTTAACGCAACATTAATTACAGTCAGTGTAGCCTGGCAAAAGAACAGGATTCGATTCGATTCCGGTCCGGTGCTCTACCAACTGCATTATATGGAGGATAATACACGGTGGCGCGAAGATATGAATTTTATTTTACTAGCGAGTGCAGCGAGCGAGTAAAATGTTGTTTTTAACACGAGAAAATAAAATTCCTATCTTCGCGCCACCGTGTAATGTTCTTTTTATTACATGGACAAGAAACATGTGGGAAAATTTTGTTAGGACGCGCGCGTACATCCGGGACATTTGGAACATAACTTTTTAATATCTTCACTGAATGAAAATATGGAAAATACGTGTGTACTAGTTTCCGGTAAAACACTATTTTCCATATAATAAAACACCATTCACTCTGGGAGCGAGCCAGCCGTGGGTTTTGCCTGTGTAGCCGGTGTTTAAGGAACGTAAGGAAAGAAGAAAGTAGAGTTCAAGTGCGAGGACTCTGTCAGTTGAACCCCGGCTACATAGGAATGCCTGGAATGCTAAGTAGATATATCTGTGAACTTTAAGTCCTTAATTTTCTTTTCATAGTTTGCTGTGCAACCCGTGCCGTGATCTGTTCCACAAATTGTAAATTGTAAATGAGCAAATCTGTTACTTACCAGGGGACCCGTGGGACCCTGTGGTCCTGTCAGGAATGCAAACAAATATCACTGACCGATCCACATTACTGAATGAATATCTATATGAAAAGTTCATATATGTGCACTGCGGTAGAAAGATACGAAATAAATAAAAGATTTTTGGAGTTATATAAGTAACATTGTCAGTCAACATAGTCAGACTATGTTGACTGACTGATTGACTGTGTTGACTGATTGACTGTGTTGACTGACTGACTGTGTCGACTGACTGACTGTGTTGACTGACTGACTGTGTCGACTGATTGACTGCGTCGACTGACTGACTGTGTCGACTGACTGACTGTGTCGACTGACTGACTGTGTTGACTAACTGACTGACTGTGTCGACTGACTGACTGACTGTGTCGACTGACTGACTGACTGTGTCGACTGACTGACTGACTGTGTTGACTGACTGACTGACTGTGTTGACTGACTGACTGACTGTGTTGACTGACTGACTAACTGTGTTGACTGACTATGTCGATGACTGTGTTAAATGACTGACTGTGTCGACCGACTGACTGACTGTGTCGACCGACTGACTGACTGTGTCGACCGACTGACTGACTGTGTCGACCGACTGACTGACTGTGTCGACCGACTGACTGACTGTGTCGACGGACTGACTGACTGTGTCGACGGACTGACTGACTGTGTCGACGGACTGACTGACTGTGTCGACGGACTGACTGATTGTGTCGACGGACTGACTGACTGCGTGGACTGACTGACTGCGTGGACTGACTGACTGCGTGGACTGACTGACTGCGTGGATTGACTGACTGCGTGGATTGACTGACTGCGTGGACTGACTGACTGCGTGGACTGACTGACTATGTCGATGACTGACTGACTATGTCGATGACTGCGTTGACTGACTGACTGACTGACTGACTGACTGCGTTGACTGACTGACTGCGTTGACTGACTGACTGCGTTGACTGACTGACTGACTGCGTTGACTGACTGACTGACTGCGTTGACTGACTGACTGACTGCGTTGACTGACTGACTGACTGCGTTGACTGACTGTGTCGACCGACTGACTGTGTCGACCGACTGACTGTGTCGACCGACTGACTGTGTTGCTTACATAACTGCGAAGATCCTTCATTTATTTAATATCGATCCTCATTACATTCGTGATTCCCCCTCCCTTCCCCCCATGAAGACTCTTTCTCGTCCTGCCAGTAGAAGTCTTACTTCGCCTTAACTAAACCCAGTGTTGAAAGTGGTAAACACACTGTGCGACAAGTCATACAGAAACGATAAAACAGTTCACGTTTGTTCATCAGTTGCGGTTCTATTTTTTCCTGGATTTGTAAATGGGGGCTGCATAAAATTCGGTTCTATTTTTTCCTGGATTTGAAAATGGGGGACTGAATAAAATTTTGCAACTATTACGGAGGGGTCATGTATTTTTGTGCATTCCGATTTCCAACTACTAGATCAGGGAGGCGGGCAACTTGCCATTTGCTTTAAATAGTACGGTGAGTTTTATTTGAGTTGTAATAAAAATGTTTCTGTGGTTGAGGGCAGGTCATGTTATTTCATGTGCAGACTCGAAGGGGGCCATATTATGTTAAGCAGTGGCAAGAACAGGCCCACGGGAAATTATGTATAGGAAAATTAAACTGTACCAGCCTACCCCCCACCACTCCCTCTAATAAATGACTGGTTCCTTATTACAGTATATATTGTATTCCTTAGCGCTTCGTTGTTGTCTTACTGACTGCCATAGTGGTATTGTTGTTTGCTAGCACCGTTTGTTTGTTTTCCTTCTGTTTTCCATGATGGGAGTTGTGTAGATCTGCTTGTTCTTTTTATATCACCACTGTTAAACTGACTAGCCGCTACTGCAGTTTATGACCCTATCTATCTGTTTCTACGTAAGGTCATGATAGGCTGCTGGTTCCCAACAAGAATTTGTTTTGTTTCAAACCTGTTTGTCCGTCTGCTCCCTTTGGGCCTATATCTCCTTTCTCACCCTTGAGGCCCTGGGCACCACTAGGCCCAGGCTCCCCTGTAACAAAACCCTGAAATATTAATTGTCCATAATGCGTCCATACCTATCTAAAAATAAACACAAAAACTATACCATGGTAACAATGGAAGACCATGGAGAGTAATACATTGGTATACCCTTGACATCTTTGTCATTAGTCACGGTAAGGCATGTTCTCTTTCCAGGTCTGCGTGAGGATGTTGGCAATAAAATGAATGAAAATTGTAAGGAACATTGAATACCTCATGTGCAAAGGGACAACGGTAAGTTTTTTTTTAATTAACTTTTTTTGTTAAATTATATCACTCGATAAAATCTATGAATTCTCTTAGAAAATATCCTGGGCCAGAGGGCTATTTTTACATGTGATGTGCTTTTCACCCTTCGCCTAAATGGCACAAAGAAATAACTTCAATTAAGTGACACAATATAGTGAACAATATAGTGTTTCTTAAATAACCACGCACCTTTCATTCCTGTATCACCACGTGACCCATTCCTACCACGTGGTCCTTGAGGCCCGGTCGCGCCGGTCGTGCCGGTTGGGCCTGGGTCACCTTTAGGACCTTGGTCCCCTTTGTGACCTAAAGAAAATGTCGCCATTTTGTAATTTTCGTGTTGCAAACAAGTAAACACCCAAATCACTATTTTCTGGCGAGCCGCGACGAATGACTTTACGCTGACTTTACACTGACTTTACCTTTTGTAATTGTTGACATTGACCTTACAATGAAGTGCCCTCGATTTGACACTTCGTTAAATCGTTTTCTACTGAAGACTCAAGGTTGAAAAACTGTTAAGATAGTGACTGTTGCCAACATCTTTTAACTCCCAAATAAACTAACCTCTTTTACCTCGTCTTCCTCTGGGACCTGGAAAAAAGGAAAAGACTGATATATGATTGCGTTTAACGATTTAGTTTTCCGCGACAGCTGATCACTAGCTCAAATCAAACTGCACAGTACAACAGTAGAGAACTGTTCAGTAGAATAGTCACACTGCAGTTAGAACTGCGCTGCATAGTAAAACAAACATTTCCACAGTACAGCACTGCTCAGTAGCTTTACAAATGGTGGTCACTGCATGGTTTGATCCACAGATGAAAAAGTTAGAACCACACTGTATAGTAAAACAAACAGTACCACAGTACAGCACTGCTCAGTAGCTTTACAAAGAATGGTCACACTGCATGGTTTGATCCACAGATGAAAAAGTTAGAACCACACTGTATAGTAAAACAAACAGTACCACAGTACAGTAGTGTTCAGTAGCTGGCAAAAAATGGTCACACTGCATGGTTTGATCCACAGATGAAAAAGTTAGAACCACACTGTATAGTAAAACAAACAGTACCACCGTACATTACTGTTCAGTAGCTTTACAAAGAATGGTCACACTGCATGGTTTGATCCACAGATGAAAAAGTAAGAACCACACTGTATAGTAAAACAAAACAGTACCACAGACAGTACTGTTCAGTAGCTTTACAAATGGTAGTCACACTGCATGGTTTGACCCACTGACCAAAAATTTGCTGTTACTAGTGAATACTGTTCTCAATTTTCGGGTTAACATGAGGGTTTACAAGTGTCCAGCGTTTCAGCCCCTCATAAAGACAATATAAACTCATATTCGTATACCATCAAGTTAAGTTTAAGACAAATACTATGACGTTCCAATTATTAAGACGTCTGAGTTCAGTAGTGTCCCACGACAGTGTTGTAGACAGATCATTTAAAACTCAGTTCCAAGAGTCCTAGGTCCTTGTTCCGTGTGCCGTATTGATCACTATAACTAGACAATGTCGTGTCGATGTCTCAGTATTGGTCACGCCAGAACACATTATTTATATTGCATGCCAAATGGTCTATTGAAGTAACACACCACGAATTCAGATGTTCATCTTAACCTCATGGGCGAAAAACGGTTCCATTTGGAACCCAAAAAGAAAAGAGAAATCAGGAAAATAAAGCGATAAAAATTGTTGAATGGGAAGGAAAAATCGTAAACCGTTTACTGAAAAGCGTCGAATTAGTTCAGTTGACCTTCAGTTTTCCTATGTATCATGGCACAAGAGGGTCTGGCATTCATTGTTTGCAAACCTGACAACTAAACAGTACGTCCAAGGCCGTAATGATATTTGTTTTAGTCACTGTAAAATTGAATCTTTTGCAATTCGTTCTTTTTTTGTAGAGAGGCATACCTCACAGCCAACATGTCAGGGTGTTCGGTTTTTTGGGACATCTGTAACGCCATATAAAGAGTCTTTACAGAAGAATTTGCATTCCGACGCTCGCATTTCCTATCAAAGGTCATTCTATTCAAATTATTTTGAACCAAAACAAAAACAAACTTTCCAGGGAAATAATCAAACAAAGTTCGGTATGAGCAACAAATAATGCATCATTTAAAAGCCAATACATTGCGGCAAAGTTTTGTACTCTTGTTATGTTAGCCACATTTAGCTTTTGCCGCTACTAAACTTCGATGCAAAGTTTTATGCTAAAGAAACAGAGCGCCTTCCTTGAGTGTCCACCACTTTAATTCCTCACAAAACTGGCAGGAACAAGAAATTTAAACTCACGCAATCATTGGTTCAAAATGCGGAAGTAGAAGACTATTTTTCAAGAACATTTCTTTCCATTTATAATATGTCCAATTGGATAGTGTCTTGAAAGTTATAGATGGCTGAAATTACGTCTTCCAACTTTGTTGATATTCTTTGTTCTCTTTTCCGCCCTATTCAAAACAAAGTTTATTATTTTGGACGATTGCCCAGATTTTGCCGCCAGACTTGATCATAATAAATAGGTAGAGATTTACCTTGTAAACATGGACAGAAACCTTCAAGCTGTCTCTTATCTCTCAACTCTCCTTCGGATGAGAAACCCTACAAAGAGCACAGGAACCAGTCACAGAAAGACACACCTAATTAATGCAACATTTGATATTCTAGAAATGAAAGTGCACTTAAATTTTTCTCGAATACAAAATTTATGCAGACGCGTGCAAACGTATCCCAATTGTTCTTAACAATCAGACCTTGCTTTTAAGACGGAAAGACTTTTCTGCAAAAAATCCATTAGTTTCACCCACAGGATCCTTGTTAACTGACTGAGCTGTGAAACTGTTTTGTAGCATGTTAACACGAGTTGTCAGCTCGCCTGTGATTGTCTCCAGCGTCCTGATCCTTGTCGACTGCTCCACGGTTAAACGATAAAAAAACACCATGAAAATAGTCACACACATGGCATATATTGAGGCCATTAGGATGCCGAAGAACATCACACTGCGGTGGGCACGTGTTTGGTTCTGTTTCTCCATGTTAAAGGACATGACGCAGAAATTTGAAACGCCAAATATCACGCTAACACTGCGCCAGTTCAAAGAACTGTCTTCGCTTTATTTGTATCATGCATCGCTGATCTTTCGTCCGTTTCTCGGAAACTATTAGCAGCAACACGCATGTGTTAGGTTGATTGACAAGCATAATGCGCGCGAAAAATCATCCGGAACGATTTATACTTTGTTCACCTTTACTAAGGTTACAACCACGTAATGTACAATCATCCTACATTCAAGGAGTCTGTAACTCGGGCGTATTTTAACGTGATCGTAATCAGCTCGGATCTCTTGTACGGGGTTCGGGTATTTCCGGCGGCAAACCTATGAATTCAAAGCGTGCACGAAGGGAACACGAGGGCTATGTCCAACTATAGAAGTAAAGCTCGTGATTAACTTACCTCAATGACCCTTGATCAGCGGAAGTACGGTAATTCGCTGGGCTTATTCAATCTGAATCTGCAATTTACGGACAGCGGCTTCAGAAATCAGACAGTTTAAATGTGACGAGCGAGGGGTGGAGAAGGGAAAGGAGGCACTCTGGGAAATTCCGATTGATGAGCTCATCTTACGACACAAAACAAGAAGAGCGAATTGTTCAGGGCATAGAGAGGTCATTGTTTCGCCATCCCAATGCGCCATAACTTACGTCCATTTCATGAAGGTGCAGGGGCCGAGCCGTGCTTGGCGGGCCCCTTCCAGTCTGAAGGATAAAGCACCTGTGAGTACTGTTACTGCCCCTTGGATGGGATCCTAGAAGATTGCAGGATAACACTCAGCATCAAATCAGGCCTTTCTGCCCAAGATATCGTTCAGGTGTTCTGCAGCCTTGTCAGGTCAACCTTAGAATATGCGTCTCCGTCTAACTATCTTTCGGATCTCGGTCAGTTGAAATGGAAGCTCTCCGCATCATTCATCCTCGCCTTAGTTATGACCAGGCACTTGTTATAACGGGTAACTTATCTACACTGCTGGAGCGCCGTACAAATAATAATAATAATAATAATAATGAACTTTATTTGAGTGTCAAGTGTATTTAGCACTGCTGTACTAATTGGGGACACTGTAAAGCGCAAATGAAATAAATTAAATCAAATGTTGGTTTTTGTGGAGAGGGGAAAACCGGAGTACCCGGAGAAAAACCTCTCGGAGCAGAGTAGAGAACCAACAAACTCAGCCCACATATGACGCCGGGGCCGGGAATCGAACCCGGGCCACATTGGTGGAAGGCGAGCGCTCTCACCACTGCGCCAACCCTGCTCCCAACAGTTTGCAAACGCCTTCTGCAGTCTCTCTCTGGTTCGTCATCACCGTGTATGTCTAGCTTGTTTCCCGTTAGTGCAGGTACCTGTCATAACTATAACTTACGCACTCTCAGGAACCAGCTAGTAAATGCAAATAGGCTTCTCCGCACAGACAACTTCGTCACATTTAAATACGCGTAACACCTGTTTTTTGCTTCTTGTTTTGTACTGTCGCTTATTCTGACCTTTTTTGTAATTTAGCTTCTGCTACAATATTAGAGAGTAAACTTATTATTATTATTATTATTATTATTATTATTATTATTATTAAAGATTCACACAGCTGCTGATAATATAGAAGCTGGTTTCTTCATTGGCTCCGGGTAACAACAAGTTGCCTAGGGAAACCAAGAAACACCCTTTGTTTGCTTTTTTTTGCTTGTTCTCTTCTTTCTACATCTCCAGCACCTTCCTAAGAATTCTTGCCGGCCCCAACAAAGCACATCTCTGGATCAGTCCAACAGGAATGCCCACCTCAATGGTTCTCACATTGTCATTCAATCTCAGTGGTAATGATCCCAATGCTCCCACTACCACTGGAACAACCTTTGTTCTCACACCCCACATTTTTCGAACTTCTCTCGCTAGATCTTGGTACTTTTCAACTTTTTCATCTTCCTTCTCTCTCACCCTACCATCCTCTGGAATTGCAACATCTATAATCTGACAGCTCTTGTCTCTCTTGTCAATGATCACCAAATGCAGTCTCCTAGCCCCTATTTCATGGTCTGTTCGAAAACTGAAGTCCCATAGAAGTTTGTAATCGTCATTTTCAAGCACACTCTCTGGAACATGGTCATACCACCTGTAAAAGATTCCCTTCTCCTAACCAGCTTCTAATTATTAACAAGTGATTCCTTTTGATTCGCCAATTTTGCCCGCCTTAAAGTGACGTCATTAGAGTTCCCACTAAAAGATATAAAGAGCCAGCTCAGAGACCTCTTTTCAGTAGTCGTCAGTATCTGTTCTAGCCATCAGAGCATAAGTCACTTAGCCCTTTGATCTTGAAGTTACCCCTGGCCTTTAATGTGCAAGCGGGAAGCGATGTGTAAGTACAGCGATATCCTTGCCTTATAAGACGATCTAAGAACTACGAGAATTCTCAAGGTTACAAGCCATATGGAAACGCCCCAGCTTCTCTAGTCTACCTTTGTGTTTCGTTAGGGCGTCACATCTAGTTCAAAGAACTTCGTATAGTTTAAGTTTCATTAAGTTACACGTCTTAAGAAGGTTTTTCTCGTCTTTAAATTATCAATATCGTTTGTAGGCTTGCAACTACGCTCACGCAAGCATTCTCGTATCGTGACTACTATTGCGTGTATCCCGTTTACATTTTCCGCGATATTTCCTATCCACAATTAGCTACTATATAGTAATTGGTTTATTCGCTGCATTGTATTTCAGTTTACATTTGATTATCGCCAATAAATCACCTTCAATCACAGCTGATTCTCCGTGATACCTGGCTTTGTTCAATTAGTAAAGCAATTGCCGCCCGTCCAAGTTCACCGCGACAAGTTCTTGGCAAGTGACATTACGCTTCCAACAGTCGCAGTGAGCTAGACGCTACACAACCTCTAATTTCGTTCAAACCCACATTTTCCTGACAGGTCCCAATGGATCGCTCTAACCACATTGTCATGCCTCCTTTTGTATTCTTTTTGTGCCAGTTTCGAGCACAAACTTACTATGGCTAATGTTCTCATTATTCTGCTTATAGATTCTACATTATTATTATTATTATTATTATTATTATTATTATTATTATTATATCACCAGTATCCACTTTAACCCTTTAAACCCCAATATCAATATTCATTTTCTTCCTATTGTTCTTATATATATATTTGTTTTGGTACTAGTGTGGAGAATTTGTTTAAATATTAATACAACTCTTTTTGATGATCATTTTCGTTATTCTCATAACATGAATGGTTGATGGACAGTGAATACTGGAATGAGAAATAAGATGCTGGTCTCTGCTAGGATGGAGAGAGATAGTGCGGAGCTTCCTAATATGTTTCGCCCATGGCGCTTCACGGTGCCACCCCCAGGATTAGAACCCCGCACCTGCTGAACGGACGTTCGACACGCTAACCTCTACATCACATGTGATTCTTCAGGCACGCCATAACGGCATTTCCGTCTTCCTTAGGTAGATCATTGTAAAATTACCATCCACACCAGCGGCAATGAGCAATGCATGACGCTCCACGTGAATTAATGAAAACCATGACTTTAAAAGACAGAAAATCTGATTTTACGCAGGTTTTAATATCGTGAATTCAAGAAACTGATGAAAGGATTCTGAGAATAACCTAACGGGTGATAAAAACCTCTAGTACCGGATCTGATAAAAAAGATTAGTAAAATGATGGTCTGTGCAGCGAATGAGTGTCTGTTGTAGTTCAATTTTATACTTGTTTTAAATTTTATTTACCTTTGTTTCAAACCAGGCGCCCGTTGAGGAGCTCTTGTTCAAACACATTATCGTACATTATTATACAAAAAAAAAAAACAAAGGAAAGTAAAATTCAAAACAAGGAAAAAATTGAACCACAACATATCCAACAATAAACCAAATTGTTTGTTCACTGCTCTGGCCTTTGAAAAGAAGTCAGGCCGAAGGTAACATAGTTCCGTTACCAGCCAATAAGATTTACCCACAAAAGGCAGAAAGGTTTGTAACAAAAACAGCCAACCTCAGTCTTTCTTCTGATTGGTCGCGCTGTAAATCACCATCTCGTTTCCAGGATCTTTCTACTTTTTGTAGACAGGGGATCCTGGAAACGAGTTTCTAATAGCATGCGTGCAGCCGTCTCGTATTTCCTTTATTGCACACCGACGGAAATAGTAGAAGACGGCTGCACATGCGTGCAGGCAAGGCTCTAATAGTTCAACACTTTAAGCCTACTCGTCAATGAAGGAAAGCAAGAAAGCGCCAAAGAAGCTAGCCCCAGGAACCATTTTGTAACTCTTTGTGAACGGAGCGCAAACGTAAATCGTGTCATTCGCTTCCAGTAAGAACACTCCACCATGATACTTCGTGTCGAACTTCCTGGTTTCATTTATGACGCTGCCTGCGCTTTCCATGATCGCGCGATGTTCTCCGTTATGGTTGACGCAGGTTTTGTGGGACATCAGCGATGTGGATCCGTCGTAATAGTACATTTGGCTGTATATGAAGTAGAAGCCTGTTTTCTTGACTTTGATGTGCCCTTTGTTGTACTGTATACCGCCATGTTTGTGACTGATATCCCAGTTCCTGATGCGGTGGAAATCTGGGAACGAAGCAACACCACAGTATTAAATATCTTGTTGCCGGATGGCCATATCTATTGAAATCTATTTGATCTTACATAAATCATGGTCTGTACTTCCCTGATCAAAAAACATACCACAAATGTTTATTTCGCCATCAATTGACATCGACAATCAAACACCAACAGAATGCAGGATCATTTCCTTCCATGAATTAACCTGGCTGCCTGGCCTTCACCCAGTGGTAGGGCATCTGAACCTGTTTTCGAAGGGTCATAGTTTCGATTCCCATTGGGATAACGCTCAATTCTCTCCCGAGTAAACGTGTGTCATTCGCTGAAAAGGTTCTACTGTACTTTCACTCATTCCGTAGGTTTAACAAAAATCATTTATTTCCACTAATGAACTGGTCTGATAACCCTTTCGTGCATAAACAGGTTTTTACCTGAATGTTCAACCAGCGTTCCATCACCAATCAAATGAATGGTTTCACCAGCCTGAGAAAAAAACAAAATGACATTACAGTCGAACCTCGATTATCCGGACTCGGTGGGACTAGGGTAAATAGTCCGGATAATCGAGAGTCCGGATAATCGAAAATATGAATATTAATGAGACAATGTAAACAAAAGAAATAAAGAAAACATTTTTAATTCTAAAAGTTTGCTTCAATGACTGCAAATACATGTGTGAAGGTCTATCACGTTCAGTGTTCATAAATGAGAATTGAACCTATTCATCGCTTCTAAAAAACTGAAACATACTAGTTTGCTTTAAAGTCTTATAACGAGATCGCATGGCGAAGTCCATCATACGGCGAAGTTGCATACCTTGAACAGGGTCATCACTTTTTTCTCCTTTATCTAAACGTGAAATAATTATTTGTTTATCTTTTATCGAGAGAACAGATCGCTTTCCCTTCGTAGACATGTTGTCGTTTTGGGTTATGATGCTTCTTGTCTCTCTTTGTCTCCGAGCACTCGATCTTTCGAAAGCGGAGCGTTTAACATAATTTCTCAATTTTTTTTACCTCCTACAGTTTTTAACATCTAAGGTCATTAATACTCATGAAAAAAACGGGACCAGAGAAAAAGTCCGGATAATCGAAAAGTCCGGATAATCGATGTCCGGATAATCGAGGTTCGACTATACCAGTTACAACATGAGTGTAAATGAAATCTAAGCTAAATGTCTAAAAATCCTGTAACTATAAGAAAACTTTGACGTGTTTTCCACTTTCTTACCTCCTAGAATTTTATTAAACCGCTTAAACCTCTCAGGGGTCTTCATTTGACGAATCGTCTGGCGTTAGTTAGAGTAAAACCTATAAGGTAGCTCTAGAGGACTAGTAAATTAACTTTATGTTGACTTAATTAGTCAAACAAAACTCAACCTGAAACTGAATCATGAATTTTAGGGAGTTGTTGCGAAGAAAAGCGTTAGTTCCACGACATGTTAGCTGGTCAAACAAATGCTAACGTACAATGTACTATATGGCTGAGCTCACTAGGGAGAATTACTACTCCGATCTTAAAGTGGAAGGCTGAAACATGATTTCCAATCTCTTCCACCAACGGAACGATTCATGAGTGAACTCTTGACCTCGAAATCGAATTGGATTTCTATAGCTTATTGTGGAGAAAGGAAAAGAAAGGGAGGACTATGCAACCAACTCACTCTACTTGAAACTTAGAACTTAAGAACAGGACTTAGAACAGAACGCGGGTCAGATTAGAGGCAGACACAAGTCTTCACCACAGCGCCACCATTGCTTGATTGTTAAACAAATTTATCAAGTTGATTTGTGAGAAGAATGTTCTTGATCAGCACGTCTTACCGTAAGTCTTCGCGGGTGTCCCTAGTCAAAACAATTATTACCGCGCTGTCTTAAATACAACCACTACATATTAGATATCAATGTAAAGGCTATAGAATGCTCTATTCGATAAGAATTGTTTCGTTTCCATTTTTTTCAGTCGTAAGGCGAGCGCGACCTAAAAGAGCGAAACGACAGACGACCCTTTGAGCGAATTTATCGGGTATCAAACTCGACCGCATAAACAAAACTACTGCAAAAAAACTGTGCGAGGGAATTGAGATTTTCAAAATTGATCTCCTGCAATGGCCTTCGCCTTTTGGACATCAAACCTGACAGAAAATTTCCAAATCAACCAATAGGAATGTCGACAAAACCCTCACACGGTTTTGATGATTGATGCCTTGTGAATGACATAATGCAGTAGTTTTGTTGATGCCGTCGAGTTTGATACCCGATAAATTCGCTAAAGGGACGTCAGTCGTTTCGCGCTTTTAGGTCGCGGTTGCCTTACGAGTAAAAAAAATTGAAGCGAAACAATTTTTATCGACTAGAGCATTCTATAACCTTTACATTGATATAAAATTTGTAGTGGTTGTATTTAAGACAGCGCGGTAATAGTTTTTTTGGTGTGGACACCCGCGAAGGTTTACCAAACCTTAACTTACCACAGAACCTTTGGGGCCACGTGGTCCTGGAAAAGAATTAAAGAATTCGTGATTGATACCAAGTGTTGTCGTTCATGTTCTCAATCTTTTTGCATTTTATCTCTTTTTCCCTTAATACAACCACTTGTTCTCTAAAAATATTTAGCCCATGTTCCGCTGATCCCGAATTTAATTTATTATGCAGCTTCCGAAATAACCCCTGTTCCTTGAAAATAAATGCTGCTAAATGCAGTTATCATGAAAATCACCATCAGAAAACAATTGGCTTGATGGCAATAGACCTAATTTACCTTGATGTCCCGAGGATCCTTTCGGCCCCATATCTCCTCGGGCACCCTCGCTACCAGGTCTCCCATCAAGTCCATTTTTTCCCGGTGGGCCTCTGGGACCGACTATTCCTCGTTCACCTGTAGTTTAATGTATCATACACTTTATAGCGCTTTTTCCTTATTTAAACATATATATGTACAACTCTGATTCCCTACTACTGGAAATTTGGCACCAACTTTTTGATCTGTCAGTCGTGCTTGGTTTAGGGCACAGGAGAAAAAGGGATAGAAACTATATTCGTTAAAAAAAGAATCATGGATCTTTCTTAGAATTCCGTAGGACAAACTAAGATCATTACCGGTAATTTGGCCAGAGAGGTTGGCCCCTTTGCTACAGATTGAGCCTAAATAAATTTTAAGGCATTTCTTAAAAGATCAATTTATCAACACACCTTTGGCCCCACGAGGGCCCTGGGATCCCTGTGGGCCCGTTCTTCCTGGTGGCCCTACACGCCCCGCTGGACCGGTAGGGCCCTGTCTACCACGGTCACCTAAAAAGCGGGTAGTGTCATGTTTGTGATTGGTCACTGCCTAACATGTAATGTACGTCAACCACTAACGTATTGGATCAGCACGAGTGAAGTCGACAATACGAGCATAAGAAATTGGATAAATCAAACGAGTTGATTAAGTAAGTTATTAAATTAAGTAGTTTAAGAGTTGATTAAGTTAAGTTAAGTAGTTTCTTTAGAAACTATCCCCACAATACGAGCATAAGACATGATTTCAGCGGCTATACCTTATTGTTTTTTGTTGCAATTGACGGGCCTGGAAGATTATATTTGTCTGGCCAGAATAACCAATTGTAAGGGATAAAGCAAAGGAGGGCTGATTAAATGTTCTAACAACGGCATTGTGGTTTAGTTGGAAGAATACGATTACAGGGACGGCGGAGCGTAGTCTGAAGGGGTGGGGGGGGGGGGCTGAAAACGAGCGCCGGAGGCGCGAGTTGGTAGGGGGGTCTGGGAAAAATTTGAAATATAGAGTCCCAGAAAATTTTGAAATATAGAGTATCGGAAATCGTATTTACAACATTCTCCGCGACATACTTCTTGAAACAATTAGCCTGGATAAAGCGTAAAATGAAAGGTACTTTTAATGCCTACAGCAATATTTTGGAGGTTATTTCTCAGCCTTCCGGTCTCCAACGCTAACCTGCGGTTTTTTGACACAAGCTTCCCGTCTGTGGGAAGGAAGCACACGCTGAGAAAATGTTAAAAAGACGTAAACGCGAAAAGTTTCCGACGAGGCTTGTATAAAGTTGTAGCTTAAATAAAATAAAATGTCATCCTCCTCAAAAGTGGGGGGGCTAAAGCCCCCCCGGCTCCGCCGTCCCTGGATTATTTTACCTTTTTTTCCTCTGCGACCTGAGAAGAAACGCAAAAAGAGAAAGAAACTCAACGTTATTAACTCATTCAGTTAAAACAAAACGATAGTTGCGAATGCGGAAGCAAATAGAAACGATTTTGTTCCTGTTCTTCAAGATTAGAATCGGCAAACTACGTGATAAATGACACCGCAAGATTACCTGGTAAAGAGGGAGACTGGAAACCTTCAATAATCCTTCGCTCTCTACTAGGACCACTGCGTACCATCATCGCCTAAAAACATTGTACAATTAATTTATGCAAAGTCAAGAAATACAAGCGGCTTAGAACATTTTGTTTAAAGAGCAGGAAATGATCAAAGGCGTCTGCAAACTCGTTTGCCCAAATCAACTGACCTCTTCGACTAGACGGACAGATTTTTCTGCCAGAACTTGATTAGTTTCAACCACATATTCCTTGTTAACTGACTGAGCTGTGAAACTGTTTTGCAGCATGTTAACACGAGTTGTCAGCTCGCCTGTGATTGTCTCCAACGTCCTGATCCTTGCCGACTGCTCCACGGTTAAACGATACAAAAACACCATGAAAATAGTCACACACATGGCATATATTGAGGCCATTACGATGCCGAAGAACATCACACTGCGGTGGGCACGTGTTTGGTTCTGTTTCTCCATGTTGCTTCTTTAAAGTCTTGTCGCCTGTGTTTGAATTGTTTCGTCCGTGTGACCGACTCTTTCTATCTCAGCTGATTCGATTGTTTCACGCTTTGGTGAGCTTTCTAGTGCTTTTCTCGGAAAAGATAAACATCCGGGAATCGACATGAATTTTCATGTGCAACAGTTACCTAGAGTAGAATACCGCGATGCCACCAAGTTGTTTGTAAATATGAGAACGTTCTTGCTCTGACCTTCTGACTACTTGTGGCGGATTGCTGATCACTAGACATTCGAGAGATAAATGTAATTGGATGAGGTTTTATGACTAGATAGATCCAAAAACTGCATATATTAGGAATATTAGGATTAGCCCAGTGCAGCAAAAGTACGTTTGTGCCAAGCCATGACTGCACTGAGTACACTTGTTCCCGAACAAACGATCGTAGGGGTGTTCTCCTGAACGTAAGCTTTTCCGTAATTAGTGTGATCGAACCTCAGCTCAAGCGAGAAAAGCTTTCACATGCAAAGCAGCTGACACCTGTCAAGTTGACGATGTATTGTGATTCCACAGACAATCAAGAGACCCAAGAGGGTGATTAGGAACTTCTATTGGAAATACGTTCCGCTTTATAATCAAGAATATAAAATGAAGCGACAGTTACTTGATCACCTTGTCAACCCCATGATGTCTCAGAGCTTTAAATGTTTCTGTTTTTACAGTGAAACGTCAAATCAACTTCGAATATTTAATTGATGTCCAGTTTAAAGTTCTTGTTCCTCAGGTCGTGTTCAACAGCTGTGGTAGCTGTGTTTATCAAAAGGCCAGTGTAGCTTTTGTTTTTCTCCGTAACAACGCTTTATTGGAGAAAGCACTTTGCAGCGGCCATTACAAGTCACATCACGAGGCTACTAATAATAATTTATAAAAACAACCGCCTTAAGAAGTCAGGAGTGACAAAACGGTTATTATATTGCTACTATTATAGAGGCGAGAATCCAAAAAGTTTGTTACAACCTGAGAATCTAGTAATGTACTGTATGAAAATCTCTTAAACTAAATCAAGAGAAAATTTTCTCATTTTCTCTTGACTAAATACAATGATAAAAATTTTAATGATTTTCTATTCAGACCAAAATGGGCCAAAACAACCACACCCATTGGGTCTGCGCATTCAAGTAGCTTATCTAAGGGGCACTCCCAGGAGATTCAGTGGTGGAAAAAAAAATGGCACTCAAGGTCACACTAGTATCTCAATAAAATTATGTCGATTGAAATTCTGTAAAAAGGAACAAAACAATCTTGGTAGTAAAATGCCATTGAACTAACCAAGGGAACCAACCGTACTTACCTACCGTACATAAACACTGACAAATACCACGTGCAACGCTATTCTGGCAGCTATAATGGAGTGTAGCAATCAGATATTATAAACCTATGTCGTTCCTAAATCACAAGTTACGAGTCAAAAAGCATTTTACTACTCTCGACGTTTCTATATTATCACTTTTCAATTCACGATTCACAGACTTAGCACTCGTACCACGCATTTTTTTTCGCGCTCAAATTCCGCGTAACGCGCAAGATTTTTACAAACCTATCAGTAGCTAACAGCATTCACTTCCTTTGAGGTGAACAGTACTGGGGATTCTGGGAAATTCTTGTGCAAGTGAATTTTGGTCAAAGAAAAACAAAAAGGGCCCGGCGTCAGTTCTTCCTTCAAAGCTATCTCCGAGAAATGTGACTGAGGTTGATTGATTGCTATATACTATAAAAATAACTCTCTTCAATCAAAAGGTGAATTGTGCCTTTAGAAATATTTAACTCGCTGCGAATATTCTGACACTACCTCAATTTCGGAGAATAATTGTTCAATGTGTTGATCCAGCTGTCTTCATATAGTTAACCCTTTAAGTCCCAGTAGTGACCAGTATCTAATTTTTTCATTACAATATTCACTGCTCATCAACCAATCATGTAATGAGAATAAAGAAAATGATCGCCAAAAAAGAGTTGTGTTGGTATCTAAACAAATTCTCCTAACTAGTACCATAACAAATATAGGAGAACATTTAGGAGAAAATGAATATTGATACTGGGTCTCAAAGGATTAATTACGAATCTGGATGTAACATAAACAGTCCAAAGTAGCTGTAAATAGCCTTCATGTAGTACAAATTGCTTTTGTCCACATCAACTCTTAAGACATCTGCTAGATTCAAGTGGAGTATTCCTCCATGGTAGTTTGTGTAAAACTTCTTGAAACAATCGACCACGCTTGACACACTTCCTAAGACTCGATTCCCATTGAGCGTGATGAAGTGACTCATTGCATGACTCATGCAGTCGTAGTAGTACATCTGACTGTAAACATAGTACGTTCCAGAACGACCGATCACAAGTTCGCCCACGTGTCTCCTGAACGTGGTGCTTCCATTCAGTTGTTTCTTCTTCCAGCGATTAACAGTTCCTGCAAGAAAATCTTCAAACGTTGTTGTAAATGACCTTGAATATTGATTTTCAAACTTTTATTTAAATCTGAACACTTGTACCTGTAAGAAACCATGTCAGATAAGTGCTTTGCTTTCAGTTCACTTAAAATGCGCCCTTCAATTTAACTATATGCTGCATCCATTTTTTTTTTCGCTTTGGAAATACATAATTAATCATTTTTCTTACCAGCCTGAGTTACACGGCTTCCATCTCCGACTAAATGCACACTTTCTGTCACCTGAAAAAGAAACATACAGAGCACTTTGCTCAATTCCTCCGGAAAATAAACAACATCTATGACCTCGTTTTTAGAGTGGAGATTCTGTAGTCATGGCAACACATGGTATGGGAATTCACACCATAGTTCTAACAAATAGAAAAGAAAATAAATTAATGTCTTTTTTCTGTGATGAAAAGATGACCGGAGTGACGGAAATAGTTCAAAGTATAATTACGTCGTCAAATTAAAGGACAACGGATGCGAAAGCGGATGAACGAGTGTTGCGAACACGCGATTTTTGTGAGTTAAGTCAGTGAGTGTTGCAAGCGTGGCCATTTGTTCTTCGGTGGATTGAAGACTCCAAGATCAACTGTAACCAAACATTTATTGTTCTTCTTTCACTGACATTCGCACAAAACTAGAAGTTACACGTGGCTATGAAATATATACATGGTGGCTGATGCAATACAGCCTCGATTTAATGTTAACTTGAATGACATTTCCTGTACGTAAATACTTCCGCTTTATGTAAGTTGGGTTTGCATCCAACACCCCCACTCAATCACAACTTTACAACATTTATGGAAGTAGTCTATTAAGTTTAACCCTAGTTACAGGCTTAGTAAAAATGTCTGCAACATTATTTTCTGTTGGTACATATGTCAGCTTGAGGTTTCCATTCTGGATCTCTAATCTTAAGAAGTGGTATTTAACATCAATATGCTTTGATCTCTTATGATGCACAGGATTATTAGCCAGTGCTATTGCCCCTTGATTATCTACATACATGCGAATAACCTCACAAGGGGGACCCACTAGATCAGCTAATAGTTGCCTAAGAAATTTAGCTTCCTGGGTAGCCATGGCTAATGCTACATACTCAGCTTCACAAGAAGACAGTGCTACCACTGACTGCTTTGCACTCTTCCACGATATCAGTGAGCTTGCACTACATAACTTAAAAGCATATCCACTGATGCTTCGTCTATCACTGGATGTTACCCAGTCTGAATCACTGTACCCCTCTAGTTTCACTTCAGGCCCTTTTACAAACTTTAAGCATCTATCTTGAGTACCCTTTAGATACCTCAGCACTTGTTTTGATATGGCATAATGTGCCTTCATTGGCTTTGATAGATGCTGAGAAAGATATGTGACTACATAACACAAATCAGGTCTTGTGCATGTCATGAGGTAAATCAAACTTCCAACAATCTCACGATACAAACCTACATTTTCAAAATTGCTTTCATTAACTGTACTGCCCTTAGTTACACCCAGCTCACATGGGATTGCCTTTGGCTTGCATTCTGACATGTTGAACCGAGACAAAATCTTTTCTATGTACTGGGTTTGGTTCATTTCAACATACCCATTTCCACACTTGAATTGGATGCCTAGAAACCATGATAGAATACCCAGATCTTTCATTTTGAATTTCATCATAAGACATTCTTTAAATTCTTTCAACACATCTGTGTTGCTACCTGCAATAATTATGTCATCAACCCATACAATTAAAATTACTTGACCACTTTCAGTAGTCCTGACATAAACACAAGGATCCACTAAGGATTGTACAAACTCTTCTTGTGTTAGATAGTCATGTAACATACTGTTCCAGTTTCTCCCACTTTGTTTCAAGCCATACAATGATTTCTTTAGCTTGCAAACAAGTTTTTGTCCATTGGGCCCTTTTTGTTCATAACCTTCAGGTTGCTCAACATACAACTCACAGTCAATAGGTGCATTCAAATAAGCAGTCTTAACATCCATTTGATGGATAACCATACCTTTTTGAACAGCTAATTGCATTAACATTCGAACCGAAGTTAAACGAGCAGTTGGAGAAAATGTCTCATGATAGTCTATACCTGGGGCCTGGGAGTAACCCTTTGCAACAAAACGGGCTTTGTACTTTTCCTCTCCATTGGGACCTAATTTGATAGTATAAACCCACTTTCCCCCCACTGAAGTCCGACCCTCTGGTAGGGAGGTGAGTTCAAATGTGTCATTATCCCATAGTGAATTTAACTCTTCATCCATAGCAACTTTCCACTTCCCAGACTCTGGGGATGTGATGGCACATTCATATGACTGTGGAACATTTCTAGCTGTGTAACAGTAGTCAACTGTAAAATTTGCAAAATCATCAATTGCATGATCAAGTTCCTCCCCTGTTGCATAGTCATCAAGGTATTTTGGTCTGACATGCTCCCTGGTAGGGTAACGCTTAACACTTTCTACCTTAATCTCAGGCTTTTGCATTTCAGGTTCTTTGTACTCAGCTGAATCAGATAACAATTCAACACTTTCCTCTTTATGGTCGAATCTCTCACTGAATTTGACACATCTGGCTTTCTTGATGGTGTTTTGATCAGGGTAATAAACAAGAAATGCAGGACTGGACCTATCATAACCTATAAAAATGCCTTCCTTAGCTCGAGCATCTAATTTGGTTTTGTTCTGTACATAAGCGTGACACAATGAACCAAATACATGCATGTTGGACAAATTTGGTTTGGTACCTGTCAAGCACTCATAAGGTGTTTTACCTGTTCTGGAATTATAACACCTGTTGCGGATATGTGCTGATGTCATGACAGCATAGGTCCATAACTGTTTAGGTAACTCTGCTTCGATTAACAGACACCTTGCCATATCAAAAAGCGATCGCCATGCTCTCTCAGCTGTCCCGTTTTGGTGGGGTGAATAGGGAGCTGTAAGCTCATGTTTGATGTGATTATCTAACAATAAGGATTTGAATTGATCACTAACGTATTCACCCCCATTGTCAGATCGTAATCGTTTGACTGTACCAAAGGGTGCAGTATCAGCCAAGAACTGCTTCATTGCTGTGATGGCATCACTCTTGTTCTTTAGGAAATACACCCCAAAGGCACCAGAAAAATCGTCCACAAAAACCATTGCATAATTGTGACCATCCCTTGACCCTGGTGTGACAGGACCTGCTAAGTCAGTGTGTACTAACTCCAGAGGTGCAGTTGCACGACTATCTGGCTCTCTATTTCGAAACTGTGACATCTTTCCCTTTACACAAGTGTCACATTCAGGCTTACCCTTGGGCTTTGTTGTTATTTTCATCCCCTCAACAACATTTTCTAGTTTAAAAACATCATGCACGTTGCAATGCCCCAATATTTTGTGCCAAGTTTCCGCACTGTGCGCACCATTACTGGAATCGGCATAGTTGAGGTAATACAACTTCCCATATTTCTTCATAGCAAATTTGGTGTCACCTGGTGTACTTAGCTCAGCAGAATCTGGTGTCAAGTGTATGGAATTTCCCCTATAAACGGCAGATTGAACAGAAAATATGTTCTGTTTATAACTAGGTATATATAAAGCGTCTTCTAGAAAGACTTCATAGGGAACACCCCCTACATCATGCAGAGTAACTTGTGCCCTGCCCCTGGCAGACACAACACCACATGCCCTACTGCCATCAGCTAACTCTATGTAATGATTTTCGGGTTTGAAATCATCATCAAAATGTAAAAACTTGGACTTATCATTGAGAATATGAGCAGTAGCTCCTGTATCTACTAATAAGGAATTTTCTCTTGTTACGTTAAGAGAGTCTACAGTCACTTTGAACGCAAATGAAGCGCCCCTCTTATCGTCACTCACGGTTTTCGCTGTGTCCTTCTTGCGACAAACATCTGTGTTGTGTGTCTTGGACTTGCAGTGTCTGCACCATCGGTGATTAATCTTCTTCCTTTGTTCCTTTATGCGACATTCACTTGATTTGTGACCAGGTTGACCGCAGGAGTAACATGTTATATGTCCGTTCGATGCTGAATGTTTCTGTTTACAGTTCATAACATTGTCCTCTCCAATTTGTGGCGGCATATGAGATCTTTCGGTCTCTTCATAACTCCTAAGGGCTACTTTGAATTCTTGAAACTGAATCTTGTCGTCGCGCTGCGAAACAATGGCGGAAAAGGTTTTGTATTCCACAGGTAATCCTTTCAGTACCATGGCAATCAAAAGGCTGTCGCTCACTGTCTCCCCGGCGGATTTGAGCGATGCAGCTGCTGTTTCAGCACGTAGAACATAATCTGTTATGCATTCGTCTTGGGCTTTCTGCAGTGAAGTTAGTTCTGTATACAATGCAAGAACACGTGGTTTGCTTTTTCCCATGTAATGGTTCCTCAATATTTGGAGGGCTCTTCTGCCATCGTCCCTCGCATCCCTTATAATTAAGGACAGGCTTCGATCGTCCAAGTACTGGATCAGTTGAGCGAAGGCATCAATGTTCTTTTCCGTTTCTGTGTCATCTAGCTCACCTTCGGCTAGGAGAACATCGTACAACTTTTGAAGTCTCATAAGTCCCAGGAATTTTACTTCCCAAAGTTCGTATTTCGTAACATCACCGTCGAACATGAGCCTTCTGCTGGGCCCATAACCTGTTGCAAGCGTGGCCATTTGTTCTTCGGTGGATTGAAGACTCCAAGATCAACTGTAACCAAACATTTATTGTTCTTCTTTCACTGACATTCGCACAAAACTAGAAGTTACACGTGGCTATGAAATATATACATGGTGGCTGATGCAATACAGCCTCGATTTAATGTTAACTTGAATGACATTTCCTGTACGTAAATACTTCCGCTTTATGTAAGTTGGGTTTGCATCCAACAGTGAGAACTTCTATCGAGAGTGACAGAGTGTGTTTAATTAAGAGATCGAGTGAACAGAGAAAGCGAACATTGTGAATCCGTGACCAACTCTCGTGAGTGATTAAATCATTGTAATTTGCATTTTTCAAGCATGTGCATGTGTAGCGCGGAATACCTCTGAGACCACTACATAAAGTCTTTAAAACAATAGTTGTTGGGAAAGACTAATTGAAAACATAATTTGCATTTTTCAAGCAATTTGTCGAGTTTTGTGAATATTTAATTATCTTAGCGTAACGCGGCAAAAATTGGTCAGGTGACTAATCATTTAAAAAGCCAGAAATTCGTTAGGCAAGGTACATTTCAAAAGTGTCAGCACCGATCGCAAATCGAAGCTTACTAGCTGTATAAGGAACACAAATTGTAAGTATTATATTTGCCTGTCGCTTCAACCGAAATCGACATATGTAATAACCTTCTTTAATTTAATTTTTCAGTTGACTATACTACAACAAGTGCAAATAAATTCCATGTACGGTCATGTACGCGAAAATCATCAGTTAGTAGTGAAATCTTCAACGTAAAGTAGCCCTTCAGTCACAGGAGCGAATCACATTGGGTTCATTGTGTTACTCCTGTCAGGAATAACCTTACAGGAATAACACAAGACTAAACCTTGGAGCAAGAACGCGTGCAGTGTCATTTGCTATCATGCAATTGTATGGGCAAAGATCCGAGGGGGGGGGGGGGGAGAAAATGCATACTGGTCACTACTACCAAGAGAGAATGAGGTACTGAGGAGTAACATGACTCACCAGCAGACCCGGGGGGCCTTGATCACCTAAAAAAAAGACAGTAATCAGCAGAAACAGAGAAACAAGTAAAAACTGCAATTAAGGTGATGAATTACATTACATCTAATAGATGCCTATTTGTAAAACACGGTATATGGGTCACTAACAACCGGAGTTTCTGACTTTGTATTATCGATACTCGCCTCTCAGACCCGTGTCTCCTTTAGGCCCGGGTTCACCCGCGGGACCGGGACTACCATCTGTTCCGGGTAGTCCCGCAGGACCTTGTGGACCAATAGGACCCGTGATACCTTTAAGTATGAGAGAAGTGATAAACAAATGTCGTTAGGTAAGCAGTGAAAAAAAAAACATTGGTCAAATTGTAATGTCTGATCGTCATGGGCGCTAACGACCTGACTTCAACTGTGACACAAAACGGCACGAATCGGAAACCAAATATCACCTTTGAATCCTCTTTTCCCTCTTTTTCCTTTCGGGCCTGCAACAAAAATACAAATTGAGAATTATCACTTATTGAGAAGCGCGTGAAATCTGGGCCGGGTTGTTCGAAGCAAGGTTAAGGTAACCCTGGGTTAGTGCGAAATTTAATTGCTGATATGAGAGCTTAAAAAGCACATTCAGTATAATTCTTTTTGAATACAATTAAAAGATTGTATGCTCTGAATAAAATTGAGAAAGTTATCGGAGAAAACGCTTTTTAACAGGAGGAAAAGAAACCCGGGTTAAAATTTAACCTTGGTTTAGCGCTAATCGGCTTTCGAACAACCGGCCCCAGATGCCTACTGTGTCTTGTGATGACAAACTGACAAATCGGCTGACGCGAAGAACATTTTCCTGGATCTTCTTTTCCCAACTTTCTCGACATTTGCAGGATTTAGCTATTGGATGTTTTTGTCCAGATTATAATCTTCACAATTGATCGTGACTTAATATTTTTTCATAGTTTTCTGTGAGTTCGTAGTTCGTACCTTGGATCACAATTCAGCTCTTTCTTCCTTACTATGACTGTGTGCAATTTTCCCGCTTACTCTGTCGCGTATCAACCCTTTCTACAAGCAACCACCTATTTTACTTTTGTCGTCAGTGGTCAAATAATTTCCTTACTTTCGAGTCATTCAGGTCATCTCTCTGGCTATAGAGAAAAGCCCAGGTCTTTGGAGAAATATTTCAAATGAGTAAAACCATTCCGTATGGTAATTCTTAACCCACAAGTGGCGCGGTGTTCAGATATTCTTCTTTAGGCAAGCCTCCCCTCCCCGAGAATTAGCTTTGTTTATAGGTGCCTAATGTTACCTTCAGGACCACGAGGACCGGGGGGTCCGTTGTGACACACGATACACTTTTGCGAAAGGGAATTTCGTTTATATCTTCCGGTGTATTTGTCCATAAGTTGGGTCACCGCTGTCTGCTGAAATGGATTAGGAATTGATGATTTTAAGGATTGGAAAACAATAACACGGTGTAAGGAACTTGTAGTAAATTGCATTGCAATTCTACGGTTACTTTGCGCTGTTGGCTATTCTCGTAGAACAGCTCAATACCGGCATACAACCAAACAAGGTTTCCCTTCTGTTAACAGTCACCGTCATGAATGCTTCTTTCTGTAAACGTTGTTTCACAAGCACCGAAGTGTGACGGTTCTATCCTAATTCCTTTCGTTTACAAATTCGACGCAACTCTTACCTTTTTCAGGTTCTGTTGCTCCGATTGATAAAATTCTGGCTTTTCTTGGTCACCCAACCGCATGTCAGTCGCACTAGCTGTGACCCTGTATTCCTCGAGTGTTTCAAGACGTGTTTTCAAACCTTCGACATGGTCCATTAGCAAGTTGTAGTCGAGACGTACGTAGACTAAACAAAGACTCAGCGAAAGGCTGTACACGAGCAGCAGTACTAATACAGGCAAGAGAACACATCGTAAAGGATATGTTTTCTCAGTTGTACCCATGTTGCTTGCGCTCTACCGCCAATTCGAGGGTTTTTACCGCGACGCCATCACGGCGCCCTCAAGGTCACACTTCTATTTAGCTTCCTGCTACGACCGCTGGGTTCTTGGAATTTGCTC